>OY978220.1:12679061-13119061 GCA_963854785.1 Vaccinium vitis-idaea
TGTCTTTTAAAAATGATTTATTGATACAATGAATTATTGATTTGTTTTTATATCTTTCAAAATGTCATGAATATTAATTTTCAATTTTATTTTGAGATATAGGGTGTGGGTGTGGGTGTGTGTGTGAGAGAGAGAGAGAGATATTAGGAAAATCAGGAGAGAGAAATATTAAGAAAATTAGGTGAGAGAAAGGGTGTTTTGGAGTTTATTTGAATTTTAAGATGTAAATATAATGATTCAAAGCAGTTAGGATGGAAACATAAGTAAGTTTTCCAAACAGGACCCCTAATTAACTTTCTCTTGTAACATCCCCTAGTCCCACATCAGTGGGTTGAAAGAAAATGAAATAGTATATAACCCAAGGTTCTGAATACCGTATCGGCGTGAGTACCGGTTTTCTTACTGGTACGGTACGGTACCGGTACCAGTCAATACCGGGTACCGTTTCGGATTTTACGCTACTATCATTTTATCTAGTTATATATCTATAATTTTCGTCATTTTTATCCAACTACTATGAAAATCTCAAAAATTACACTCATTATATTATTTCAAATTAGATTATCTGGAAAAAAATTATATTAGTAATTTAGTATCTCCATTACTATCATTAACTCCCATATAACCAGTAAAAGTAAAGTATTAAATGTGAGGTAAAAAGGTAAAAAACCCATTAGGGTTTTCATATATATACCCAGACTTTAGCAAAGTGCCAAAGTAGCCTCCTGTTCTGAAAAAAATGCGGATCATATTTTCTCTCTCAACAGTCTCTGTCGGTGATACTAGCGCCACCGCCTCTAGGCCTCGACCACAAGCTTTTCTCAGATCCCCAACCCACTGTAATCGCCGGAGACAACACGGCTCAGAGGAAGGCCGGCAGTGACGAGACGAGGGTCGCCGGAGATGAAGATCGGGAGGTTTTGCTAGAGACTAGAGAGAGAGGAAAGGTCACTTGCAGTATTACAGTTAGCGATCTCCATTTTTCCGGCTTGAAGCTTTTTTTCTTTCTCACTATTTTCCATACCGGACGGTATTCACGTTTTCGCCGGTACGACCGGTATTTTCCGGTATGGCCGGTACCCGTCCGGTAACGGCGTATTGAGCACGGTACGGTATTATAGGTGCTTGGTACCGTTTTTCTGTCAAACCGGTCCATGGTGGGGGCCACCTCTTGAATCATAGAGTTGGAGAAAAGAGCTATGTAGAACTAAGTGCTGTTTCATGGCCACTGGGGGAAGGTTGTTGGGCCAATGCAATGCGGACGTTGCATCATAAGGTGGGCCCCTTGTCCCACATGGGTGGGTTGAAAGGAAATGGAATAGTATATAAACAACCCCAGCAATTACTGTATAACTTGAGGTTAACATTTGAGCCATGTGGTTAGCGATAAAATAACATTGTTTTGTCCTCTCTACGCCGTTGCTTTACAGTATTTCCGAATCCCAAATATCGGTTGCAACATTGTTCGACAGCGATTGAATTTTTTTTTTTTTTTTTTTGATAACTAGGTACGCTCCACCACACACATAGACCGAGCATAGCCAATACCCATGAGAACCATGAGATATTGTGGAGGCGGCTCCAAGAAGTTAAAAAGATTTGAACCAAGACCTCCTCTTCCTTAAGAAGAGTCCTTACCAACTCATCTACCTCGATCTTACCAACTCATATGAAAATAGAGTTCATGGGTATGATAACGAGGGGTTATTTCCTTGACAATCATACGGATTCAAACGTAACATGATCATGTCTAACTTACCACAGAGAAAAAAAATTCTTCTCGGAGAATCTCAGAACATAAAAGAGATGAAAGCTCATTCTATAAACAATGCACATTCGGGAGAATTCTAGGGTACACGCCCCCTAAAAACCACTTTTTATGAAACATTTGGTAGCCAAATATGAGATTTAATGGCTCTAATTATTAATTTCTGGGGCTAGAAATATGAAAAGGTGTACCGTATGTACCTTTGACCAAATGGACGGCTGAAAAATGTGAGTGCATTGTAGTGAGAGTAATAATTTAAGAAAAATGTATCGGGTACCGTGCTGGGATAAAGGGTGGTTTTCGGCCCTTCTCTCCTTCATTTTGCTCCACTTTTCCTCTACCAATTCATAAATGAAAGAGAGCAAAAGCTTAATTTTTGGATGGAGTTAAAGAACCCATAAATCAAAACCTAGAAGATCAAGAAATTGGTTATTGGTAAGTTACTTAATCCGAATTTTGATTAACCTTCTAGAGTTTTATTCCCTTCTTTTGTTCTTCATGCCTTCATGGAATCATGATCATGGAGTTTGCTTCTGATTTAGACGGTTTTATAGGGATTTGGTTTTATATTGCTTCATCTCTGGAACTGGTTTAAGTGATGCCTTTGAAATATTGCAATGTTCAATAATTTTTTTGGATCAGTGATATTTAAATGATGTTTTTGAAATAAAAAAAAGTAATAGGTTAGTAGGTTATTGTTTTAGGAATCTTTTTTATTGTTGATCAATGATCTTTTGTTTTAAGAAAGGTGATTTGTGATTGTCTAAGGGGGAGTTCTTGAATGGATTTTATGAGATAAAATGGAAAGTTGATTTTAGTTGGTGTTTTATGGAGGGGTGATAAAATCACATTATTTTCCCCTAAGGAAAATAGTTGTGGACCACTATGAGTTTCAAAAATGGTTGATAAAATCTAGTGTGATAAAATCTATTCGTAAAAGATGATGATAAAATCAAAGATGATAAAATCAAATAATCCATTCAAGAACTCCCCCTAAGGAATTCGTAATGGATCCACTTTTATTGTCATCGCTTAAGCCCTTTCAAAGTTAGGAAGCTAGGAACAAGCATATTTTCTGGGCTCCGAGTAGGGAGAGGGAAAAAGATCCAATTTGGTGTGAAGGTGGATTTTCTAGTCCACACCTCCCGGAAATAAGAAAAACATGGCTTTTTTTGTGTTGCAAATTATTTTTGGAAAATTCGAGCCGTCCAATGTGTTCATAAGGTGTTTTCAAGGGTCCACACGAGAAATCTTCAAAAAAAATACCGGGAAGGGCTTGATCCAAGCAGTTTTCGCAAAAACTGTAAATATATATTTTTTGCGAAAACTGCTTGGATCAAGCCCTTCCCGGTATTTTGTTTTGAAGATTTTCCGCGTGGACCCTTGAAAACACCTTCTGAACACATTGGACGGCTCGGATCGTCAAAAAAATGCTCGGATCATGGAGTCCCGGAGTCCCGGATCCCGGACTAGAAGTGTTGCCTTGGTGTGAATCCACAATCTTTTCAATTAGGAAGCTAGGAACACGTTACATGTTGCATAGTTTGAACTAAAAACCTTCTTTAAGGGAAGGCTTGCAGCAAGGCCCATAAGTGCTTCAAATTGCGGAACTTCACTCATTTAGCGTCCAGAATTTCATTCTTTCATTTAGAGACCATGGAGTTGTTTGATAACCAAATTCAACACTTAAAATTGAACGAGTTAAGTAATACGTTATTAAGTTGATTTGATAACCATATTTCATCATACTTAAATATTTTAAGTGTCTCTTAAAATGTAGGTTTAAAAGGTGACAAAAATTTATGCCTGAATTTGTTAATACTTATATATCACTCAATTCTCTGCCACCACTACTATTTCACTACCGCCATCACTACCACCACCACCATTACCATTATCGCCACCACCATCACTACCACGGCTCTTTCCACTATCGCCACCATCACTACTCCATCATCACCGCCACCATCACCACTCCATTGCTGCATCACCATTACCATTATTGCCACCTATGCCACTATGACCACTACCCCGTAGGGGTGCACACCGGCTCAGCATCCCGTCCATCCCAACTCTTTTTTAGGGTTTAGGATAATTTTTTTAAGCCCATAGGGCTAGGCTGGGAAAATCTCTTGAGGCCCAGTTTGGCCCTACCAGATTAAAATAATATTTTTATTTTAATAGGATATACAGTATATATAAGTCTTAACTGCTTGGTAGGAGACATACATGTTGTTACTGTTATAAGTCCTAGCTGCTTGGGATTTTCCTTTCTTGAAGTGGCACATCTCCTCTTAGTCAAAAGTAAGTTATGAATTCTAAATCGTGATCGTTTAGAGCATCACTAGTGGTATACTCAAATATGGATACTCAAATATTGCCACATCACATTTTGAGTATTCATTTAATGGGTTTATAAGTTTGAGTATCTACCCTCTACAATGGTTTATTTGTGTCCATAATCAAAAAAGTACTACTCACTCTATTTTTATTCATAAAATGGGCACAAATCAAAAAAGTACTACTCACTCTATTTTTATTCATAAAATGGGCACAACTTTAAATTTGTACATATATATTTTTATAATATTATTACCATTTAAAAGATATTCACAATACGTTTAAAAGGAGATCAATCTTGAACATATTTTGGTAAAGATTAAAAATTGATAATTTCAAATTTTGGGAGAAAGTGCAAAAAAATTGAGTTTTGAATTAAGTATTTGAAAAATGGAGAGAGAATGTTGTTACTTTTGATACAGTGTGGTCCCCAAAATTTGGTTATTGAGGTTTGGTTATTGAGAAAGATTGGTAGTTTTGAGTATCCAAATGCCAAAAGTTGAGTATTTGTAACAAATGTTGTTAACTTTGAGTATTTATCCAAATACCATTGTGAGCCTCTTTTGTGTATCAAAATACTCATCTTTGAGTATTTTTGTGTTTAAGTATACCACTAGTGATGCTCGGTTGATTAATTTATGTTTGTGATAAACTATGTTTTAAAAAAATAAATGAGCTTATTGGACGGGCTTCGAAAATGAAAATTTTATTTGGGTAGGGCTTGGGATCAATATTAAATGAAGCTCGATAGTTAATGGGCCGAACTTGGGCATGCACAAGTCTCTCGTTATTATCTAGTATAAGCTCGACCCGAACCCGACCCGGCCCGATGTATGTACACCCCTACTACCACCACCATGTTGCCGCCGCCATCGATCACCACTCCCAATTTCACCAACACTGCCACTACCACCACTACTCCATCGATGCCCACCACTCCACCACCGCCATGACTAGCACCCTTACTTCATCAAATATGGAAGTAGGGGCGGGGGAGGAGCGAATGACTAATCGTTGTCATCACTGCCACTACCACCAACAGTCTAATGCCATAACTACTACCACTACTGCTGGCGCTACCGTTTTCACTATCACTAACGCCGCCGCCTCTATTTCTCCAACACTACAACCACCGTATTAAATATCATTATCTCTCCTTCATGTTCCATCCTTCATCTTTACCACTACAACTACACACTGCTCGTTGTTGTCATCACTTACACCATTCTGCACAACACTGTCTCTATACCACCATCACCCTCTACATCCTTCCACCGCACCCTTTGCTGCAACAATCACCACTATACCATCAACTGCCGCCATTACCACCACTCCATTACTACGACTTCAAACACATGACATCCATTAATAAAATTTAAAGAAAATAAATCAATTAGCTTTAATAAAATTCATTTATCATTATGTCAAACAGTTATTTTAATTCAACTCTTGAAATTTTTATCAAATACTTTTTCAGCTTAAAAAATTCAGCATTGAGTTTTCAATACTTGATTTTTCAAGCTTCAGTTTTCAGTTTTATCAAACAACACCTATATCGTTCATATAATTTTTGCAAAATGAAATTAAGTTGATTCAGTCTCAATATATACATTCTTTTTTGAACAAATATCAAAAAATACATAATAAAATATAAAAAATATAGAAATTATAATGTTGATTACAATCCATAATCATTCAACTACTGACGTCTGGCTATAACTTAAATTTGATATGAGAAAAAATATAGGCACCAAAACTGCACTAACGACAAACTCTCTCAGAATTTCAATCTTTCAGAGAGACTGTATCGTTCATAAAATTTTTGCAAAATGAAATCGAGTTGATTCAGTATCAATATATACATTCTTTACCCCTTCGTGGGCCGACCCGGCTCGAACCGGACTTAGTCGGGGTCCAATGGGCTTCCAGATACCGGTGGTTTAGACAAAAAAAAAAAAAAAATATATATATATATATATATATATATATATATATATATACATTCTTTTTTTAATACATTTTTAACAAGAAATAATACTCCATCCGTCTCCAATTAATAGTCAAGTACTCAATTTTGGGTTGTCCCTTAATGAATAAAAGTTTGTATAATTATCATTTTGTCTTTTTGAAAAATTAATGGCGGAAGAGTTAGTGATAAAAAGTGACGTAAAAATTAATGCGAAAGGTGTAATGATGATGTCTCTCTTTAATAATGATGTCTCTCTTTAATAACTTGGAATTACCAAGTTACACTTTAAAAGGGGACGGAGGGATTAAAAAATATAGAAATTATAAGATATATTAGAATCCATAATCATTGAGCCACTGGCGTCTAGCTATAACTTAATTTCAATGAGAGGAAAAATATGTCGGACCTACATATCAGTGGTGGGACCAAAACTCCATTGAAATGAGAGGAAAAACTTGCACTAATAATTACACGAATTCTCTTTCATTGGGTTTGTGGACCTACATATTAGTGGTGTGACCAAAACTCAAGTAAGAGGATTTGTACAATAGTAGTAAAACTATAAATATTTGCAAATTTGTTTCGAAAACACTCCTACTTTTCTAATGAATAGACCGAACAATATAGTTTGTAAATGGCCCATGAATGGAGATACTGCGCATTGCACTGACACTAAAGTCGATTCAAACGTCTTAGCCCACCATAATGGAAGTTCGTGGCCCATTAAGCCTTGGGCCATGCTGACAGAGATTGCCACATGATGACGGGGCCGATTAAAATAAACGAATTTGTTCATCTGGCCCAAAAGCCCCAGGAGCGGCCATGGCAATATATCGGGCTACATTCTCACTAACATTTCCGGGAACGCGGGGGCTCTGCTGTCCCTAGGTCGGCAAGCTCTGCCAATCCCAATCCGGACCGTCCAAAAGTATTTTAAATTGTTCAGATTTAAAATAAAATTCTTCCGGCGAAGAAAAGGCTCTTCGCTGAAATAATTTGATTTTAAATCGGGACCATTGATTGCCGAGACGGATGGTATTAGATGCGGCTACAGCCGACCATACCTTAAACCTGATTCAATGATCGCCAGATTAGTCAACTTTTGTCTCTCTTGCTATAACGACGACAACGAAAAGAAGATCTTATTTGTAAGAAATAGTTTGGCTGGTTGGTTAATTGGTCACATTTTCTTCATGATTCATGAAGTTGTTGGAATTCATATTGATCATAATTATTTGGGTAAGAAAGAACTTTTTTGACCCATGGGGACAACAGAGCCCCGCACATTTCCAACAACATTGACGTGAAATCAGGATGAGATTAATATAGCGTAACAGAATTCAAGTGACATTGACTTAAGGAATTTACCCTAAAAGCATGAAGAAGTTGTAGGTGAAGAAATATACAGATTCAGACAGAAGAGATCGATTCACCATTACGGAATTCTGATCCAGGAATGGTTGTAGGTGATGCAAGATCAGCCGTCCACCGATAGCTTGATGGCGTTGGAGGAGTTCTTGGAGAGAGGTTAACTAACTCCAGGGCCTGTAACCTTAGCTCAACCGGATAATCAGCAACACAACCGATTCTGGGACCAGCACCAGTTGACCATTTCCGCGAGAGTTGATGGCCCAACTGATATGAACTGGCTGCCTTTTTTGAATTGATTCTTTCCAATATTGCTTTTTCGGGAACCTCAGCTCGTGGGCTTCGAAGTCCACCCGATAGGGTCCTTTTGTAGTTGTTTTTGGTCTCAGTTTCGGAAGCCACGGGTGGTTCTGAAGATGTATAATTTTCCTCTCCTTTGTCATAAACAGGTTCATGAGATTCTGAATTTGTTGAAAATTCTGAGGAATTCTTTTCTTTGTGCAGTTTGCTCTCTTCGTAGTTCTCATAATCCTCATTTGCCTTCCGTATCTGATAGAAGAAATACAATCCAGCAATCTCGGAGTTAGGAAAAATAAATTTTTACCTACTTAACTATACAAAAATCAACTTACTATTTCCAGAAGCTCTACATACTGGAGAAGGTTAAGGAAGCTACATGGACACAGACTTGCTATAACAAAACAATAAAGCAGAAAAGAAACAACATCACATACTTCAACCGCGTCAAGGTCGACTCCACTTTCCTTGAGAAATGTTAACAAACTGTCGAGACTGTCATCAGTCGGCCGGTAATGTCCACTGTATGGTGATATGGACTGAAAAGTAACAAGTGGTCAGAATTCAGATGATATGGCATATAATATCACAATCAGCTTGATCCCACATTTCCTTGTGTGCCTGAATGTGCATCATTCACAATAATAGAGTAATGTCATGTTGATCAAAAAAGAGCTATCGAAACCTCAAGGGGAAATGGATTCATCTCACTGTACTTAACTATCAGTTAAGCAGTTCAACACAAGTTTCTTTCTAAAAACTGCACAACAAATCGCATTCCAAGATTCCAAAGTGGGACCTAATAACCAAAAATCTATGGTTGTAGCATTCTTTTTTGTATTATTATTATCTGAAGATTCTAGCATAGAAAGTCAACTCTTTCTCAAATGATATGCAGAATATAACACGATCTTATTTTTTTCCGTAAATGTTCGAAAAAAATTCTCATGTAGCGTTCTTCTTCCTTGGCATGATTGTCAGTTGTTATCATTTCCCTGACTCCAGATCCAAGCAACTTCAAAACTCAAAACACTAGCACCAAGAATGACACAGATAGAAGCATGAGTAGATATGAAATTAATAAGTGCGGCAAAACGGCCATGCACATTTGAAGTCCATTTGATCATTTCTGATTAAAGTTATTGATGATGAGGCGATGTAGATTATGGTTGCACTAAAACGGAAGTTTTGCTTTGAACAAGCCTTGGCTGATTTTATGTGATGAACTAGATTTCAAAATTTGTCAATTCCCATGCTTTACTCATGTTGATCCATTGTGCACTATTTCAGTACCTTCAATGTTCCATCTTCTGCTTCGAGCCTTCCAGCAGCTAAAGTAGCACCACCAGCAAGGAAGCTGGAATGGTGAAAGATTCCTTTCTTTTTCTGCAGGTAATAAACATATTAGGTTTCAAACCACATTGACTCTCGGGACTATTACAAGACAGGATGACAAATCAATTTAGTTCTTATTTTAGCTCTCACCTGACCAGCATAAAGTTTCTTGGAAGTGCTCATCACAAATATCCATTTCGCCCCCGGCTTTCCTTTGCTTGTATCAAGAAAATTTCCACTCTGCTTGTGCAGGATTTTGTCCTCCACAACAATATATTCGTAATTTTCTCTCTCTTGCTGGTTTTACAGAATAATCAACCTCAGGAAAAGACACATATAGATGGAATCTAGGATTGATTTGGAAAAAACAGTTCAATACAGCTTTACAAAGAATACAGTCAGCGCACATACAGGTCCAAGATATTTGATGCATTGCTGCCGAAGCTTTGATCTTGGACATTCTACAAGTTCAAAATCCTTTCCATCTCCAATATCCAACCTGGGATCAGTAGAAACAAGAAAGTTTGACATAAATACATACTCTACAACACATATATCTCACCAAATACTGCAAACGGGAAAAATATCAACTCCTGCATTAAGTACTTAGTTTTTGTTCTTATCTCTATGTGTTGTGCATTACAACAAAATTTCTATGAGAACAATAAGTGGGCATATAGGCAATTAGGCACTGTACATACCAACTGTAGCTTTCTCTCCTGCCTTGGTAATATACTTTTTTATAAGCATATAACCCGTATTTCTTTAAACCTTCGCAGTATTTGACAGAGTCAAAGCCAAGAGATTAGGTTTGCAAAACAGGACGAGAGAGGCGGAGGGGATGCAGTAACCTTGTATGACTAATGACAACAAGTTCTGCAGAAGCTATGGCAGTTAGTTATTGCACACACCCTTACTCTAATATTCTCTGGTCACTAATACCGTAAAAGCTAGATAAAGACGGATTGATCCTTGATCAAGCTGGGCCGCCCCAAATCATTTCATGAATGAGTTCATGCCATTTTAGTAAAATAGATGCCATTATTGCTATTTCCCTTGAAATTGACAACATCTACTTCAAAGAGACTGCTTCAAATATCTAATCAGAAGAAAACCTGATACGCTAAAAGCAAATTTCTCTTACCAATAGAAGAACGGCTGACCAGCATCTGTTTTACACCATTCTTCATAATACATATGCAAGTAATGCCCATAACGATGCCTTGGATCAATCTAAAGTTCACAGAGAGTAACAAAAGAAGTAAAGAAAGGAGAATTTGAAAGGCGGGCCAGAAAGACACACCAGAAATATAACTTACAGCTTCAATCCAGTGTTGGAAAGCCAATTTCTGTGCTTTGGCGTCCTTGGACAAACCCTTACCAACCTGCCCAGGTCCAAATAAAACGACAATATTAGCTCAAGTCTGTGAAGACATTTGTTGCTCTCCTACTACAGAAACAAAACTGGTTAACAAGAAATCTACTGCAGGTACTGTCACGACTCCAGGCGGCTTTGGCATAAAACCAACTAGTTTTGGAAGTCCCCAAATATTTACAAAAATCTCCCAATTTAATTGTAATTTTCTTTTTCTTTTTATCAAACAGGCCAAACCCGGTGAGGAAACAAGACAAAAATTGAAGTTTTTACACAAAGTCAAAATGCAAGACATATTAACTAAGCACCTAAAAAAAAGTCAAGATATTCACTGAATCACTCTTTCCAAACTTATGCATTGTCTACCGAACATTATTGACAACACGTTGTTGAGTACAGACGCAGCGGAATACCATGAAAGAATACATCTTTTATTGATTACAAATATTCTGCACACGTTTCTAACTATCAAAATTCTTTAAGATACATAATAAACTGGACAACGCATGTAAACAAAACACCACGATAGTTTTTCAAATAAAAAATTTTAAAACAACATTAATATATTTTTTTTTTTCTGATCGGCAACATTACTATATATTGACAACAAAGTGGATTGGCTATCTTATCAACTGAAATAAAAAGATAACCAAAAACAAAATTTGAGTCCAAAGATATAATGTCCCATCTAAGAAAAACCTATAAACAAACAAATTTCGAATAAAAGTTTCTAAAAGGACATTACTAGATATTGATTGCCTCGTATCAATTGCCACTTTATGTCTCAAAAAATTTCTTGAGGAGTGCCTGTCACAATCGCCATCCATATCACATTGTACAGTAATCAGAGAGAGAGAGAGAGAGAAATAGACCTTGGAAGCAATCAAGCTGATTCGATTCCAACGGGAAGCAACCGTCTCTGGTTTGCAGAAATTGAAGAAGGATATTGTACTGTGATTCAATCGAACATAGTTTATCGCTTGCCACCTTCGAAACAAAACAACCATCGGCAACACTAATTAGAGAGCCTTTCAACTAAATTAATTTTTGGCAGAAACCAATTCAGCATTACTTAACTCTCAGTTTCTGCTTTTCGACATAGTTTTTACATCGCATCGTTCTTCTCAATAGGAGAATCGGTATATTTACACCGATTTGAAAGAGAAAAAAAAATCATATAAGAAATACTAAATTTTCGTCATTTCCAAAAAAACTTCAGTCTTCAGTGAAATTTTTCCAATTTTTAGTCTGCATTTTAACACTTTTCTGAACGAACAATGAATCCAACGAATTTGAAGAAGTAATAAGAGAAAAGTGAGATGTCGAGTACGTACCAGAGCTCTTCCGCCACGACGGCTGAATCAGCTAACATGCGCCTGGTGCGATAACTCCTATAAACCTTCTGCACCTTCATCGCTGCGGAACGCGACTCGCAATTCAACCGTGCGATCTCCCGTCCCTGTTCACCGGTCGCCAGCGACTCGTCCGTCTCGAATTCCATTGTCAACACGAGTCGAGAAATAATAACCCTAGAAATGCACACACACACACAGATATATGAGCAGGTGTACTGGAGAGTAGCGTCGTTTGGAGGTTGAGGAGAGAGAGAGCGGCAGAGTGTTTATAGAGCAGAGGAGGACTTTGGTCTTCGTTAAGGCGTGGCCGGCTGGCCGCTGTCAGTCCCAACTACCTATCTGACTGTTTATTTATTTTATTATGAATACTGCACTATATAATGACATTGACTTCTCCTAAAGTTTGTCGCTAATACATTACAACTATTGAGATTCTACATTTAACCCCAGATCCTCTCTCTCTCTCTCTAATACTACCTCCGTCCAAAAAATAGTCCCTCATTTCATTCTAATCGGATAAAAAATCGATTATATCTTTCAATCGGTAATACATTTCATATGCAATATGGATCTTGTTTGATAGATCTCAATTAAATCTAAAATCCAAAGTTTTCAAAATCACATTATAAGATATATTACATTGAAAAGTGGCACGAACTCCCATAAGAGACTATATTTTTTGGACGGAGGGAGTATTCTTCTAACCTAGCCACCCTTCCCTGAAAAAAAATTAGGTGCCGAGAGAGTATTGTCACATGGTACCCAACTATGATCCGAGTCATCCAAATATATTTTGGAAGGGCCCAAATTGATTCCCTCTCTCTCCTCTCACCCAACCGCTCTCTAAAATCCGGACCGTCGGATCGCGCTATGGACGGCTGAGATTGACAAGCGGGTACCACGTGTGCAATACCTACCCGGCACTGAAAAATTTCTCCCCTTCCCCTTTCCTTCCCTCTAGGGTTTCACCATCGTGACCAACACCATACTCAAGCCAACAATCTACTCCAATCCATTCCAATAACCACCGTGGCTATCTCTAGTTTGTGATAGAAAAGGTGAGTTGGATTTAGGGTAATTGAATAGGCAAACTCGCAATGGGATTGTGAGTTGTGTCACAGTATGTTTTTTCCCTTCAAATGCACATGGTTGAGAACGTCAGCGGTGAGTAGGATTAAAGTTGCGCTAGCAGGAATTCAGGTTTAGGCAGTAGTGCCTACATCAAAGATAATCGAGGGATTGTGCTTATTCTTTTACTAGTAACTGAGTGTTTTCAAAAAAGCTTTCGTCCACCTCAACTAATTTCAAGCATTGTTAGGATATAAAGAAAGTGTAACTAGTTAGGTGAGTTGATGATAAAGCATACGAGAGTACAAAAACTTTTACTATCAAGAATCATGCTACATGTACAACCATTTCGGTTCCAACCATTTACAATCCCCTCACATACATGTGGGGTCCACACCCAATTATGGGTGTAGGTGATTGTAAATTGTTGGAGCCAAAATAATTGTACAAATAGCATTTTTGTTTGATGGTGGCGGTATATTTAGTTTTTTTGAAGTGGAAGAGATGTAAATTTATTATCCAGATACCTCAGGAGAAGCATGTGTAATTTTTGCTACTAGTAATTGTTGGCCCGTTCCTTATTAGGCATCTGCTGTGATAGGCATGGAATTCTTTCCAAAATTCTACAAATTGCATTTATGGTCGTAAATTTCTTGGCAAATCATTAATTTTGTTTGGCTCTAGACAGTTGTATATGATCAAAGATATTTCGAAAATTTTGTTGCGTTAAATCAATCAGTAGCTGTCACTTTATAATGAAGTGGTGGATTTCAATGTAATATCAAAGAAGCACTACTCTTGTGGACAGAATGAGGCAACAGCACTTGTTTTTTGAACTGATAATAATAGGACTTCAAAAGCTAGCAGTAATAGGATCATGCTCTCCCTGTCCTTTTTGACGGTCAATTATTTTATTTTGTGTTGCTCCAAAATTTTATACATTTCCTATTTTATCCTTAGTAAATTCCAAAGAATTTCATAATTATGATGATATATTTATGACAATTATTGAAAATTATGTTGATCCAAAAAAAATTATGGAATACTACTCCTACAATTTTTCAAATATAATAATGATATCTCCCCTAGATTTATAGAGGTGCTATTTACGAAACCCTAATCGAAAATCTGACAATAAATAAATCAAGCAAACAATCGAAGAATTGTTGGTGACAAAACTCTTGGAAATTTATTAATGCTTCATGATACAAAGATTGTATCTGTAATCCAAACACAATCAAATAAACACTCTCCAACAACCCTAGATATGTTTCTATGTCTTTTTCGTCGTTGGGTGAGGAAGAACAGCGCCTCTCATAAGTCTGACTTAATTGACACGTATTTATGGCCATTGGAATTTGGGTATTGTTGTTGCAGTACTTTTTGCTCGAGCAGATTCTCCAACAAAACCAATCAGAATACTTTGCTGACAATAAGCCTTCAAATTGTTCAAGCTAAACTAGAACTTCTTCTTCAAAACAGTCAATCTCACTTGACTAAACACTACCGCACTGAAAATCCAATACATAATAAAATGATTCATTTCCACAACCTAAATAGACACTCTATGAAAGCAAAAAATAAAAATACAACTCAATACATAGGATATAGAAATTGTATGTTTAAATAAAAGCATACAAGGAAATTCCCGACTTATGGAACTCGGCCTTTTGGAGCTTACAAGTTCTTTTAATTTTTGAAAGAAAGTACTCTATGCATTTGTTAAAATAAAAACATTTACTTTATATTTTGTTGGTTTAACAGTTCGAACAATTTATTGGGGAGGGTAGGAGTATATTAATTGTAGAAAAACGGTACGAAAGAACAATAGTCGGATATATAATTTACTCCTATGAAAATAATAGATTGGAACAAAAATTACAGAAAACTGAAATAGTGCATAACAGAAACTATAAATCGATCAACGAATTGCCAACTGAGGACCGTATTTGACACGGTTTCCTTAATTAAACCAAATTTGTCGCCTCACAACGAGTGTTTGAGGTTTTGATTGACGTTTACCTCTCAGGATACAGCTGCTTCAAACGATCAATCAATGACAGCTACTGAATCGCTTTCTTTTCTCTCTCGAAAAGAAAGATAATGGTAGAACTATATATGAAGGATTTCTCGATGTATCAATCAGAGAAGAGGAATGCCAAACTTATATTAAATGGAGCCAGGGGAGACAAGTGGTGGTGGCCCCCACCACAAGGTTTTCAAAAAATGCAATTATTATATAGAATTTGAATTTTTATTCCCGAATTATATAGACTCGCTACCACTAGATTTTTTTTAAAGTTTTTATGTTATTATAGTTTTTCATAGAGTGGATGAATATTCATAATGGCAGTCTTTTTATTTTTTAAGTACATATTTTTACCATCACAAAGGTAAAATCATGGCTCCGTCCCTGCTTATATTGTAGTTATAGAGGAGACTTTACAACTCTTATAACCGAAACCAATCCATTCAATATGGAAATTAAATTTGTAATTAATCCGGAAATTAATTCTGGCAAATTGATGGCTGCTGTATTCATGCCCGTATTGAATGTTGTATGTGGCATTCTAAATGTTGCGTCTTCCTTTGATTTTGTTTGTGTTATTAAGGCCACTCGGTAAGAGGTGAGGGCTGCTCACAATCTTGCACGACGTCGCTTTTGTAATGAACTAGCTTGATTGATATATGTATTTCTATGTTTATGGTTCCAAAAAAAAAAAAACTTTCGCAGAGCGTAACCATCAGGCTTGGAATAATTTTTCCATTTTCCAACATTAATCACTTTGGGTGCCACCTCCAATTTCAAATCTTAATTCCGCCGCGGATCAAAAGTTAGTTTTGTCTCTAGTTCTCTCTCGTCTATTCCCCATCGATTTGGAATTACATGAGTACGATTATTATTGTCGTTGAGGGACGAATTAAGATTCGAGGGCAGACTTAAAATATGGTGAATTAATAAACAAAATGATCATTAAGATTTTAGGCTCCACATCCGCCAAAAATTTGTTGTTTAGGTCGTGCAGATCATTGATGGCTCCGCCAAACCATCAGTCACCCGACACCATTTTGTTCTGATTAGAGCATCTCCACTCCTTTATAAAAAATGAACTCGGATTCCAAACAACTCTAATAAATAAAGATAGATAGCTATTACCACCATTCAGAAATGGACTCGGATTCCATGTAGTCCATCAATGCACTACGGGATTGTAGTGCACCTTGAGGAGTTTTTTGAGATGTCGTCATCACAAATCGGAATCATTTATTTCATCAAGTTGTCAAGCGCTTAATTCGTGCAAAAAATGAAGTTAATAGGATATCGGTAGCCACATGATCAGACAACATATGTTTATTAAAATGTTTGGTTACTATGATTCAAAGAGTGAATAATCACACCAACTTTCTTGATGATGTGGTTACGAATTTCCAATTAACTTGGAGGATGCTAGGCGTGTAGAAGGACCAAGCACAGAAAATGCACAGAGCTGTTTGGGGATCCACTTTTGGGTCTCACACAGATGATCCGAACCATTCATTCATCTTAAAATGATTTTCCGAGGGACCCCTCAAAGAAATCAGCTCGATCCGACGTTCGTAAGTGGTTGACCCGAAATCCCCCCGTTTCATTCAAAACAATTTGTCCAGCCTTATTTTAGACTCAAAATTAAGATAGCAACAATTGTCCAGCCTCATTCGTGTCTCTCCTTGGACGGGGTGGTCATTAAAGGATGATCTGTTAAAATTCAATGAACCGATGGCTACCCAATACTAGGGATGACAATTCAACCTGTCCCGCTCCGAACTCGCCCTACTCGTCCCGATAGGGTAGTTTTTACTATTTTTTTGGGTAACAGGTAGGGGCAGGGGGTGATTATAAAAAACCCGCCAAGATTAGGGTAGGGGCAGGGGTATGGTCACCCCGCCCCGATATTACCCACCTGACATACATATATATGTATAACTATATTTATATACTCTTATATGTATATATCAAATTATATTTTCTCACTTATATGCATCAAATTTTATTTTTATTCATAATTTTAGTTTTACAACTAAAATACAACATTTGATGGTAGATTTTGATTAAGTTGTAAAAGTTATTTTGTAAACTTTTATCATTTGTGCTTACTAATTAGAGTTTAAAATATACTTTACTAATATGTGAAAAAATAGAGGCGGGGCGAGTAAACCCGATACCCGATAGGGGCAGGGGCAGGGATACCCATAAATTACCCAGTCGGATTAGGGGCGGGTTAGGGGTAGGTTAGGAAATTTTAGGATCAGGACTGGAATTATCAAAACCTGCCCCAACCCGCTCCGTTGTCATCCCTACCCGGTACCCACAGGGACATGTTTGGCCATTTGCTAGAGAAGTTATGAAAACCCCCACCTTGAACGGACTTTTTATATATTTTATATCAAATCTGAATTGCTTGTGGCTACCTGTCCATTCATCTTCATTCAGTATCTTTTATTTGGCCCACAATTGTTTCTTTTAATTCTCCCGTTCCTCTTATCAGCTTTTGAGGCTTTTTTTTTTGTCTTTTGTCCGAAAAATCTCAAAAGTCGCTCTTACACGTACCACCATCAACTGGGAATGATGCCAATACAACCCTTCGAGATGCATCTAGGGAAAATATGTACAAGTGTATCTTAAATTCTCCTGATTAAATAAAACTAAAGAGAAATGGTCACAAATTTAAGCTTTGTAGTAATATTCTATAAAATCAGACAATTTTTTTAGCTGCTCAGAGTGCTCGAGTTAGATTGTGCGAAATAGAATACTGGACCATAAAAAAGATAGGGATAGAGTATAACCATAACCGGAGAATTATAAAATTAGCCAATACCCGCAAACTCTCATCAGTCATCTCATTTGTTATACAGGTTAAATCATTTTGGAACTGTCCTTTCTACAACTTGTCTTTGCTAAAACTAAATACAAAATCTCGTCTCACATACTCTCGTCAGTCATCTCCTCTACTATACAAGTAAAACCATTATGTCGTAGAATATGTTTGCATTTTTTTTTTTTTTAAGTGATGATGTTGATGCTTTGAATCTTGTAATATGGTGCATTTCTTTTTGCTTTTTCTGTGTTAAATACATGCATATAGTTTCAAAACATTGATTTATCGACTTTATATTTTAGTTCCGCAAACATTTATTGAAGGCATCTATTTTTAAAATTCGCTTTAAGCCTCCAGAATTTTCTCAATCCTTACCCGACCTATTTAGTTTTTCGTGTTATCGTCTCGTGTCATATTCGTGTCACAAATAGCCAACCCTAACCCGCTAACTTCGTGTCGTGTTATCGTGTCTTTCCATAAATTCTCATGTCGTGTTCGTGTCAAAATTCTTTCAACCCTAACCTGACCTATTTAACTTTTTGTGTCATCATGTAGTGTCATACTCGTGTTTCGTGCCAGAAATACCAGATCCTAACCCGTTGTAAGAAGGAGAAATTAGTAGGGTACGTAAATCAACAAATTAAGAGTGATTAGTTAACTAGGGATGAGAATAATGGACGATTAGCTTGAGGGACTAAAAGAGAATCTATGGACTGGTGAAGAACAAGGCAAAATAGTAGGGAAGACCTTGGCAGGAATTCGTCACCCAATTAGAGCTAGAATCGCACTTTGAATCCGTCTAAGTATTCTCCCCAAATGAGGGGAGAGTGCCCTATTTATAGGCCACTCGACCTCTCCTCTGGGCCGAGTGGACTAATAAAGTTCGGACACATGTCGCATAAAAATAGTGCGCGAATATTCCTTTTGTACTGTCAGGCCGCAGCCGCAACACCCGCATGGAGGGTCCCGCGGGTGCCACTCTGCGAGTGCCCCCGCAGGTGTTACCCCATGGGTGCCTCTCTGTGACAAACCCTTATTCCTAGCCACCAAACCATAAAATCTCCAGTAATCCCGAGTGCACAGCGCGGTCAAGGTTTGCCTTGGTTGCCGCTATCGAGCACAGTCAAGGCTCTACCTTGCCATCACTGCGTGAGCGGCATGGCCATGACCTCCCCGGTCACGCTAATCCCGCGACCAAGCCTCTAAATGGCCTCCCCTCGGGCCCTGCCAAGTCGGCCGAGGATGGACTCATCGCCTGGGTCGGATCATCTTCAGAGGACTGACGTCTATCTTCGTCGTCTCTCAAAATCTTGGGGAATCATAATCGATTCCTTCATCATTGTCTCTCATCTGAAACTCAAATGGTATAGGCTGTGTCACCATCGGGTTGCCTCTTGATCGAGGCACCCCTGTCTGTCACTCGAAAAATCTGGCTAAGTATGAAAAAGTAAGTTTTTTCGAAAAGTTTTGATTTGGCCGATAAAAAGTCCCGTTATTTGTTCCTTGAATTTTTCTAAGCACAATGGTATAATCAGATGATCTTTTCAAGTACGGGAAGGTTGTCTTTCGGCCCTTTTCTTCGGAGAAAAACGTGTCGTTTTTCGCCCTTTGAACTAAAAGTAGGAGGATGAGATTTTGATAGGATTGAAATTTCAAAATTCTAGCAATGTCATTGTTTCCAAAAGGGGGTACTTCCTTATTTTCATAACTAAATTAAAAATAATCTTTACTTAACTTTGGTTTGTGAAAATAAGTGTTGGGTCATGGGTCACTAGCCCAGCTGGTCAGGCCTATCCCTCCAGCGGGTCCTTTCCTCCTAGCGGTTGCGAGCCCTCGCGGGGTCATTCCCTCCCGCGGGGTCATTTCCTCCGCGGGTCCTTTCCTTCCGCGGGTCCATCCCTCCCACGGGTTCAATGTTCCCCTGCGGGTCCATCCCCCTGCATTGTCCTTAACTTCATTTTGTTCATCTCTTCCACATGTCGTTCCAAAACTTGTGCCACGTATCCGTGATAATTTTACTCTCTTACACCCACTAACTTCGTCTCGGGTTCAGGTCGTGTTATCATGTCGTGTCGGAAATTCCCACGCCTACCCTCCACACATGTTTAGAGAACTCGCATTTAAACAGAAAATCTTGGACACATGACATCAATCTACTTACCCCCTGGCCATAGGGTTAATCTTTAGGGGAAATGACCAAAACATGGTAGTAGGAGCAAATAATGACTGAAAGGTGGTCATGGTTTAGCAAATTCCTAAGGCATGATAAGGAAAAAAGAAATGACAAATACATGGTATTTTTCACGTTCATTGACAAAAATACCCACCAGTTGTAATTCCCCATTCCCATTCCCTTTCTCCAAACCAAACCCCATTCCCTGGAGACGCTCTGACCAACTAAAGAAATTCCTCACCAAATGTAACCCACCCATTCCCTGCCGTCGCCATCGAACGGAAGTATTTAGCCGTGATTTGCTCTGAAGATCTCGATCTTGATGTCGGCACCGCTGTACGACGTCGTCTGGATAAAGGTCATCGGCATGACGGTCGACCACAGATCGAATGATCCTGAAATCCATTTCAGATTGGTGCGCCATTGAAATAAATATCAATATTATTTCGATCGCCTCTTAAGGAAGCTGTTGAAATCAAAGATTACCATGGTAGAAATCCAACACCAGTACATCTCTTTCCGTCGTCGTCATTGTCAATGATACTGTGGAGGTGGGAATTAAGCCTAATCATGTAAACTAGTGCTTGCTTATATCTATATATGTGACTATGTGAGTGAGTGTCTGATTTAACACCTGTACAAATACTTGTATTTCCCTTTGCAAAGAGCAGCAGTCATCTGGACTAACGTGAGTGCGATGCTTTTATGCGTACTAAGTGTTCGATGAAATGCCCATGAGTTTGGGTAAGCTTAACAAGTTTTGATAAAAGTTTAAGATTGATTTGTTCATGTAAAAATTGAATCTTGGACAAGTTCAGCAAACATAGGATCAAAATCGAGTAGCTTAATTTGTTTATAAGTGCTAATGGTGAATATGTCTGGTGCTTGTTTATTTCATACACAGTGCATGTCAAGCTTATACAAAGAGCACGTTTTTTTGTTGCTCGGAGCAAGTTTTTCAGTGTCAGTGACTTGTATGCATGGTTCATGCCATCTAAGAACCCAAGGAAATGAGAAATAAAATTTATGGGAAGAATAGTCAGGTGCTTGTGGTTTCATACACAATGCACGTTAGTGTTATATAAAGAGCATGTTTTGTTCTTGCTCGGAGCAAGTTTTTCAGTGTCAGTGACAGTACATTGTTTTTCATGTTATAAAAAGAGTGCAAATGTCACCCCACTGACAATGGAACGTGGAACGGATGGACTTGTATGCATGGTTCATGCCATCTAAGAACCCAAGGAAATGATAAATAAAATTTCTGGGAAGAATAGTTAGGTGCTTGTGGTTTCATACACAATGCACGTCAGTGTTATATAAAGAGCATGTTTTGTTCTTGCTCGGAGCAAGTTTTTCAGTGTCAGTGACAGTACATTATTTTTCATGTTATAAAAAGAGTGCAAAAGTCACCCCACTGACAATGGAACGTCGAACGGATGGACTTGTATGCATGGTTCATACCATCTAAAAACCTAAGGAAATAAGAAATAAAATTTCTGAGAAGAACAGTCTGGTGCTTGTGGTTTCATACAGAGTGCATGACAAGGTTAAACAAAGAGCAAGTTTTGTTGTTGCTCGGAGCAAGTTTTGTTAGATTGTGGACGTAAGGTGTCAATTTACGGGGAGGGGAAATTATTGGGGATTTTTTTACCTGGGGGTATTTCTGTCAGTCGAAATATTGGTACCATGTATGTGGAATTATTTTTTTCCTTCTCATGTTATTGGTCATTTCCAAAAACCTTACCATGAAATTGGAATATTTAGTTTTAAAAACCATGTTTTGGTCATTTTCCCTAATCTTTACAGGAATAACACGATAGACCAACTTCCAAACAAATAAAGCTAATTTCGGAGGAATGTTAAAACCCCAAGTTTCTTCCAGATTGCTGTCGACATAGAATACTGTTGAAATAATTCAAGAACTTTTCCCTCTAAGAGCTAGGAAATATGCAGATTTGGAGTACGGGTTTTCGTATATAAATTTCATGGATGCAGATTCAGCTTATTTCGAAAGCAGTAACAGAGCAAAATCAAAGAAACAGCACAAAAAGTGCTAGCTAATGATGGATTATTCACTCTTGACTTTGAACCATTTGATAGGTCTCTCAGTACATTTGTTCAACCGTTACGAAAATCAGATAACATATGGATGTCCACATATGCCTAGAGAAGATTTAAATGTTAAGTTGATGAGGTGCTTGCTTATCAGTGACCATATCTCTATTTACATTCGGAGTTGCCGCCTGGGTTTTCCCCCTACCCCCATTATTGGGTTCCGAAAAAACCATTAACCTAAATAGGCTATGAGAATCAAAGCTCGAGAAAGAAGGCCACGTCACGTCTCTAGTAGTCGCATCCCCTCATATGACAAGTAGGATAGCTGATTGATGCTTTCGTCTTTCGCTGAAGAGGAGTAGGATACATGAAAAGTTTCCCTGAAATAGTTCAGGAAAGAAATCAATAGTTCAGATTCATGTAAAATCAATGGTCCACATTCATTGGGAGAGAGTTTTCCCGTCTCCTAACATTTTCGTTCGCTAAAATGTGTCACACCACTGCAACTGTCGGTAAAGAAACATTTGTCTAGAATTACTGCAGGCCTTCATAGGGTTTCAGCTTGTTGATTTACCATGCATTCCAACATAACTAAAGAATCCTAGGAAATATCAGTATTACAATCATCCTCAATAAACGGCTGCCAAAACAACAACAAAAAAAAAAACATGTGCTAAATTGTATCACTTGTTGCTCTTTCTTTGGAAGAAATGCTTATTTAGCCTATAATAGACAGAAGGTTATACAACTGTTGGAGAAAGAGGACATACAAAATACCATAAGAACAAAAGCTCCAATCTGCTAACAGAACTAGCAAATGAACAAACCCATCAGCTCGTAATGTAACATAGCAAGATCACCTCGTACAGTGAATAATAAAAAACCACGCGTGAAGTACGATGACATCTTCCTCTTCAAATCTTGCATGCAAAGGTAATACCCTCTTTCGCTAATTGGTCCAAACTATCAGCTGGGGGCTGGACCCTTGCGACCTTGGCGATAGCCTTGTTTTCTTCCGGTGTCCCACTCTCCAGAAACGCACCCACAATCTTCCCGTCTTTGATCCAGTACGTTCCAAACTTGGGATTTTCAGATGTTGGGCTGCTGTCTCCGAATAGCACTGTCTCGCCAACGTTGTCCCCGTAGAACTGCCATGACAGGTTGAAGGAACGAGAGTAGAAGAATGGAAGGTAATCATACTCTTCAACTGACGTCCCTTCACTTGCAAAGATTGCCTGCACAATAATAAGGCACAGTCATTTCCTCAGTTAAATCTGATCACGATGAACTACAGCATATTTGGCACAGTTACAGCCTTACGGGTAATATCATAAATAATAGAGCACAAAGAAAGTGTGCAGGGAAACTTTGGATGAAACCCAACACAAACAATGGGAGAGGTGAAACGGTTTGAATTGTTCTTGCTCTCGACTCAGTAAGTCACTTGACAAAATTCTGAAATTATTCTGTAATGTAGAAGATGGGTATTAAAAAGCAAGTGGGTGAAACTTTCAAGCTTTAAAAATGAAGTTTCAATTGTCCTACAATGTAGTGGTGAGTGTTTACTAAACATCCCAACAATATGTACTATGTTTCAAAATATCGAAACCCAAATTACTTAAGTTTCAACCGTCAACTTATCTTAGTCACGCCAACAACCTCAACTTTATGATTTTGCAATATTTCGACCATAAAATGTTGGCAATCAAGGGAAGTAGACTATGGATCTTGATTCCTGAGAATAACAAATAGATAAACGACAACAAATTTCAGACCTTCACAGCATGTTCAGCAGATTTACGAGCGTGATCAACATGTTCAACCCTCCTCATTTCATTGTATATCTTCATCGGGAAAGTAGCAACGTCCCCCACAGCATATACATCAGGCACACTTGATTTGAAGAGGCTGTCAGTCTGCAATGAAGGAAGGTAACATCATAACCCAATCCTTGAAGATACAACAAATACTCCTGTTGGAATGTCATCCCCCATAAATGCAGTATAGTGTATTTGTGAAGAGTCTGTTAGGAGGCCCATGTATTTTCTCAAACCAGAAATGAGAATATGTTTGGCAAGTGTCTCTTTTATAAAAATTGACAAGAATTTTCAAAGTTTTAGCTAATAGAGAAACAAAATATTTTGTGCTTTCCCAACTATGTGCCTAAGCAAAGTCACTGACAAGATATGGGTACTAAAGTTCCTCTTCAAACACTCCTACTGAAGGAATACAAAATGAAGGTGGTCTATGAAAATACAACTGAACTAGCTTTGTATTTCCTGTCTTATGTAAGACTTGTTACCGAAGTGTCACAAAGTATGTTGTGCAGTGCAATTATCCCAAACCCGTCATCTTTAGCAAAAGTTTAGTCCACAAATTTGCAATTTCCGTGGAAGACTGCCAAAGCAAGTTAAGAGGGACAAGAACAAAATATTTGGGGAATACAAACCTTGATTCCACCTTTCTCCTCTTCAACCTGTCCCTTGAATAACCCTGTAAGAGGTCTACCTCCAACGCCAACAACAACGATGTCTGCTTCTAGCACCCTACCGTCCTTTAGTTTTACTTCCTTTACCTAAATGATAAGACAAAAGATTGTACTACAGAATAGCTTCGAAATGATACGATTGTCATCACAACCTGATAGAGGTTTAACATGAGTACATACCTCTCCATTTGCATCAGAAGTAAACCCAACAGCAACAGTTCCCTTAATTATTTTAATTCCCTTATGTGCATAGTAACCTTCATAAAAAGCAGCTATACCTGCTGTGAAAAGCCGAGGCACTGCAAACAAAACACAGAGTGTAAATAAACCAAGGATTTGCCTGATGTGCCTTAGTAAATCAGTAAGTTCAACTGTGCCTTAGAAAATCAGGAACTTCAACTATACTACATGGAACCATGACAGCAATTACGAAGGGATTGTAAGGCATCACAATTGTCTATCAACTTACTGCACCAGGGTTCTGGGTAAACCATGCAGACATCAAGATTGTTTAATTTCATCACCGCACTGATCTCAAGGCCTATGTAGCCTCCTCCAACAATCACAACCTTCCCATTTTTCTTTTGTTTAATTGCTTCTACAAGCTTATCAGCATCATCAATTTCTCTTAAGTAGTAGATGTGTTTGGCATCAGCTCCTTGAACCCCAAAGTCTGTCAACCTTATAACCTGCAGAAGAAAATCCATATAATTTTTTGTACACATTTAGGTCATTAAGAGAAGACAGGAAACTAGCAGTTTCAAGAAAATATTAAGAGACTTCATGCTTACAGAGGAACCAGTTGCAATGATCAAAATATGATATTTGAAAGATTCCCCAGCAGCACTAATGAGAGTCTTTGAAGCAAGATCTGCTTTCACTATTTCTGTCCCAAGGATCAATGCAATTCCTGTGACATAATTCATGCTTCCATAAGGAACTTCCGTTTTAAGGCTACATCTCATTGAAATACATCTCCATGAGCAAAAACTTAAAGACTATGTGAAGGGCCCCATATCATTGATATATCAATCATTTGGAAACGTGTGCAGTATCACCTTTCTTGGCATACCACTCAGGGAGCAGCTTCTCTCCTCCACTTCCAACACAGACATGAAACCCTGGAAGTCTTGCAGGAGCTGCAAAACAAATTATCTGTGAAGTTTGCTATGAAGAAGAAGAAATCGAGCAAATCAATTGGAAGACCAAGAAAAAGAGATTCATCTGGCTACCAAGTAAAAAAGCATATTTAAGCATAAAGTAAGAAATAACGATGTTGCCAAAATTGCTCAACTTTAGTCCTGGCAATTACTTCTATCCAAAGTGGAAGGAGTTTGTAAATCACAAGTGAAAGAAGCAAAACAATAGCTAGAAATCCACTAAGGTTGTCCTTCAGGTATAAAGATAAGTCAGATGTCTTACACTCAGGAAATAGGTAGGCCTTGCTAAGAGCTGGACGTTCATAAGGAGCAACCTAGAGTAGCAAATGAGCATGTGTCAGCATTAATGCATCACTATTACAAACATTATAAATATTTAAATCAGCAGTTGAAGCTCTATCTTCCATAAATGATTTTATGACTGAGCTAATGGCAACAATCAGCTGGAGGCCGACAATACACAACAAACATTTAGGAGTAGGTATATAATATTGTTTTTCTTGTGAAACAGCACAATATTTTTGCAAAAGCTGTTCATTTTCTTATTGGATTGAAGCTTCGGAACATATTTGCATTCCTTTTTCTTATAAGTATGAAATATAATTCCAACATAATCAAGTGGAGTCTAGATCGCAAGTAAGAAAACAGGAGATTTATGATACCAGTATTTCCCTCCTTCAGCACAACATAGTATCGTTCCTTCCTAGTACCTAAAACTATGGACTACTGATTAAATTCCTAGATATTAAGTATCATTTATGATCAATAGCAAATGATGGGAAGTTATAGCAAATGATGGGAAGTTAAGGGCAATGGTAGGCACATTTTCATCACTTTCTTAGGGAAGGAATGTTGACTTAATTTAGAAGCACTAGGTGAAGTTATAAACAGCATGAACTGTTTATTGCATGTATATTCCACACTCAAGTCGAAACTCATTGCACCATCAATTCCTTTAAGACGATGTACGAAGTAATTGTTGAATCAATTATTCCACGTTCAAACTGCCATGAAAATTAGAAGTCAACAACCTCATTCTCTTCTTACATACAAAAAATGATTCAGACCTAGTCTCTGAAGGTGTAACTTCTGTGTCTAACCAAGATGCAATAAGTTTACTACACAATGACGAAGACCGACCCTCATCAAACAACCTTAATGCATGTCCGACCCAGGTTTGACTATTTTGCTTGATTTTATTATGTATTTAGAACTGGATATGCCTTGGACAGTTTGGGTTACACGTAATTTGCTTGACAAATTAAAGTCATTGCAAATTCATTGGTTCAGAGAAACTAACTTATGAATCAATGATTCAAGCCAAAACCACGTGAATTACTACCAATTAATATCTCCTCATTGAAACTTATGAATTTTAGGAACTTTAACTTAAAACTTCCAATTTATTAAGGGATAGAACCATGGAAAATGGATACCAAGATCTTTTTGTCAGACTAGATTTCTGAGATAATAAAAACAAAGGAGGCCTAAGTTCTTACAATAATGACAGAATATTATCAAAATTATACTTCGAAATAGCAAAAAAGTATGAGTCACATTCTTAAGTTTGAAAACATTTTTGTTTGTTCTCGTGACCCTGACGAGTTTTAGTCTGTATAATTTTGCATACTTTCTACTAATTTTTAACATAATGACGAGTTCAAGGGAATACACAATCACTAGACAGCTAGGAAGCACGGGTACTGGTATGGGGTACGGGTACGGGTACGGTACGGGTACTGGTACGCGATACGGCAACAACCCAAAAAAATAGGGTATGGGTACGGCGATTTTTTTATATATATATTTTTATAATTTTGGCATGATTTATTAGATATAACAAGTATAACATATTTTACAGCTAGAAACAAGATGACAAAAGCTATTAGCACTTGAACTTGAACCCATACTGATGGACTCATCTTCCTATAAAATAAAGTGCAATAGCCTCATTTTTGTGCATGCAACTATATAGGTTTCAAGATAGAGAGCAAAAGCTTAGTCAATCCTGCTCTTGTTTTTCCAAAATCAAGCTCGCGGTCTCAAGTTTGACTTTATTGCATTGAGTTCTTGCATATTAAGGCCAGCAATTTGAGTTTTTTTCCATGCAGGATCCCTAAAGTTTTGAAAACTATACGAATAGGTCCAAAAGTACCCAGAAAAGTACCCAACAAAGTACCCATAAACTCAAAAGTACTCGGTATGTTTTTGGAGTACCCGGTACGTTTTTGGAAGTACCCATGAAGTACCGGTACCCGGTACGGGTACAGTATGGGTACGGTACGGGTACTTTGGGGTTTTAGAAGCAGTGGCGACTCCAGGAATTTCAGTCAGTGGTGTCATCAATCTTATGAAAAAAATTTGCTGGTATTGTACTCCATCCGTCCCAATTTATTAGTCCTATTTGGGAGTTCGTGCCACTTTTCAATCGATTATATCTCGTAAATTACATTGTTTTACGTGATTTTGAAAACATTAGCTTGTAGAACTATTTGGTATCTATCATACAAGATTCATATTGAATATAAAATTAATTTTCGATTTAAAGTTATAACTACTCTTTGTTTTTTATCCGGTTAAAATATAACGAGGAACCAAAAATTAGGGACGGAGGGAGTATACATAAAAAACTAAAAAAAAAACTAAATTTTTTTATTAGGAGTACTATGCAAGACATTTTGTAAAAGAAAACCGAAAACGTAAGTACAACAAATTTTTTGGATCGTTCGTTAGCTATACTCTTTATATACACCAACAAAGGACGTACATAATTACCAAAGAAAGTTGTACATGGAATAGGCTTTCTACTCTATGATAGGCTGCTAGCCTTTAGTCTGCACATTAGTAGCCTTTAGTAGGCTTCCTACTTGTACAGTCTGCAGACTGTGCACTTGCTTTAACCTTGTGGGTTCATTTGAATTTTGGAAGTGGTGTCATGAGACTATTGGCTGACCAGAAAAAGGTACAAACATACTCGGTAATTCTAGGAAATTTTCAATCGAGTGGTTCAACTGACACCACTAACAACACATTGGCGTCGCCCCTGTTTAGAAGTACCCGTGCTTCATAGCCAGACAGTAACAAGTAACTAAATACAAAATCATAGAACGGAGCAAAATTAGCTTACCAACTCCTTGGAAATAATCGCAAGCTCGCCTGGCTTAACTCCCTGTTTCGCAAATTCCCTTGCAGCATAACCCTGTCAATGCAACCATGTTATGTCTTGAATTTAACTTACTAATATACTGAAATAAATAAACTTCTCAAATTTTATCCTACAATATACGAAAAGTTAGTGAAATTGTGATTTCAAAGTCAATGAATATATACATGAAGTTGAAAACTCGCACATGACTCGGTCTTTTGCTGTCAAAATTTCACCCACTGGTGTGCCGCTTATGACTTTCTTATCAAAAAGAAAAAAGAAAAACAACCTGCCCAATCAGATGTAAATTGATTCAAACTCGTGTTTGGTTGATCGACGCACACATGTCTGGTTGTCAAGATAACACACACGCAGAGGAACAGAGAAAGCACAAAGTGCAACGTTCTCAATTTTCAAAACTTTAGTAGCTAATTAAACATCCAAGTAAAATTTCGATCATAAATTTCGATTTCTCAGTGCAAGTTTCTAAATTTTCAAAGGCTCTAGCTACTTAAACAATTCTAGTCAAATTCCGATTCTAAATTTCGATTCATGTCATCTTTTGCGGTTCGTAGCAAAATTAAAATAGTAGTAGCTCTCAAAATCCTTGACACATAAAACCAGAAAAACAACACGACCGTGAAAAAAACCCATAGAAATCTCAGATCTGCGTGCAAAAAGCACCGGTCAGACTAGAAATTCCGAGTAACATCGTCAAGTTCGAATCCACAACAAAAGTAAGTCCGATACCGAAAACACGATCAGACAACAGTGGAATCGGCAATCGAACAACCAAGCCGACGATGAGAGGGAGAGAGAGACTTACAGCGGCGACGCCACCGCCGAGAATCACATACTTGAAACTCTTCTCGGCCATCTGATCGATTTAGTGAGGTCGATGATTGAGAGATGAGAGACTGTAGAAATTGGAGCTTAGCTTTAAGCCTTCCGGGCGTTTCAGAATGTGGACTGGCAATTTATACGGCTGCTGCGTTGAGGCTTATTGGCTGACCATCTGGTGTGTGAACAAGGCCAGATACTCAATGCACGTCGTACA
Organism: Vaccinium vitis-idaea; assembly: GCA_963854785.1. Lineage (NCBI taxonomy): Eukaryota > Viridiplantae > Streptophyta > Magnoliopsida > Ericales > Ericaceae > Vaccinium > Vaccinium vitis-idaea. Next base: position 12,708,871 of record OY978220.1, read on the forward strand.
CGTGGCGCGTTTCTTGCCGTCTGTTCTGTTGACTGTTGAGTTGCCACGATTGCTCCCTCGTGATTGTGAATCGTAATCAGAGTTACTAGTCATCATTTTATCCATTTAGGAGACTAAAATAGGTAGGATTAACAGTCCTAAGATTGATAGTCCATGATTGATAGTCCTGGTATTAAATTAGTTTTGAATCTCACTCAATCCCCTGTTTGATTCATGTAGGATTAACATCTGGATATCCTATGTTTTGGGCAATCCCATGTTTGGTTCCCTAAACTAAATTTCGGGTTTAATTTCAGGACTCTCTCTCTCTCTCTCTCTCTCTCTCCAAATTCCAACCAATTAAATTTTTTAACCTCAAATTCAAACATGATTCTTGAAAAAATTCAACATGAATTTTTCATTACCAAGTTCAAAATGTTTAGTAGGATTAGGACTTGAATTCATCATAACACCCAACGTGATGCTATTACCGAGTTGTCTCATTCAAGCATTTTTTTTACCACGTTGGCTCAAAGAAACGGTATAAATACTAGCTATGAATTGATGCCGTGAGATTCCACACGATGAACTGCTGGACCACCTTGGGACATTGCAGATACAATCTGAAATTTATTGACAAGTTTCTGCCTTGATGAAGGCTTGAACACAATCTGAAAATTTGCCATGCACATAAAGGCTTGAATAATAGGCCATCAGTGAAGTTTGTTCCTAAAATTGGAACAACGGTAACTGTTTGTCGTGCACATAAACTGTTTGCATAATCATACCAATGGGTTTCCTTGCATAATCACTATCAGGTAGCCCCTAAATGGGTCACTTGTGAAGAGCGAATTTTTTAAGGAAAAAAGAACAACTAAGCAATACATACCCTAAATGGGTCACTTGTGAAGAGCGAATTTTTTAAGGAAAAAAGAACAACTAAGCAATACATGGACTTTCCAAGAACATCCCTCAAGTTGGTAGGCAATACATGGATTTTCTCAACTGATTTTCATCCAAACACATATCTCATAGGGACAACAATTAATCAGAGTTTCAGCCTCAAAATTAAAATTATAACAGCCAGAACATTACACTACACCTGGACAGTCCCCAAAGTATTTAACATTATACAAAAACAGCAACATTAAGCAGCAATCTCATCAGAAACTTGGCACAACAGAAAATAACAACTTTTAACAAGAGCAACATACTCAATAACAACATACTTAATAATAGCAGCAACATACTTACAAATAACGTCTTTTAGCCACAATTTTCAGCAACAAAAGTGTCACATAATTACCTATTTTCAGCAACAAAAAGCTACCACCATTAACCACAATGCAACAAAAAAGGCATCACAACCCACAAAAGCTAAAAATTTAACATAGTTTGAGTTTTTGTTCCAACTAGCCTAGAACTTACACAATTTCTTTACCATTACCATTTTCTCCTCATCCGAAGTAAGGCTAAAAAAATAATCAACCCTTTGAGCTTCTCCAGTGATCACCATACCAGCTATGACCCTTTGCTCAACCGTGATTGGAAGGTTTTTAAGCGCTTCATTAACTGCGCCTCTTTTGGCCGAGAGGTCATGTTGATAACCCATCCTACTTTCTATCATGTCGAACTTATTAGCAGAAAACTCTAACGAACCGATAAGCTTGTCACCCAAACTAGACAGTCCAATCAGGGTCTCTGAAACCTTAGCCTTTTTCTTTGGAGGCTCCGGAGGGGACTTGTTATTTTTAGTAACAGTTGTTGAACCCTCATGAACTTCATCGCCGTCAACATCCTCAACACCCAAGGCCTCAACCACATCAACTACACTCTCGGCCATGTCTCCGGTTGCTCTATCATTCCCAAAAATAAGGCACCAATCGTCATAGTAAGGGAATGACTTGAACCTTAGCACTTTCGCATTATTGTCCCTCTAAAAAAAAGTGAAATCAATTGTTATTTACATGCTTAACATAGAAAACTGAATATGCATTTAAGTGTCAAAAAATATTACCTTACAATAGTCCTCCAAAACTGTATCGCTCTCAACTTCAATCATTTTTGTCGAGTCATTCCATCCAAACCCACTAGTGTTACGCATATCCTTCACAGAGTGGTACGATTATACACCCATATGTTCGAAAACAAGAGAGAGGAGATGAAATACCTGCGTTCGAACTGTCTTCAAGAGTGTCTGAGAGAGAGAGAGAGAGAGAACTAGACGTAGAGAGAAGGAGGAAAGGAGAGAACCAGAGGTAGAGAGAAGGAGGAGCGGCGGAATGAAATTTGGGAGGGAGAGAAGAGGACGATGAAATTAGGTTAGAAACATTTCAGTGGCAATTTTGTAATTACTGGGCCGACAAAGTAGCGAGAGTTTTTATCCCGGATTAACAGTCCCCCCCCCCCCCCCCCCATACAAGGATTAAATTTGTCCTGAGATTATCAATCCCACGCGATTTTGTGGGAACCAAACGAGGGACTGCAAGGGATTAGGTGCGAATAGTCCTATCCCAGACACCTAATCTCCGAATCAAACGAGGCCTAATGGTATTTTTGACGGTATCTTTGCTATTTTGTCCTAAGTCATTCTTTTCACATATGTCACATAAATATCATTTAGCGAAAATAACACAGACTTTTGACTACAGTGAAAAGAGTATTTTTAGTGGAAACTTAAACTTAGTATTAAGGGAAAATTTCACCTACCTCCCCTGAGGTTTCTGACAATTACAGGGACCTCTCCTAAGGTTTTTGAAATTCCACTGACCTCCCCTACTTTTAAAAATAAATGCCACATACCTCCCCTGTGTTAACTTCCATTAGAAAAGCTAACGGAAAACACTGATGTCAGCGCCACCTCACTCTCCTCTTTTCTTTTATTTTAAATCTTAAAATGTTTATAACTTTTGTTTTATATATTCACTTTTTATGAAATTTATATATTTAAAATCTACTCGAAAAGATCTATAAAATGAGATCCATATTCAATGTGAAATTATGAAAAAATAAAATCATAATTTTCAATGTGAATTATCATGCTACATAATTTAAATTTTTCAATGTTTAACTCAAAACTTTAAACCTCAAAATTCTTACAACTTTTTTTGTAAGGTTCTGAGTTCGACTCCTATGGAGAGGAGGTCAATCCTTGTAGTTTACTAACATCTAACAGCTAACTCTATTAATAAATATCAAATGGCAAAAACAAAAGACAATATAATTAAAATTTGCATTGAAAATTTAAAATTTTATTGGGACAAAGTCACCATTAAATAGAAAAATGGGCTTACAAATTTACCATGTTCATTTAATTAAGAATATATTTGGAAAAAACAAAATTGTTAAACAAGAAGATTTTATGATGTTTCGTACTCCCTCTGTTCCAAATTGTTTGCCCCCCTTTTGGGAGTACGTGCATTTTTCACTAAAAAAATAACGTGTCTATGAGAACTTTTTTTGAAAAAGAATTATACCAATTTTTTCTTCTCAATAAGATCTTTAAATTGGTATAAAATTTGTTGAAAAAAATTAATGCTTGTACATTGTTTTTTGCGTGTAAAATGCATGCATTCCCAAAAGGGGCAAACAATTTGGAACGGAGGTATTACAATTTTTGCGTAAAATTTTGACTTACACATTGAAAATAATTTAAATTATGTAACATTATAATTAAAATTCGCATTGAAAAAAGAAGATTTTATTTTTTCATAATTTCACATTGACTATGGATCTCATTTTATAGATCTTTTTTAGTAGATTTTAAATATATAAATTTCCTAAAAAGTGAATATATAAAACAAAAGTTATAAACATTTTAAGATTTAAAATAAAAAGAGGAGAGTGAGGTGGCGCTGACATCAACGTTTTTCGTTAGCTTTTTTAACAGAAGTTAACGGAGGGGAGGTATGTGACATTTATTTTCAAAATTAAGGGAGGTCAGTGGAATTTCAGAAACCTTAGGGGAGGTCCCTGTAATTGTCAGAAACCTCAGGGGAGGTAGGTGAAATTTACCCTAGTATTAATTAACTTCTGATTTTTGTTCCTTTTCTTCCCCTTAATTTGGTATAGGCCTTTCCAACGTCAAAAAAAAAAACTGCCACCCTATTCCCATTTCCTTGTAAGAAAGAAATTAGAGAAGGGATCAGCTGCTCACCATATCTAATCCCTTCGCAGCCAATCTTTCCATACTCGTAAAGCATGTATTCCGTGAATAGTAATTTATCCACTTTGTCAAATTTCTAAGGAATTTGTTCGATTTCTAAGGTATTTGTTCAAATTTTAGCACCACGATTCAGAAATTTGGATTCTCCTATTCTGCCCTATTAGCCGTTGCACCATTCTCCTTCTCTAGGCAGATGATATGATAATTACAGGCAATGATATGACTAGTATTCAAGATCTTAAATGTTCTCTGCTCAAACATTTTGAGATGAAGAATTTGTGTTGTCTTTACTTTTGTGGCCTTGAAATCTCTTCTACTTCTGATGGTTACTACCTCTCAGGCCAAGTACGCTTCTAATCTACTCGCCCATGTTGGGCTCGCTGATAGCAACGTTGATTCCACACCACATGAGCCCAATGTTCAACTAACACACCATTATACGGCAAACCACTCCTCGATGCTATCCTTTATTATTGACAACTAGTTGGCAATCTTATATATCTCACTATTACACGACCAGAATTGCTTATGCTGGTCATATTGTCAGTCAATTCTTGTCTACTCCATGATCACCTCACGATGTTGTTGTCCTTCGTATTATTCGATATATCAAGAGCTCCTTATTTTATGATCTACATGACTTAGCCCACTATTCTCTTGACTTACATGCCTACTCCAGTGTAGATTGAGTTGGTGGCCTTACTAATCGTCTTTCTTCCGTATGTTATTGCTTTTTCCTCGACAATTCTCTTATTTCTTGCGCAACAAAATGCAAACTCTTCTTTACCTCTCTAGTAGTACTTAGGCGAGTTTTGTGCTCTTGCTCTCAGGAGCTGTTATGGCTTTGTTGGCTTCTTACTGAGATTGGTGTAATACACTCCATTGCCACCCATGCTTTATTGCGACAAATGAAAGTGCTGTTGAGATAGCTTGCAATGATGTATTTCAAGATCATACGAAAGTACGTGGAGATTGATTGTCACTTCTTACAACATGTTGTCTATCGTCAGGGCCGGCCCAAGGGTTTGGAGTGTCCTAGGCCTAGTCCAAAAATTGTGCCCTTCAAGTACAACACCTAAATAATTTTTCGAGTAACAATCACTATACGAGAAAACCAAAACAATATAAAGTTCTACAAGCATTACATAATAACGGAAAAATTAAAACACGAAGTCTCTAGATACATGTAACGCATGAGTATCACTTGAATATTACACGTGTTGCATTTTTAGAAGAAAAAGTATCAATTACACTTGTATAATCCACCTCTTCTACCAATTCATCCCTTAATGTTTGATCCATCTTATCCCAATTACACGGATCATCAATGTTCACAATTGGGCATTCTACTTCTACTTGTTCTTGATTGACCAAGTTTTCACCCCCCCAAATCCCCACATTCTTCTTCTCCTGTGCTTGATTAACCAAGTTTTCATGTTCTTCAACCAAGCTTTCTACGTTTTTGGTACTTGAAAAGAACTTATTAATAGCCCCCCTTTGAGAATTTATTAATGCTTCTGTCTTTTGCTTCTTTTGTCTTTTCTGATGACCAGATAATTGACGTTTAGGAAACATGATGCACCTAAATAAGAATTAAAAAAAACGACATTATACCATTATTACTCGTGATGCACTAACAAGTAATCAAATAATCAATACCAGGGGATGATGTAGGGGTGTCCCTCTTGCACCCTTATAAAGGGGGGGAGCCCATACATCACACTTTCACCCTTGTCACTCGATACAAAAAAAAAAAATTAATCAAAGGGGGGATCCCCTGCATCAAACTTTCACCCTTCGTAAGCACAACAACAAATAACCAAAGATTTCGGTCATTCATACATTTGACCAAAACTACACTACTCCAGGTAACACCTTAATTTTATTTTTTCACTTCGTAGTTGCTTTTGATTTGTTAAGAGTACTTAAATATTGTGTTTTGCATTGGGTATCGTCAAGACATTTGTTAAGAGCACTTGGATATTGTGTTTTTTTAAATGTCTTTGTTATGTGGCAGCCCCCTCGAATATGAAATCCTGGCTCTGTCCCTGGTGGGCACCACATATCCCATGTGAAAGAGTTAGTGCAATTGTTGATGCAAATTGTTAGTGCCTATATCTTTTCTCAATTCATAATATCTTATTTTTATTAATATATAACGCAATTTTTTTAACCATAAACATAAACGTAACACATACTAAAATTATCCATTACAAGGGCGACTTAGCGCATGAGCACACTTCTTGGCGGGTGGCCTTAGTCACAATTACATAATCAAAGGACAAAACAATATCTAAAATGTCCAATAGAACATTTCTAATGGAAATAGCTACGGGAGTGGGGGCCTTGTAGTGACTACAAGATATAGTGAGCAAATCACAGCTTGAAAAACTTCCCACGGAAGATACTATTCTTCCGTGGAAGAGATTTTCTTAAATTTGAACCATTGATTGCCGAATCAAATAGTTACCGTTGCTCACTACACCCTGGAGTGAGTCTCCTCACTACAGGGCTCTCTTCTCCAATAGCTATATCCATAACACAAGGCATTAACTATTTCCATGTTGTCCGTCAAAATCTGCACCCTCCTTAATCCATTAGACAAAGCCCACCTCAAGGCCTGCAAAACCTCCAAAGCCTCCACATCTGTAGACGACACCGCATGAACAAGTGTAGAGCCTTAGCCAAAAAGACCCGGCGTCAACTCATCTGAGCACCACGCAGTTACCCAAATGCACGAGTCCTTCTTCCAAGAACCATTAACTACAGTCTTTGCAACATGAGACTCCTCATCCAAAAAGAAAAGGCATAATTTTCTAACGGGATGGAGTAGTTTAATCCATTTGTAGGGTGAAGAGAACTGCTGAGAGAGAGAGAGAGAGAGAATGGTTGTGAAGAAATGAATTTCAACCTGATTTCATTTGTTTTGCAGTCCTCTCTCACTAATACCTGGATAGGTGCAGGGCCGGCCCAAGGGTTTGGAGTGCCCTAGGCCTAGTCCAAAAATTGTGCCCTTCAAGTACAACACCTAAATAATTTTTCGAGTAACAATCACTATACGAGAAAACCAAAACAATATAAAGTTCTACAAGCATTACATAATAACGGAAAAATTAAAACACGAAGTCTCTAGATACATATAACGCATGAGTATCACTTGAATATTACACGTGTTGCATTTTTAGAAGAAAAAGTATCAATTACACTTGTATAATCCACCTCTTCTACCAATTCATCCCTTAATGTTTGATCCATCTTATCCCAATTACACGGATCATCAATGTTCACAATTGGGCATTCTACTTCTACTTGTTCTTGATTGACCAAGTTTTCACCCCCCCAAATCCCCACATTCTTCTTCTCCTGTGCTTGATTAACCAAGTTTTCATGTTCTTCAACCAAGCTTTCTACATTTTTGGTACTTGAAAAGAACTTATTAATAGCCCCCCTTTGAGAATTTATTAATGTTTCTGTCTTTTGCTTCTTTTGTCTTTTCTGATGACCAGATAATTGACGTTTAGGAAACATGATGCACCTAAATAAGAATTAAAAAAAACGACATTATAACATTATTACTCGTGATGCACTAACAAGTAATCAAATAATCAATACCAAGGGATGATGTAGGGGTGTCCCTCTTGCACCCTTATAAAGGGGGGGAGCCCGTACATCACACTTTCACCCTTGTCACTCGATACAAAAAAAAAAAATTAATCAAAGGGGGGATCCCCTGCATCACACTTTCACCCTTCGTAAGCACAACAACAAATAAAAGTCAATGGCCAGCAATAGCGACTAAGAATCAACAATTATCTCCAAAAGTCCAAATATCGTATGTAACACACATAAAAAAAGGTCTTTAAAACTTGAATAACAACACAAGTAAAATGAGGGTTTGTAAATGTACGGATCGTAATAAACTTTTACACCCAAAAAACCACATGGGGGAGTGGGCGAGTGGCCCTCTAATATGCTAATTGCTAAACTTAACTTTAAAAGGAACTAGGAAGTAGGAAGATGAAGAATATTGCAGATCTAATATATATATATATATATACACACAGCCAATTTTAGAGAACCGAGTGGGCCGCTTACTAATTGTAACTTGTAAGGACGTCACACGGAGATTCGACGGACGGACGGACGGAAGGTTGCGGATGCCGGCGATCGGATTTTGTTTTAACCTTCTTCTTCGGTTCTTCCTCTTTTTTGAGTATTCTCTCTCTTGCCTTTCGTCTGAACTGATGAGACAGAGAGTAGCTGTATACCTGTATGTATCGACAGTATACAGGCTTCATATCGTGATTTTCTTTTTTCTTTTTTTTTTAAAATGAGTTTTAGTTTTGGGCCTTTTTTTAAAATTTTGGGCCACAATAGTTTTTGGGTCTTTTTTAAATATTGGGCCACAATGTTGGGCTCTTTTGCCACTTCTAATGGATTTTTTCCCTTTATTTTGGTCCAAAAAGTGTTCTAGTCAAGCCCATTGGTATAAAATGGTGGAGTGCCCCAAAAAGTGGCCATTTTTGGAGTGCCCTAGGCCCAGGCCTTGTGGGCCTTGGGCCTGGGCCGGCCCTGTCTACCATACATATCGGAGCCTTTTCTCAGTTTCATCATTTGATTATAATGGAGGATTGATATTTTTCCATAGTTTATTATTTGATTATGTTTTCATAATTTAGTTATCCTCACTTGTATAAAATACAAGACCCTTTTGTACACATTGATTTAATTCAATACAATATATCTCTTCTCAATATTGTAATACGTTTTCTCAAATTTGATCCAAGTTTTCCTCGAGTTTGAATTTTCCTCGATCAAGTTTGATCAAATATTTTCTACTCTTGAAACCAAAAATAATTGTTTTTACAATTTGACGCATTCATATTCAACCAGTTAATTAGAACTCCAATTACCTCGCAATTGGGTTCTTAAACACTAACAAAGAGATAGGTGGTTCGAGCCTAGAGGAAGACATTTCTTTATAAGAGACGGCTAATTCAACGCTTGGAAGTAACACGTAGCATGTCTATGAAATTTGCCATTTAATTATATAACAACAAATTGTGCTGGTAGACGTAATGACATACTTTGTTAAAGTAGCTTGAATAAGAGTAATCTATAGTGTATTTCGTCATTCATTAATCGAGAATACTTGATAGACATTACAAAAATACTATACGGGTGGCTAATGATTTTTTTTCATCTTTAACCCAAATGGATTGGCCTAGTGATTCAGATAAGAGACATAAGGCCCGTTTGTTAGGCGGATAAGGAATGAGGTGTCGGGGGAGCTTATCGACTTGGAGGGGTCTTAGCCAATCCCACCCCCCACCCCAAGATTAGCTAATGTGAGTGGGTAAAATGACCAAATTACCCATCAAACATTTTTTGTGTTCTCAATGAAATAATTTAATGAGGGCAACCAACTAATTTGTCACATTATCCACTCTTATCTCACACTCTTATCCACCATATCAACTACTACTACTACTACTACTACTCAAACCAAGTACTATAAGTTTATAACCCTCATTATCTAATCTCCCCTTAACATATCTACCTCTTATCCACCCAAAGCCTTATCCGTTCAACAAACGAGTAGGGATTTCCTCTCTTCTAAGTTCTCAGGTCGAAACCTCTCAGGTCCTATCAACTTCTAGGGCTAGTTCATACGGTGCTTTGACCTGGATTTGATTGACCCCCATTAGTGGACGGTGGGAACAATTACCCAGAATTAGTCAAGGGCGCGTGAAGGACATTTGAGTTAGTCGAGCTACCATATCGCCCCGTTTGGATGCCGGAGATGATTTGGGTGGATTTGTAACGAGGGTGAATTTGAAGGTGGATTTGTAATGAGGGTGAATTTGGTAATGAGGGTGGCCCCACCTCATAAGAAGGGTGAATTTGTTAGTGAGGTGTTTGGATGGTATTTTGAGAAGGGGGATTTGGAAGATGGATTTGATAGGATAAGTGACCAAATGACGTAATTGCCCTCAGTTTTTTAATTTAATAAACTAAATGGAATAATTTTATTATAATAATAATAAATACATAATAATTACGAAAAATACACAATAAGTCCATAAAAATATTAAAACCGAATTACAAAAAAAAAATCCTGGCATTCAATTAATAATTTGTTAAATTAATAAAATATAATTAATTGTTGATGGATTGTAGGACATAAATACATAAATATACTTCTGGGTTTCAATTGCAAATCCATAAATGGATTGTCGGACATAAATACATAAATATACACTATAAAATATATGTACTTCTGTTAAATGGATTGTAGGACTTGGTCCAATACATGAGTCTCGCCGAATATGTGCCACACCAAATCATTTGTTCACATTCATATTTCTAGACTTCCACAGTTCCACTTCTTCTTCTTCACCTGCTCCAGATCAGAAAAAAAGAAAAAAACCAGACCCCATCTCTCTCTCTCTCTCTCTCTCTCTCTCTCTCTCTCTCTCTCTCTCTCTCTCTCTCTCTCTCTCTCTCTCTCTCTCTCAATCGAGTTCCAGAAATACGAAAGATCAGACCTCCCATCAGACTTCCCATGGGTTAATAAAATCAGGTACTCTCTCTCACACATGCACAAAATCCATGTTTGAGTTTAGTGGTAATCTCTCCTTTTTTTTTGGCTTTTTTGGTTCAAAATCCCCAAATCACTCGGATTTTAGGGCTTAAATTTCTGGGAAATTTACTGATTGGAATTTGTTCATCGCCATCGTCCACTGCAATAGCAGCAACAGCAGTAGAAGAAGAAGGAGGAGGAGGAGGAGGGTGGATTTGGAGGGGTAGAAACGGTAGGAAAAGTAGCAAGTCGCCCCTCGTTAGCTAACGACAGGGTCGACCCTGTCGTTACCAAATCTAGGTCCATCCAAATTGCTAGTCCAAACAGTGATTCAAATCCAGGGCAGAAATTGCCATCCAAACGGGGGAGTATGGTGGGCCCGGGATTACATATCCGGGTGTTTGCCAAATCCGGGTGGCTAGCCCGGCATCCAAACAGGGTGTATAAGTGTTGGATTCAAGATTTTATCTCCTTTCAGTCTAGACATAAATGTATATGAAGTGTTTCTCCCCTTGGACATCAATTGTGTTTGATATTTAAAAAGTGTTAATCACAATTTTCAAGAGTGTGGTGATCAAACTTTAAGAAAATATATTCAAGTATGTATCGTCTTAGATAATCTCCGATCGTAGTTTATTTCTCTATTTTTTCTTCTTCTCCATTTCTTCATATTGGAGGAAAAGGATGATCCAACCCATCATCTAAAACCCTCCTCCATTTTAGAGGATGTGTTGATTCACCAAATATGAAGAACGCAAAAATAGTGGATCTTCCTCCACATTTGAGGATAGAACCTATTCATTTAATGAAAAGAACTTTCAATTTCTATAGTTATTATCCATGATATAAATATTACTAGAATGATATTCACAATACCTTCAAAAAGATAACAATATTGAATATATTTTATAAAAATAATAGCAATTTGAACTTTGGAGGGAATGAATGAGTTTTTGTGGTTCCAAATAGAAGTAGAGAAAGATTTTAAGAAAATGGAGCTGAGATAATAGTGTAACACACTATCACAATTACTTTTTAAATAAAAATTGGTTTTTACATTTTCTAAAATGGAGTTTTAGGTTGAATTTCTCATTTGCTAAAAAGCTTTGATTTTAGCACCCCCGATTCTCATTTGCAAAAAGCAGTAAGGTGATTTTAGCGACTTGTTTTTAGCAAAAGGATCGTGTGAGAGAAATTTGACTTTTAGTATCCAAACTTTTAATTAATGGGGAACAAAAGTGATTTCTCATTTTAGCAAATGAGAAACAAAGGTGCTGGGTTGGAGATGCTCTCATATGAATATTTTTTCTGTTTTGGTCAATATACTTGTACTTTTTCAATCCCTTCCTTGAACGAACGATATGATGTAAAAAAAATTCACCTAAATCTACTAAAAATAAAGAAAAAATAACCAAAAAACCGTGTCAAAAAGCTATATATATACACTAAACTTTTGATCAAAAAAAAAAAAAACACTAAACTTCCAATCCACACCCTTAAAGTGCGGACTTCGTCCACACCTCATATATCCCGATCAAATTTTCAAAGATCCAAACCGTTCAATGTGTTTAAAATGTGTTTTTAAGGGTCCCCGCGAGAAATGAGCAAAAACAAATACCGGTAAGGGCTTGATCCGAGCAATTTTTCATAAAAATTGCTCGGATCAAGCCCTTCCCGGTATTTTTTTTTGCTCATTTCTCGCGGGGAACCTTAAAAACACGTTTTAAACACATTGGACGGTTCGGATCGTCGAGATTTGGTTCGGACGGAGTCCATAACTTAAGGGTGTGCATAGGAAGGGGACTCGTATACACTAAACTTCAAATCCACACCCTTAAGTTATGGACTCCGTCCGGACCTCATAGTTCCAGACCAAATCTCGACGATCCGAACCGTCCAATGTGTTTAAAACGTGTTTATATATATATATATATATATATATATATATATATAGAGAGAGAGAGAGAGAGAGAGAGAGAGAGAGAGAGAGATTATCTAGTCCGGGATCCCTAAATCCGGAACTCATAGTTCCGGATCGAATTTTCATGATCCGAACCGTCCAATGTGTTTAAAAAGTATTTTTAAGGGTCTCCACGAGAAATCATCCAAAAAAAATACCGGGAAGGGCTTGATCTAAGCAGTTTTTCACAAAACTGTATATGTACAATTTTTTGAAAAATTGCTCAGATCAAGCCCTTCCCGGGTTTTTTTTTTTTTTTATGATTTCTCGTGGTGACCCTTAAAAACACTTTTTAAACACATTGGACGGTTTGGATCATGCAAAAACATGTTTTAAAACTTTCAAAAAACCTCCAGTCCTGGATCACGGACTGGATAATTGGCGTATATATATATCCATTTCGAGTCAGGGCTCTCGGATTTTAAAAAAATCCAGACCTCCACTTTCCGGATCAAATTTCGACGATCCGAACCGTCTAATGTGTTTAAAAGCCAAAAGGTGTTTTTAAGGGTCCCCGCGAGAAATCAGCAAAAAAAAAAAAAGCAGGAAGGGTTTGATCCGAGCAGTTTTACATAAAAATGAACATATACAGTTTTATGAAAAATTGCTCGGATCAAGCCTTTCCCGGCATTTTTTTTGCTAATTTCTCGCGGGGACCCTTAAAAACACATTTTAAACACATTGGACGGTTCGGATCGTCGAAATTCAATCGGGATCTATGAGGTGTGGATTTTTTAAAATTCTGGAAGCCCTGACTGGAAGTAAATTATACATATATATATATATATATAGGCAAATTTTCTAGTTAGGGATCCCTGACTAGAGGATTTTTGGTTTTTTGAATGTTTTAAAAATTGTTTTTGCAAAATCCGAACCCTTCCAATACAGTTTTGTGAAAAACTGCTCGGATCAAGCTGTTCCCGGTATTTTTTTTGTTAATTTCTCGCGGGGACCGTTAAAAACACCTCTTAAACACATTTAACGGTTCGGATCGTCAAAAAAATATTGATAACGTGGAGGTCCAGAAATCCGGAGTCTGGACTATAAGCGGATCCTATATACGAGTATATATATATGGAGGAGGCCAATGACATCATTGGTGACATCATTAGTGATATAAATATACTTAGATTTGTACTCTTGTGTAGCTGTCCCCAAACCAAGGGAAACCAATGATATCATTAGTGATGACACTGGAAGTAAGGATTAACTATAAGGGTTTTGTTAAGAACGTACACATCTTTTCGAACACACCTTCAAATTATGTGAATTCTGAGGTCCTGTGATATATTTTGACAATCTGAGTCATTTATTTTGTAGCTTTAGATGTTTAAATCATTTATTTAAAAAATTAGATTGATTGAACATCAGTACGTTTTTTTGCTCGAATCAATTGAATAACAAGAAGAATTTCAAACAATCTATTTATCTCAAGAAAAATGTAAAATTTTTAAAATTGTTACTAAGCGTCCAATCAACTTGATTTTTGGCATGGATAATATTTGTGCCTAAACCTACAAAATGAACCATTTCGATTGTTAAAATGTGTAATGAAACTCATCCAATTTGATGGTGTGTAAGTACAATTACCGTTTAAGACATAGCAATCCTATAAAGAATACAGAAAGTTAATAAATAAATATATGTGAACGGAATCTCGTTTCAGCATCAAACTCGAATTCATCAAGCTGAATGGGACCAAAAATTGCCACATGGTATAGACGTTTTATAACCATTGGTCGGAGACTTCTCGGTTAGTATTTGACCTTCTTTTTTTTTTACTGTTAACCGTTGTCGTCGGAGGGAGAAGTTTGACCGGTTCTTCCACCAGTTGGGTACAACACGCAATATCCGGATTTGGGGGGCCTATTGTGAACTAGGTGGATGGCATGGTGTCACGCATTTATCCGGCCGTCCGTTGTGAAAAAGTATGGCTCGGATCAAATTCAAGCCGGATAAGGCGTATGGCACGGTACCATGCACCTTGTGCACAGTAGGAACCCATTGTCCTGCAATATCCACTCCTCATTATTTTCATCCTTTGAATTTAATTTTCAGGGGATTAGATTACACCAACCTCCCCAACGTTTCTCACTAAAGCAAGATTCGCCCTAAGGTCCTAGTAATTACACTATCTCGTAATATGGCTTTAATCGGATAAATGACGCAATTCTAGACAAGATAGCATTGCAATTCGTTTTTTAAGCAGTCACGACAGTTAGTCATTTGCTGAAGCTTTTCCGAGAGAATTCCCATGCTAGGGCATGTTTGATTGACCGGGGCTACTGGCTAGAAGGGGGATTGGGATTAGGCCATTAGGGGAACATGGGGATTCACATACTCCCTCTTTATTTGTAGTTTGATACGAGCACTGCTACGTATCCAGATAAGTTTAATTTGGCTCTCCAAAACTTTCCTTCTAATAAAGTTTCTTTCTAATGTGAAAGTGAAACCGAAGATGAAGAATTGGGAGCAGTTGAAGAAAAAGGGCAGTATAAGTGTATAACGTAGGTGTGGCAGTTATTTGGGATTTTTACTGTCTAGTCCCTATTGTTATTACCCACGGTAGCTGGAAGTACCATAAAAATCAGTTTTTGTATTGGGCAATTTCGGTATAACAAAAAGTCCATACAACTTTTGCTTTTAGGTGACACTAATGTGATGCTCACCCTTTAGATATTAGATAGATAGATAGATAGATAGAATAGATTATTCAATTTATGAAATTAGGCATCGAGTTTATTATTTCAAATTTGTCAAAGTTGAATTGGGCCAATTTCATGTATAGAGGACTTAAACAAAAACTATGAGCCTAATGTGTATGTGTGTGTAGGGGTCTCAAAAAATTGGAGGTCCCAAAAATTTTGCATTTTGGGTGGCCCTGAAGCCTAGGCTCATTTGGCTTTACCCATTTAGCTTCATGACGTGCCGTGCTAGCTCATTTAATTAAATCGTGTCATGCTGTTTTTTAGTCGTATCCTGCCGTGCCCATCCAAGTTTCATCAGGAAGTTTTTTTTTTTTTTTGTAACAACTATATCTATACGTAATCTTATCTGTACGATTTTGAAACAAATAATTATTAAATAAATTTTTTTATGTAGTTTTAATAAAATCAGCTGTATTTATGCAGGAGTACTGACTTTAACTTTTTATGATTATTGAGATAGCGAGTCAGTTTATTTAATAAAACTTTTTTAAAAAATTTGGTACATTAAAAATTAGTATTATTGTGCCCGTGCCTGTCTAGAATTGTGTCGTGTCATGCCCGGCCCACTTCCGTGCGTGCCGGTCTAAGATCATGACACGCCGTTGTGTGCCTAGCCCGTCTAAAACTGCGCCCGTGTTGGGACACATTTAAACGTGTCCTGCCATGCCAGACTGGCCTGCTTGACACCTAGTTGCGTTTAAGGCCCAAAATGTATTGGGCTGGTTGCTTTTAAGGCCCACAATCTGTCCCCGTGAAAACTATCTCACGGCCTGTTTGAAGATATGTGAAAGTTGGGCCTCCCCTATCATAAATTTGGCACCGACCATCAGCATTTATGCGTTTTTTTTTTAGTAAATTAACTTGACAATTGACATAGAAAAAAGACTAACCGAATATACAGTCTACAAGGGGCATACCGGCGGCAAGGAGGAAAAGAAAAGAAAAGAAAAAGAAAAGGAAAAAGAAAAAGAAAAAGAAAGGGAAAAGGGACGGCCAAGAGCCTACATTGGGATGAACACATAATTTGATACCCGCCCAACTTGGATGATATTGGTAACTATAGGCCCCGTTCTACTAAGGGAGTTTTATTTTAAAACTGTCTTGATTTTTGTGTTCACATTTTTTATGTGATGTACTGTGAGAGGATAATCTGTCTTAATTTTTTTTTAAATTAGTTTTTGAAAAAAACTAGTTAGTGGAACAACCCCTAAGTGTTTCAGATCCATCTAGGAAGAGGGAAAAGAAACACCCAAAAGACTTCAATTATGGGCTTCCACCTGGAAACCGAGAGGCTACAATGATGGGCCTTGCACTTCTCATGCCCAAGCTGCAAATTCAGTTAGGAAACCTATGGAATGCTTTCGGCCTTGTTTGTTTTGGGTTTTCAAGACCCAATTTTCTTAATTATTATCTAATAATTACTCCTATTTTTAAATATTATTCACATTTTTCTCTCTATCTCTCTTTATTCATTAACCCCTATTTTTTAATTATTACCTCTATTTCTCCCTCTAATAATTACAAAAACCAAAATCCAAAACTCAAACCAAACACAACCTTTATGCACCTCAGACTCGAAAGCTAAACCGAAGATGAAGGAAAATGGGGTCCAAAGGACAGTCCCCTCTGGATTGGTGAACCATAACATGGATTGGAGCTCATTGGTATCGACAGCATGCGGGGCCTACTTATGGGCTCCAAACGAATGATCTAAGCCGCGCGACAACTTGAAAACAAACGGCTCAGATCATTCATTTGGGATCCGCAAGTGGGCCGCATGCCATCGGTACTATATGTGCATACCCCCGTCTGTACCGTTACATTTACTCTTTAGCTAATGCATATGAGAAGAATGATGTCTCGAAAAAACGGGATTACCCCCCAAAAAATAATAATTCACTTAGTGGAACACGGCTTAACGCTGACACAAACCTAAAATTGAGAACCCATTGGTCAGAAACCAATATTTGAGGGGCCAATCCACCTACTCTGAACCTGTGATCTGATGTTTGGTTTCAGTGGCAACATTATCAAAACAGGGAATTCTCATAGTTGAGAGGTGACTTGTATCAGCCGGGAGGGCCCAATAGGCAATAATGAGCTGCATGTCATGTGTTTTCAAATGGAAAATTTTTGGCCCTTTGCAATTTCTTCCAGTATCCGTACTGAAATTATTGTGGTAGATGTGTACCATCGAATAATACAGGAAAGAAAATACAGAGGCATTAATTTTTAGCAGACCACTAAATAGTAACAGTTGAAAAGTTGGAATAATTGTAATGAGGGTAGGAGAGAAATTAAACTCGAAATAACCGAACCGGCTAAAAAAAAAAAAAAAGTTCGATTTTGTTTTTTAACTGAACCGATTCGGTTTGGTTTTATGTTTAGGCCAAACTGTGGTTTGGGTTTCGGTTTCATTCAATGAGAACCGGTTATGGACCGAACCTAATAAAACCCTAACACTAAATGTCTCAAACTAAAATCGAGAGGTCTCATTTACTAGCCGACATCCTCCCACTTCGATCTCTGTTTAGGCTCTCAGCAATGAGGATAATGAGCAATTATTCTTTCCCCTTGGAGCAAAGACATAGTGCTCACATGTATTTTGATAGGTAAATACTGTGGGACTCATGACTTTTGTGTTGGTAAATTATGTGATACGTGTTATGATCAATAATGTGCAACACCTCTCAAGGATAGACAATTACCATGAATTGCGGAGCTAGGACTTAGATTTGATGGTGATGTCATTTAATGGGCGTCCCCTTGTATATATTCTAATATATTTTTCATAAAAATATGAAGAAAAATACCGTAAGAGAATAATATTGTTCCAAATCTTTTTGAGGTATCCAACAAAGACACTGGCATCCCCTACTTTTTTTGAAATTTCACTTACCTCCTCCTGTTCACTTTTGAGTATTAGATTTCCCCTTCCATCAGTTGACTGTACTTTGACTAACGGCAATTGTACTTTAACTTACGGAAATTGATGAAATCATCAACTTTTTTCCACATAAATACCCATATTGCCCCCGTTAAATATGTGGCCATTAGTACCCGTACTATTCCCGGATAATAAATAGACTAAAATGTCCTAATTGTTCTTGAGTCCCCTATTAATTTCTTCACATATTACATGAGGGCAAATGGGAATTTAGGTAAAGTAAAGTTGATGATTTGGTTTGAAAGAAATTTATGAAGGTTTGTAAGTTCCTGTTTGGTTGATAGGCCCAAAAAATGTATTGGTAATGGGTCGTGATGGACAATTTTTTCGTTTTGGATAAATGTTATGGGGGATGTACATTGGAATTTTTATTAAATTCTAGGAAGTATGGTTTCGAATGTTAACAATGGCGGATTACACATGTGCCTGTATCTTGTTTGGTCAAGTCTTTCTTCTTCTTCTTTTTATCTTTTTTTTGGTCGTAATTATAAAAAAAAACATAACTAAAAAAAAAAAAAAAACACGTTATGTTCACTGTTAGTAAACCCAAACGTAAGCTTCGGTGGCCTCCCCAAGGATAGGACTTGGTGGTTCGACAATACTTGCAAGGCAGGAAGAGGAAGAGTGATTGGTGGAGAGAGAAAAATATTTGGCGCTGGTGGCATTAATTTTTGCATATGGTATAATTTTTATTTTTATTTTTGCATTTGGTATAATTTTTTTTTCTTTTCTAAATAAGAGTTTATATGATTTACTTCTAATGACATTTTGTTTAGCTTTTTGCCATAAAATTTAGGAGCAATCATTCATCTCAACGAGAGGAACCAAAAGAATGAAAAATGTGTAGAAGTTGAAAAAAATTCAGATAAAACGATATTAAAGACAAAAAGTCAGTTATTTAAACTTTTTTTTTTGTCTTTGTTAACCTTTTTTTTTCCTTTTGATCGTATATTTTTGCTTTTTAGATCTCTCTCATCGAGACGAATAGTTAATTCAAAAAAATTAATGCATAATTAACAAAAACTTAAAAAAAAAGACAAACAATATACTAAAAAAAAAAAAATTAGGCTAAATCAGTAATTGGTGGAGAGAGAGAGAGAAAACATGTGGCACTGGTGAGTGGTGGCGTTAAATTTCAGTAATTGGAGATTGATTCGTTGTGGAGGAGCTGAGCTTATTGATATGATGGACTCTGTTGAAGAAACAAATATATATGATATGTCAACACTTAAGAGCAGGGGCAAACAGGTAAAATGCATCTAACAGTTAAACTGTGTTTATATTGACTATAGGTCAGTGTAATTTCATGAAAAGTAGGAGATGTCAGTGTACTTTTCATATACCTCAGGGGAGGTAAGTGTAATTTTCCTTTTATTTTTTATAACTCAGGTGTATGGATCAACTTTATGTCACACACATCGATTAATCTTGAGGGTCTTCCAATCCCATTGCCCGTTTGTGCGGAAAGCCAATTAAAGTCGAAGCAAAACTCGGAAACCCAATTAAAATCGAAGCAAAACTCCATATAAACTGATCCCAAAAAAGTTGATAGCACGTAAGATACTTCGAACAACCTTAAAGACCTTTCAACACATAAATCCGGTATTCTTGTCCGGTATCTTTCGGTGCATGCCTAACTTTAAAGTAGATTCTTTTGTATAAAACTGGAAGTAATTAGGAAAGTAGATCACATTCCACAAGTGCAGCTGCAGAATGCGGTAAAGGAAGAAAAGAGAAATTTTAAAAGAAGAAAAACCAAGAGAGTTATCGGAAGATGCAGTGGGTTTGATTCTGCATTGCATGGATATCCATTTTTCTTGTACTTTTTCTGTAGCAAATTCGAATTTCGTAAAATTATTTAAATCTTTTTTCTTCGCGAAAATAATTTTCAAAACTTCGGAAACTTCTTTCCATCAGTATTTTTAAAGTAAATACAGCAGTCCTAATAAATTCAACAAAAAGAAAACGAGAAGCAATGCTCTCGTATGCTCGCAAACAAGTTCTAAAACTTTGAGATGAACGGCCGATAAAAAAAAAACAAAAAACTATGAGATAGATGAATTCTCTCCAGGGGCGGACGGGGGGGGGGGGGGGGGGGGGGCTAGGGGGGTATTTGGCCCTTGCACTCCCTCCAATTTTCTTCATATTTTTAGTATATTTTTAGATTTTTTGGTAAAATTACTGAAGAGTGGTCCCTGCAAATTAGGCAAAAATTGCAATCCTGCGTCCACCACTGATTCTCTCTCTCCCTCTCTCTTGATTTATCTCTTTTTTATGCCTACGTGTATTGTACATAATAAAATACCGACAAATAAAATTAAACAAGGAGACAAGCCTAGCCTATTTTCTACCAAATAAAGCAATTCGATCTGGTTACTTCGCCCTTACAATTCTTTTGTGGGGTTGGTGATGATTGGTGGGTGAGAAAAGCAAGATTATTTATGAAGAGATGTTGTTCGGTAAAGAAGCAATGCTCGGAATTCAAATTGGAGCAGTGTATTACACGGTTGGTTGGTGCAGGTATATGCGGTCCATGTACTCCTTTTACATGTCCCTTGGGGAAAAGTTTTGGGTCTCGGTTCGGCACAACGTGACGGTACTTAACACGTATATTAGCTTTTTAAAAATATTTTGGTCGATCAATTTTAGAGAGAGAAAGAGGAGATGGAGAAATCTGAAACATCCAAAATACTTTTGAATAGCCAAAATGCTTGTTCGGACACCTTGTGTGCGTACCCAATGCATCAAAATATTCACTGAAACTGAGAAGCGCTTTATAGTAATCAAAAAGTACACAGAGGCAGAAATCTTTGCAAGAGTTTCTGTTTGGAATCATTGAATCTTTTCATGTGACTAGCTAGCGATCTCTCATTTTTTTTTATGTCACGCAAAATGAAAATTATACGAATTTTATTTGACGATGTGACGATCCACACCACTTTTTAGCTCTCTATTTGTACATCATTCATGCAACGAAACAACTTGATCGGAAACTGATATACAGTTAAAGTCATCGCCATTTTCTTAAGTACAACCGCAATTTGAAAGTCTTCGAGATGTAAAAAGATACTTACCATAGTAGGTCGTACCTTATTTCACATAGAGGATTATCGTTTCCTTTTAAGAACAGCCAATTTATTGGAAATACATCAAAAAGACCTAAGCTTATAGCCCAATCGCCTTGGAATTGGGGGCCCTGTAGTGAATGAGCTCGCTACATGCGTGTAGTGAGCTCTCTCGGCCATCCGATCCGAGATCAACAGTCCGGATAAATTGGAGTTAAAGTAAATGTAAAAAGTGCTTTTTAAAGTGTAAGACAATCCGGACCGTTGATTTCGGATTGGACGGCCGAGAGAGCTCACTACACGCATGTAGTGAGCTCACACACTACAGAACCCCCGGATCCGATTTACCAGCACTAAAGTGTTAGTGATTCTGGTTTCGAGTTGAGGCAGCATCGACATCCCTCATAGTAATCTAAATGATTAATTTGTTGTTCAGGAAAAAGAGGTTTTTTTTTTTTTTTTTTGTAAATTTATTCCGTCCCAAGAATGGTAAGAGTTCAAAAACTATGAGGATCTAATTTCTCGAAACAATTTGTGAAAAAATTCTGCAATAACTTCCAGTTCCAATTCCTGGCAAACTAAAATTGACTTATTGCACTTTATGAAACAAATTAAAATTGCTCACAATACGTCCAACTTAAGAACTAACTTAAGCAAATTCCTAGACTAACAAACAGGCTTGAAACATGAGAGACAGAGCAAAATTTTCCCATTTTCTGAGGCTAAAAAAACATCATCACATCTTTGAGGGAAGCCGAGTAGGAAAAGGGCTGCAATGAATTACTCAATTTCTAGACCAACACATTTATGGGTACACCACACTTGGTTACCCCAAGTGCACACCAACGTATCTTAACCGTTTAAAAGGGTTTTGGATGTTCCCGATTTTTTACAAACTATTTACGCAAATAGTTTATACTATTTACGTGAATACTTTGTAGAAAATCCAGAACGTCCAAAAAAAACTTTTAAACGGTTCACAATTGAGATACGTTAAGGTTCACAATTGAGATGCGTTGATATACACTTGGGGTACCAAGTGTGGTGTACGCATATATTGTCATTTTCGTTTCTACTAGACTGTGGTATGAATTACTACACCTTTTGTTTGGTTGGTTGGGGGCATACAGAAATCGATACAGGAATCAGTACTGCTTACATTTACTGCGAAATAGGCATGGGGGGCCAGCATACTGGAGAAAAACAACAAAAATTATCAGAATTGGACAAAAGAAAATTTTGGCGTCTTTCCGATTCCTGCCCCACATAGCTCATGTCTTTCCGATCTTCTTCTCTGCTCTCTATTTTCATCCTATTTCTCTCTCTTTTTTTTTCAACAGGTACGTAACCCTCCGATTGATAAAGAACTGGCCGGTTATTGTGACCCGTGAACCGTTCGTTGGTTGAACCACTGGGTTGATCCGGTTTTTACTTTTTAGAGCAGTTATGAAATTAGAACGGTTTTATGGGTTGACCAGACTCTTGCCTCGTCCAATTCCCAGTTCAATAGGTTGAACAGGCCGGTTCGGTCTAGGTTTGGTCTTTTTTCACTCCGATACCTTGTACTAGCACATCCTATGGTAATAGCCGAGAAAATGACCGATATACCCCTGAAACGGCACGATACATCCTAGTGGGATCAGTTTTTTGCTGGGCGAAATGTGGACTCACCTGGGCTTCCATGATGACTTCAAACAGTATTTGATTTTCTAAGTTTCGCTGGCTAAATGATCATGATGCAAAAGGCCATCATTGATCACACAATTTAATGATTATAAAGCATGATTGCATTCCAAAAAAAATAGATATTAAATACGTGCTTCAATCTTATTTTGATAAAAGCTCTCTCTCAAAAGATTGCACACCTTCTTTTTTTTTTTTGGTAAAGACCATCTGGTGTCCGGTAACCACATTGACCCTGACTAATCCGGATTCGAGCCGGGTAGGACCACAAAGGCGGCAAAGCTCTCCCAACCAAGTTTTAACACAACTGCATTCCCTAAGTCTCGAACTCGAGATCTTGGTTAAGCAAGTACAACCCTTTATCAGCTGAGTTACGTGCTTGGTGGTAGATTGCACACCTTTGGTCTCAAGCATACCCCAGCTTTTGAAAAATTGTGTACTAGACCAAAGTGTATTGCCATTGCCCATTGGTTACTATTTTGAGAAAATCTTTTTTACGGAGGTCCTGAAAAAGACTCTTCAAGGAAGCCCCCAAAGGGGCCCACTGACAACTTATCGCAATAATCTGAATCGGTCATCTTCTAGGGCACGCAAAGTAATGTGTAAATGCAAAAAATCAGCTTGAACCGGAATCGATAGGTGTGTCAAAAATTGAATTTTGGTGTAAAAAAACCAACGGGCTGGATTATTTTAGAACTTCAACTTTTGAAATAATCCAGGCCATAAGGGGGGCTTCCGTAGAGGGACCCTTTTAGGGACCCTCCGTAAAAAATATTTTCTCTACTATTTTATGGAAACTTATAAGAACACAATTTCAGATACAATTGTATCCAGAACTGTACGACGTATGTTGGTCCATGTGCGTTGAACCACTCTTGATATTTGATAGAATTGTATTCGGAAGTATATTTTGAAAGGGGAGTGATTTTTACACCCCCTAAATTGATAGCCACACCCCCTTTCTTGTCTTTTAGTGAAGTTTTTATGTGTAAAATCTTCACTAAAAGACAAGAAAGGGAGTGTGACTATCAATTTGGGGGTGTGAATATCAATTACCATTTTGAAATTGTATTCTTATCATTGTTCTTATTTTTATTAGTAATATTCGATTAATATATGGATCGTAGCCTGAGTGCCATGCAGTAGTAGGCCTAAAGGCATGGGGTCCATGATCCATGGCATGTTCTGATTATAAAGAATCCCACGTATGTGGCCCTGCAATTATGACACTTTGGATTTTTATTCTCATCATGCTTCGGTTGAATTTTGTGATGTATTATGATATCATAATTTACCAAACCAATAATAATGTTCTCAGTTATATGTGGCTTTCAATTGTAAAGGTAATTCTCTGATTCGGGATCCACCCATTTCTTACTACGGACAAAAGAAAATTTTATAAAGCTCGATAAGGGTACATCGAGAAAATGAAAGAGAGGGTTTTAAAAAATAAAGGTCTAAAATAGACCAATAGAGAGAACAATGCAATCGACACATGACGCAATACAATCGATTTGGATAAATTTTAGTTTACATCGTCAGTGTAAATAATGTTTTCTCCGGATATATTCCGATGTTTGAAATTCCTTATCAAAGTTTTTTATTCTCTAAATAACTTTTGATCATACTCATTAATAATCGTACTCCTTAGTAGTAATTAATTTGGCAGTTCCGTTGATGCGTGCCCTGCCGACCTCAAGGGACGGCAGGGTCCCAATTCTAAATTATAGTAGTACTTGAGTTCAAAAAAAGTTTATAAAACAAGAATTTAGCTTGTGTGGAATTAATTAAATTATAGTAAGAGGGTGTTTGGGAGCCTACTTTTCAGCTTTTCATTTTTAAGTTTTTGGTTTTTTGATTATGACCAGAATGACTTTTGAATATGGGATGAGTGTTTGGAAGAAATGTGCAGAATGCATTTTGGGAGAGAGAGATGAGAGAAATCCATAAGTAGAAGTTGAAAAGGAGGTATGAACCTCTTTTTGCTTTCTGCTCTCTATCCCGAAAAATGGAGAAACAGTTTTTGGGAAAACTCTTTCTCCCCTTGGCTGCCAAACACCCATAAACCAAAAAAGAGAAACCCAAAAATAAAAAAAGAGGCTCCCAAACGGACCCTAACACCTGAGTTCACAAGAAGCGAATGATGGTCTCAGAGAATTGTAGTATTCGAATTTTTGTCCAGAAAGATGTTGAAAGTAAGGATCATAAACAAAATGGACAAAGACTAAAATTCGAATACTACAATTCCCTGAGACTATCATTCTCTTCTTGTGAACTCAGGTGTTACTGGAGTGCTTTGGGTAAAAAATCAAAAACTGGTTTTTAAAAAAACCATTTTGTCCTTATTCAATTTTTTTTGCATTTGTTAGTTTTGCATCAAGATTTTGTGGTTTCTGAATTCCTCTCGAAGGCCAATAATCCACCTATTTTGGCTTTATTCAAAAAAATTTAATTTTTTTGAATAATTTTATACTTGTTAGATTCGTCTCGTCGAGAGGAATCCAGAAACCACAAAATCTTGATGCAAAACTAACGAATGCAAAAAAAAAATTGAATAAGGACAAAATGGTTTTTTAAAAAACCACTTTTTGGTTTTTTATCCAAAGCAAAGAGTACTCCCTTCATCTCAACTTTTCTTATCCATTTTGAGGGGTGTTTTGGCCAAAATAATCCATTATGCGTTGATTTTTTGCAAATCATTAATTCATATCGACGAGAGGAATTTAAAAAAAAAGAAAATTATGATCAAAATCTTAAAAAAGTTTATTAAAGACAAAAATAATCCAACAAATAATCCAACAAATAATCCAAAACAGACAGATTGTTGGATTATTTTTTATTTATTAAAAAATAGGTATTGGTCCACTATTATTGACTTTTTGGATTTTTTGAGTTGACATATATGAAAAAAATGACTTGCCTCGTAAGGTGTAAAACGCCAAAAAAACTGAAAAAGCCTCTTAGTGGAATGGAGCCTAGTCTAGTTTAGAATTTTTAATTTTTAGATTCATCTAATTGGAACAGTCCAATAATCCAGAAAAAAAAATGACGCAATATTAACAAATGTGAAATGTTTTTAAAAACGGACACAAAAATAATTTGACTTAATGATTTTTTAATTATTAAGTCAAAACATGCCTCACTATCATGGACATCTCAAAATATTATCTATACGTATAATATATTTCATATGCAATATGAATATTATTTTAATTGATCTTGATATTTATAAAACAAAATTTTAAAAACCATAGAAAATATTCACCTCTCTCTAATTATTACTTCTTTTAAAAAACTCATCCAAACACTATCTCAAAAATATTTCTCAAAACTCTCAACCAACACAGCGATTGTATTGACAAGCATACTGAAAAATAGATAAAAATTGGAACGGAGAGAGTGTCAAAGGGGAAAAGGGTATTAGATGAAAAAAAGTGCCGAGCAAGTATCACATGATGCGCGGACGTGGTACTCTGCAGTCAATCAAAATGGTCCATGCTGCACTAAAAAAGTGCCGAACAGGTATCACATGTGGCACGCGTCACGCAGTACCGAATGAAAGCCCCTAGGCCAAATTGTGTGTTTTGATTGGCTGCAGGGTATCATATTCGGCACCATGTGATACCCGTTTGGTGGTGGAAAACTTCTCGTAACAAAATGTTTATACACAAAATGCAAATATGGACGAGCACGTTTTCAGTGCAATCTGGGTCGTCCATTTTGGTTTTGGACGGTTCAAATTATGGAGAGAGAGAGAGAGAGAGAGAGAGAGAGAGAGAGAGAGAGAGAGAGGATTTCACTTTGGGTTATCCAATACACTTTTTAATGGCTCAGATGTAACGTTTTGGATACCATGTAGGCTCGGCCACGTGTTACCTAAAAATTACGTGGTACTACCCAAATTTTTTTCAAATATGGACGGACACAGGGACGCCGATACCCTGACCGTCGGTAAAAAAGGGAAAAGAATCGAATCCAGAGGCTGAAATCACTCCATCAAATGTGACCGGTCGCATCTAAGTGGGACCCACTTCCACGCGATGACCCCGCCGGTCAAAATACTGTAGTTAATAAATGCAGTCTCGTACATGCATACATTATTATATACATATAGATACAACTGGGTATGGGTTAGAGAGAGAGAAACAGAACAGTGATACAGTGTTGTTTACAGATTCCTCTCTCTCTCTCTCTCTCTCTCTCTCTCTATACCTATCTATCTTCTCTCTCTTCCCATCTCTATCCACCAACGCTCCTGAAACCCCACATAGGGTTTTCCTACTACTCCACATTGCCCCCAACTTATCTCAGGGTTTAGATCACTGAATCTCGAGCTGTGTTTTGAGGTAACTTTTCTGCTTCTGCTTTCACTTTACTTGCCTTTTGTTGAATTTGTTGTGCGATCTTTGAACGCATTGAGTCTGTTCTCTCTTCAACTCTGTTCTGCAGAGTTTATGGTTTCTTTAGAACTTTGAGGAAAAGAAGGGGAGAGAAGGTAAAATTTAGCAAATTTTGAGAAGAAAGTGGGGAGAAATTTACGACACACATAATAATACTGTGAACAGTAAATTTTCTTCATAAATTTTCTTCAAATTTTCACAAGTTTTTATCTCATTAAGTTTGGTTTTCATACTGTTGTTTCTGCCCAGCTGGTTGTGATGAAATGTGGGAAACAAAGGAAATATTCTTCAAAATTTGTGTCCTATTATTGGATCTATTTTGTGTATTGAGATCCTAATTTTGCGCAATTTAAGTGTGCTTGCAATGGAATGGACGATTTTTTTCTCTAGGTTCCCATTTGGTGTAGAATCTATAAGCTATAAGCCTCTAAGCACAGTGATTTCTGTTAATTTCTCTACATCCTTTCCGAGAACATAATGATTTGTTGGGGCTGTATCTGTATCAAGAGTTTGTGGAGGGATTCACGGAGGAAAAGGGAGAACAAATGGTTTGGGAAAATTTCCCACCCATTTTCCTCTCCCTTTTATTTCCCAACTATGTCCTCTCCCTTTTATTTCAGGAATCCCTCAACAAATCCCTGATACAAGCCCAAACAAACCTTATCGTGTGATTGTCTTACCACCCAGGGGCTAGCCCCAGCGAAAGCATTTGGCGTTGCCCTAATGTGGGCAGGGTTTGAGTCTTACCAGGGCTGGTACCTAGTAGCCGGGCCATGGTGGCTGTTCGGTCGCCCGGAGGTTTGCGCTCTACAGTGGGGTCCAATTAGTGGCCCCTCTGCGGGGTAGTTCCTTGGTCATAAAAAAAGAAAAAGAAAGAGAGTCTAGAGTCACTATTTCTCAACTTCAGTCAGAATTCCTAATCAAGAACTAATTGGAATTAAGGAGGATTTGCGTTTTTGGTTTTTCTCCTCTTAGTATTCCCTTGTCATTATTTGTTTTCTTGTTCTTTTAATCTGGCTTCTGTTGTTAAAACAGTGTGTACAATAGTATCTTATTATGATTACACTTCTTATGATTACTGTTTGTGCCAGTTTCAAGCCATACTGCAAATGCTCATAAGTCATACCTCCTTGAGGAATTCCTAAACAAAGGACTTTCTTTTGTTTGGCTGGGAGTACAATAAACGGATTTAGAACTTATTTTCCAATTTCATTATATAATAAAAGACATATTTGTGCAAAAAAAAAAACTTATTATGGTAGTAACTCATCACGTGCATGATCGTTTTGTGTAAACATTTCGGACAACTTTCTTCGTGTCTCTACCAAACCTTCTTGGATTAAGAGGTTCATGCTCCTGATGTGCCATGTCCCAAGCATTGTGAAATTTCATGAAATATGGTTGCCCAACTTCCCTTCGTTTGTCGTAAAAAGGGACTAGAAATTTCTAAGCATTGTGAAATTTCATGCTCACATCATCCTTACTCTGGTTACATTTCAGGATCTGATGGTGCATGCGAGGGACTGAAGGTCTTGACTGGAGTTAATGAATGACACGAGATGTGGATTTCGCATGATCAAACAAAGCTCTATAGTGCATGTGGTGTTAAATCCATCTCTATTGCCTGATATATAAAAATTGCTTCCGTAGAAACGGAATAATTTAAATTTGATAGGCTGTCTTCGGCTTTCTTTGTATCCGTAAAATACATCACATACCTTGAGCTGATGGGTTCGTTTTCTGGTACTTGTGAAATTGTTGAAGCGAAGGACGAGCTGAACTCGATCGAATATTCCAAAAGTATTCATCAACCAATAGCACAAAATAAAGGTCAAAAACACCCTTTCCTGAAGCTGGGACCTGATAATTCTCTACAAGATGATATCAATAAGCTTTTCGAGGCAATTAATCTCAAACCATCATCAAATAGTTTGCATATTTCAGAACAAGCACGCGCGGTGCCCTCAAGGAAAGATGCATTAAAAAAACCAGTTGGTGTGGGTGTACCTCGTTCACCAGGGATTGGGTTCTCGGAACCAGTGTCTCTGAAGCAGGCACTAAGAAGGCAATGTATTTCTCAGGCGTCTGAAATGGCTGCCATGAAAAGGTTATCCAAAACAGGAGCTTCTCCTAGGGTCTCAGAAGTTGGTAAGATTGTCAATTTGTGCAGGTCCTCTATAACTGAAGTTGGTGAGTCCAGTGGTTCCCCTAGTGGGAGTAATGGGGGAGGTCTTGAAATATCTCTGGTACCAAAAGAATGCCCGTGGAACTCCTCTGAAAAATTACCGCAGTATCCTCCAAAGCCCAAAATGAAGTCAGCTGTCCAGAGTGCCCATTCTTCTCCTCCACTAAATTTGGCATCAACCTCATCTCTGGAAATAGAGATCTGGAGTGAGACATCGGAGTCTGAAACAGAAAAGCCGGAAAATCATATGGTCGTGCCTTCCTTACTTGAAACCAAGGTGAAAACACTAAACCAAAGTGATCATTCTTCACCTCAGCTCCCTTTGGAAACCACAGAAAAGGGTAAGAGGTCCATGCTGATAGAGAATGAGACACCTGTGTCAACCGAAGTTCAGAGTCAAACACCAGAGTTAGAAGTGCTGTCCGAGGAAAAGCATGTGGTAGTTTCTTCTCTTTCTTATCAGATAAGTAATGGTGAAATACAGTCTGGTATTATTCCTGCCTCAATCAGATTACAGAACAAAGTGGCAGCACATAAGTCAAGACGAAAAGGCAGGGTGCAGACGTTACTATCTTCATCAGCCGCATTCAAGAGCAATAAGGGAAGCAAGCATACGCGAAAGGTTCCACGTCCGATCAAGCCAGTCCTTAGGAACAGGCCGATTGTTAAGGAGAACTTAAAGCAGGATTTGACTTCTGTTGGCTCCACTTCTGATGCAAATAAAGTAACTACTAGTGGCTTGGATCTTAGCACTGAGCCAATTCTTTGCCAAAGATGCCGCTGTACTTTTACCAATGCAGAGAACGAGTCCAATAAAGATTCTCCATCATCCAACAATTCATTTGTCTGTGCTGAGGTCAGCTCAAGTAATATGAACTC
Organism: Vaccinium vitis-idaea; assembly: GCA_963854785.1. NCBI lineage: Eukaryota > Viridiplantae > Streptophyta > Magnoliopsida > Ericales > Ericaceae > Vaccinium > Vaccinium vitis-idaea. Next base: position 12,739,425 of record OY978220.1, read on the forward strand.
CAGTACTGTTAAGCTTGGTTTTACTTCAAGTCAGTGTAACAAAAGTGGATCTGTGGTTGAAAAACCCTTCAAAAACTCGAAAGCTAGGGAAAAGGGGGAAATCTCTCGGAGTTCAAGGAGTAGCCTTGGTGAGTATAGCACAAGCACTGTAAGTGACGAGAGTACTCTTAGTGGGTCTAGTTGTGGCAACAGGCCTCACATGTCAAAGGACTTGAGGTGGGATGCCATCCGCCATGTCAGCAAACATCACGGGTTTCTAGGTTTGGAACATTTCAATCTGTTGAAGAAGCTTGGTTCTGGAGATATTGGCACGGTGTATCTTGCTGAGCTGATAGGAACAAACTGCCTGTTTGCCATAAAGGTTATGGACAATGAGTTTTTGGCTAGAAGAAAGAAGATGCCAAGGGCCCAAACTGAAAGAGAAATACTGAGAATTCTGGATCATCCTTTTCTCCCCACGCTGTATGCTCAGTTTACATCAGAGAATCTGTCATGCCTAGTTATGGAGTATTGTCCTGGTGGAGATCTGCATGTTCTGAGGCAGAAGCAGCCTGAGAGATATTTTTCTGAGCAAGCAGCGAGGTAGGAAACTTATTGAATGGTCCATTTACGGCATTGTTTCTTTGTACAGAGTACTTTTTTTTCTGGCTGACAAACGATTTTGGAAAAATACTAAAAAGTTTAACCAGAGCCTGAAACACATAATATAAATCAACCCTGATTAGGAATTCATCATACATGTAAGTAGCATTTTCTGGTTTAGTGTATGAACTCCTGAATTCATCCTGGGTGGGGAAAGAATGTCACAGTGCACACACTTAAACGTTAAAATGTAAATTTATCATTAATCGAATCAGTTTGCTGAAAGCTTTTACTTTGGTTTATTAAGATACGTTTATAACTTGACACAAACTGATATGATCATATAAAGGAACGCATTGTGAGAATGCTAATTTGTTGAAGAGTAACTATCTATATTCTGAACTTTATGCACTGCTTGCCCCCTGTAAAGTCTTTCTCTCTCGGATTGAAGCTCCTATAGTTTAGTTGACTTATTTAATTTGTTGTTTTCGGTAACATTCAGTCAATCCTATGAAAGGTATATTTGTTGATTCAAGATAATTCAATTGATTTTATAGTTTATCAATGCCGTTGTTGCCACATTATCTGTCAAACTTTCTAGATCTAAAATTGTATAGTTTCAAATTCCCACAGTAAGAACATGGTTGAAAGTAATCAATTTTATTATTTGGTTGGCAACTAGTGGTTTTAATTAACAAAGATGGGTAGGTGGGAAGGGCATTGTGGAATCTTGGCAAGCCAATTGTTGTCTTGGGGTGTTTCTAATCTTCTCCTTTGTTTTGAAATCAAAACTAATTGCAAACATATCGATGTCGTTGATTGATTGTATGCTTGTGAACTATTTCAGTCATTTTTCTATTTGACATTTCTTTATTGACAGCACTTGTGTGGATGTATCAATTATAGGGCTTAACTGATGTTATATAATGATTTGTATTAGAAGAGCTGTAAATTTATCACAAGGAGCATGCCATTTTTACAGAAATTCTGGCCTCCAAATCATAGATTTGGGTTTTTAGTAATTTGTTCTGCATATTTGTTTTTGGCTTCTAATTCATATTTTTGTACTGATTGAACTTGTATCAGTTAACGAACCAATTGGCTGGGAAAACTCTCTTTTGATTTAACTTGACTGCTAGATTGTATGTCTTTGGTCTATTAACAGAATATTTTCTCCAAAACAAAAGGTACAGATATGAGATAACCAATGCACAACAAGCATAGCGGTTGGTTACAATATATAGGCCTTGGGATAATGAAGGTAGAGATGACATATTGGGAAAAATATAATGTGTTGCAACATTGATGGTTTTTTTCTCGATTCGATTAACCAATGTGGGTAGGGACTCTTGTTTTATGAGGCATTTTCTCGTCATTCTTCATATAAGTTAAACTTCAAAGCATTTCAACTTGTATTTGCAGGTTCTACGTGGCTGAAGTTCTCCTTGCTTTGGAGTATTTGCATATGCTTGGAGTTATCTACCGAGATTTGAAACCAGAAAACATTCTGGTCCGAGAAGATGGTCACATCATGCTTACAGATTTTGACCTGTCACTCAGATGCACTGTAAACCCAACTCTCCTGATATCATCTTCGTTGACTATGGAGCCCCCAAAGGTTTCAGGTCCATGCACAGGGGCCAGCTGCATTGATCCATTCTGTATTAAGCCTTCCTGTCAAGTTGCATGCTTCAGCCCTAGGTTTTTACCTTCTGCTGCAAAAGCAAAGAAACAAAAAGCTGACCTGGCGGTAGCCCAAGTCAGAGCACTGCCACAGCTCGTAGTTGAGCCAACAGATGCCCGGTCCAACTCCTTTGTTGGGACCCATGAGTACTTGGCTCCTGAAATCATCAAAGGAGAGGGCCATGGGAGTGCCGTTGATTGGTGGACATTTGGTATCTTGCTATACGAGCTTTTATATGGAAGGACACCTTTTAAAGGTGCTTCTGGGAATGAAGAGACGTTAACTAATGTGGTTTTACAGTGCCTTAAGTTTCCAGAAAGTCCACTTGTTAGTTTCCACGCGAGGGATCTCATCCGAGGGCTGTTAGTCAAGGAGCCTGAGAATCGTTTAGGATTTGAGAAAGGGGCGGCTGAGATCAAGCGGCACCCCTTCTTTGACGGCTTGAATTGGGCTCTTATACGGTGCGCCATTCCTCCTGAACTTCCTGAGTTCTGCGATCTTGAAACTGTAAAGGGAAGAAAATATTTGGAGTTCGGGGCTACAGGAAAGCATCTGGAATTTGAATTGTTCTAAGATAGAAAAATTGTACTCAAGGTATTTGCCTTCCTCTCCCTTCCTTCTTGTAACTGGTATAGAGGTTATAATGTAAATTTGGTATGGCAATGTGTGGAAAGCTAGGGTATCAGAAAATACATCGGTCACTCTGACCTTCATAAAATGTCTTGGAAGATTGGTTCATCATGAGAGATGGCTGTTTCAACATGCTTTGGCATTGACAATTGATTAGCGTTGAGATTAACTTGTAACTACTTAAGAGCTAGATTATGTAAAATTGATGGCACTATCCCCTTCATCTTGGAGGCAGAAATTGTAGAATGGCTATTCCACTCATGAAATTTTCATATCGTAGTGTAACAGTTGAATTTATCGTATATTAAGCTATCTGGTCCTTTTTTTATTACAATAATGAGGTGAAATGCTTGTAGCTATTTGTACATTTTTCTTTTTCTATTTGTACATTTTTCTGTCTCCAAAGGGAGATGGAGCTCTCTTCCACGCATATGTCTGCTCTCAGTTTTTTCCCCACAGCTGCAATTGAGAGGGGTATGAGGGGAAACTTGATGTTTGTAAAGACATGCATAAAACAGATATCTAGACTAAAACCATAAAAATTATCAATGCACTTTTATTACAAGAAAGAATGTGGCTAGCCTTCTTTTCTTGGGGGGTTAGGGTTAGGGTGCTGGGACCACTTTTGATTTTTCGAATTTAGGATTTAGATGGGGTCTTTTGGTTTTCGTTCGACCGAAGAAAGTTGGAAGGGAGCCACGTGCGCAGATCGGCAGATGTTGCTGGATAGCTGCAGTGGGTGGCTTGATAAAGTCGACATTGCTTCTACATGATGAACAATTAAGGCCTTTCTTTTACTTGATTATGGGGAGGAATCTTCCTAATGAAGAAAAAAATCCCAGTCTACTCCCTGTTTTTTAGGAAGAAAGCTTGCGAAGATGAGCTTCTCATCAGGAATAAAAAGTTCCTTTTGAGGCTGGAAACGTTGAAGGTAAAAACTCCTCTCTGAGTTCTCTCTCTCTCTCTCTCTCTCGGCAACACCAAAGAAAACCCAAAATCAGAGATGATCTTCCAAATCGAAATAGAGTTTGTGGCTGCTCCGGGTTTCTTCCAAATGCTGACTCCTGCGATCTCAGACAGATTGCTGCCTTCAACTCAATATACAATCGGTACGAAAATACTTGATTATATTTCTTTAGTTCTTCATAGCAAATTAAGATTTACATTTTTCTTAATCCTGTTTTCTCTGACCTAGGCAATTTGCCGTCTTCAATATACATCCATGTAGATCTCTCTGTCTCTCTTTCTCACCAAAAATCTGGTTCCTTTTTTATTTATTTACTGCCAATACTGCCAAGACGGAGGGAGTTGGTTATCTCTTCTCTGGCTGCTTCACCAAGATTGTTTACGTTTATTCTATTTTATTTCTTCACCTAAACTTATTATTATCTGTGAACTTTTTGTTGATGCATGTTCATTAGTACTCTACCTCCTCTCGTCTTTTAGCCTTTGTCTTTGGCAGAGAAATTCCAGGTGCTTCTTTCTCTTGTTTTTCATTTTTTTTTGTTCATCAATCCTGTATATAATCGCACAGTTTATCAACTTATATTAGTAATTAGTGGGAATGCTTGATTATTGGAGTAATAAAAAGTAGTCTGTTTGATCACTTTGGTGGTTTTGATCTGCAAAATATGGGACTTTGAACACGTTTGATATATCTTACTCGATTCAGGTTGTTTGTTTAATTTAATACCGTTTTGCCAAAGGACTATGGGATCACCCTACCTTTTCGCCTGTTTTAGGCTTATGTGGCTTATGGGACGTTGCAACTAGCAATGCTGGTGGATGAAGTTAAGGAGATCAGGAATATCTCACTGATAGTCAGTTTACCCACTCTTAGAACAACATAAATCTGATCTTGCTGCATCCATTCAATTTCTTATGAATGTTGAAAGGCGGGGTGCTTTTTCAATGTTGTTTGACACTATGTGATATGTATCTAACCTGAATAATGATTGGAAATTTGAATGTCCTGCCAAACTTACTGAAAAGAACAGCAAAAAAAATTGGTCAAGGTTTCAATTAAGAATCCTAACTTTAACGTATGTTGTTGTGGGCATCTCTGTGTGTGTGTGTGTGTGGACGTCAAGAAGTCTCTAATTTCAATGTATGTTGTGGGCATATTGTGATTTGTGAGTCGTTCAACTTGTTTTTTCTTTTTGAGGGTGTTGATATTTGTAAAAAAAGAAAGTGTCATTTTTTACATTTCTCACCCAATCACTTCTTTGGATTGAGTGATTGGGTGAAAAACTCTAATCCAACCTTTTCTTTTCTTACCAAATCATTCAATCCAAAGGGGTTGTGACTAAGATAAAGCATATGCATTTCCTAGCAGTTCCTTTGGATTTTTCCAGGTTAGTGCCTTTGAATTTTGCCTGGTTCTCTGCTTTCTTTGTGAGGATCTGTGAGAAATTGAATTCTCTGATTAGTGACGCCACATGCGTTCGTTTTTCTGTGAGTTTTTGTTCTTCAATCTCTCAGAATTCGGAAACTTCCAACTTCAATTCTACCAACAAACTTTATTTCCAATAATTCACAATCGAAACCTTTTCGTTAGTGGTTTAACTTAAATTAGATATGAAACAAGTTCCAATCCATTTTCTGATATTAGATATTAACAAAGACAGGAAACGAAGGGATTCAAATTGAAATTCCTGTTGAAAGGGTAGAGGATTTCCTTATTCTATTTGGATACGAGAAAATTAGAGAATTACTACTTCTGAAGTCAATAATGCCCCCATAAATGGATAAAAATGCATGCTGGTTGTCCTTTGCTCAATGGATGTTCCTTATTTCATTCTGATTTCCTTTCTTTTGGTGTTCCTTGAATGCATGTTTCTTATTTCATTCTGGTCAAGATTTGGGCTCGGGAGACTCTCATTCTACTTGTGTATCAGGTATGTCCAATTACTTTTATCTGTTTCCAACATTCTATATGGATTGTCTTAGTCTTCACTTATCAAAAATTTTATGCTATTTAACTGATAAGTATATAGAGATAAATTTTAGTTCTAAGTTTTCTCTTCTATTTGCTGTTCAGTTTAGAGCTTTCAATTCATTCTTTGTTGTAATGGAATGGGGGTTTCTGCTGGGCTTAATTTGCTCCCTTTCTTATTTGTATCATCTTCCGAGACATACAACTTTTCTTCCAAAGGTAATTAAGAAGCAACTGGATGCAATGTGTTCTTTTCTCCCTTGCATCATTCATCTCTGACTCAACTGTGTTAATTAGGGGCTAATAATTGTCATCTTATACCTGTTTGGAGGTAGAAGGAAATCTTATCAGATGGAAGTCACTAAATGAAGAGATTTTGTCTAATAAGGAGATCGTGTTACAACAAGCATTGCATCTGATGACGACCTCATTTGGAAAGGGATCTATCACGTGGATGTGGTTAGGTCAGTTTGTCTCTCCCATACAAGTTGCAGTGGTGTGTACAGGATCTTGTGCTTTGGATATGGCTTTAGGGATTGGTGGTATTCCAAAGGTATCTCTGGAAGTTGAAATTAAAATGACTACTCCCTCCGTCCCATAAAGTTGGTCCCCTACGAAACTACATGCACTTTTCAAACTTAAAAATAGTGTATCTACAAAATAATTTTTCGATTTTTTTGCACTGTTCAAAAGATTTCATCGAAAATTATCAAATAAGATCAATATTGCACAAAAAAATATTTCGGTAAGTACATTATTTTTAAGCTTGAAATTTGCACGTAATTTCGTTGGGGGCTAACTTTAGGGATGAAGGGAGTATTTATTTTCAGTGCTATAAATGTCTCACACATGACACAACGATCTGTCAAATCTGTTGTATGCCACCCGCTTGATAAAAGAATTGCATCTTAAATTTGCGATGGGTATTCCATTTTTCTGTCCAATATTTCTGTAAATATCTCTCTATCTGCTTTTGCAGGTGACACTAAACTAATGGAATAAGTAATTTCAGATTTGTTTTTCTCATGAATTGTATATTGTATATTGCTATTGCGATTGTCGTATGGAATTAGACAATTTACCAGTTTCTTCCTGCAGCTATATTGGAACAATTAGCTAGATGACCATTCTTATATGTTTGTTTTGTTTTTTGATCAATTCTTCTCTGTTGTTTACCTCGGAAGCAATATGATACTGTGACAATTGTTGTTTTGTATTGTTGTAAATCGAGTTTTTAAGGTTTCAAAATGACTCATTGAACTCCATATCTTCAATTCTAATTGTCTTGTCTTTCCCAACTGAGACATTACAAGCCCTATGCGCTGTATTCTAGCATTTCATTGGTTATTCATCTTTCCATTCTGGCTGCTTAGTGCTTAGTGTCTTTCTGGATTTCTGCAGGGGCGAGTTGTGGAGATATATGGTCTGGAAGCTTCTGTAACTTCAGCTCTTAAGATCTGGATATTGTTCGTGGCAGTTCTTTTCGTATTATGGAAGAGTGGTTTCATGTTCTCTGACTATGAGTTTTGATGGGGTCAGATTTTACACATCTTTCCCGAGCTCTATGTGTCATGTGTTCAGGTCGGTCAACAGATCGGTTGCTCCATACTGGTCGGCAATTTTAACTTAGTGCTCGGCTTGCACGACGCACACACTCTCCTTGATTTTAGTCAGGCGATGTGTTTTCCTTGGTTCAGCAAGGATCTTCGCATGATCTCACTGTTGGTATGTAACCCACTATCCCATGATCATCCATGGTGGCGTTACCCCCTACAATCGCGGGTTCACGCCTAAGTAAGTATTCTCTATTCTCAGCACTCTTCTTATTTACCGAACTTTCTTCCACTTTCAATTGCTGACTTAATCGTCAGAGGGTCCACGACCGGAAACACCACCGGTCATCAGACTTCTTTTGCAGGTCCTCATCAGGACTCTTGGAGTGACTGTACAAAATTTGGCTCCAACAAGTTTAATTTTCTGAAGTGATGAAACAGCTTGTGTGTGGGACCTTTTAATGCATATAGCTACCTTTTGGTTGTGGAAACATCTTTGCTTTAGCTTATTTCTGTGTTATTGTTTTTCCACAAAATCACTCTACAGTTTTTAGTACTGGCAAACCCAAATATGTTTTTGGCCATTTCTTGCATAGAATGGGGGATTGGTACTTCAATTTCCTTGCTGTCTTATTAGGTGCTTTGATTTGATTGCTGATTAGCAAGGCCTGGTCTTGAGAGATGAAGTTCCAAGAAATTAACCATATGATGCGTGAATTGACAGATTTCAAAGAATTGGTTCCTATTCCTTCCTAGTTTAAGAAAGTTTCTTGGTTCCTCTGATCAAACTTCTACCAGACTGAGCACGCAGCTATGTGCAACGCACGTGCGCCCAACAACACCAGAGATATACCAGGTTCCCAAGTTACCACTATGCCCCTCCTCGTTACAAGCACAAAACCAACCGGAACATCAATGCCAATGAGCACGCGGCTACGTGCGGATCATATCGCCTAAAACTAGTAAATCATTAAGTTCCCAAATGCCGGGGCTGCTTCCTTTGTTGAAAATCTGTGTAGTTGTTCCTGTTGAATTAATTGTTGATTTTCTTTGTATGCACAAGTGGTCGAAGATTACTGGAAATATGTTCCAGTCTTCACAAAGGTTGGACGCTGGAGAGCTCGTCTTCATTTTCCATTTTACTTCTCCGCCTCTCTTCCAGAGACTCTCTCTCTCTCTCTCTCTACCCCTTGGCCTCCACTGCGGATGCGGGGTTGCTACTGTGCAGCGCTACCTTTGCACAGTAGTTGCTACGCACAATCACAACCGTTCACGAGTGTTTTTAACGGTTTGGATTGAAAACAAATTGTTGGTGCGAACAATTCTTCTCTTTTGTTTAAAATCTAGGCCGTTCATCCAAGCAACGGATGATCCGGATTGCGCGCAATAGTTGCTGTGCAGAGGTTGTACAACAACCCCAGGTCCCTCCACCGCTTGGGTCTCTCCTCTTCTCATCCCTCCCTCACTCTCCCTCCTTCGCCTCTCCCTCCCACTTTTTCCTTCCTCCATCTTCGTTTTCTGGTCGGGACTACCCTGCTGGTTGCGGGTCTCTTCACCTAATGGTCAGTGGTGGTGCTGTTTGGTGATGGGGATGTGTGGGTTTTTCAGGTAGTGGAGGCGGCGGATCTGTGGGTTTCGGGTTGCGACCGCGGTGGCTCTCTTTCAGCTCTCTTCCGTTGTGGCGTCTTTTGTTGGCAATTGAGGAGCGTTCATATCGTTCTCTGGGGCAGCAACAGAGGCTTGTTCCCCTGGTTCCAGTGATAGTGGTGGCTGGGATTTTTTTGCATATATCAGAGATCATCTCACCCATGACTTTCTGACGGACCTTGGAACGGATTACCATTACCGTTTGGTCCTCAAATGCAAGCAAATCATTTGTTTTGATTGATGTTTAACAATCTGTTATGGCCAGAACAAAAGAAAAGAAAACTGATTGATACAGATGTGAACATCACACATAAACCGGCCTTGGCGTAGTCATGGGGTGCTTTGCAAAAGTGAGAAACATAAATACAAACAAAACCAACCATTAATTGTTAACTAATTACCGGTATCCAAATTCCAGTAACTTTGATCGGGTATGGTAGTTCTATAACACGGGTTACGTTAATTTGTCGCGATGTTGTGGTTGGAGACGGGAAGAGGAGGAGTGCGGCGATGCGAACGTAAATTTAACAAAAATTCATAAAAGAAATAAAAATTTAGAAAAAACACCGCCTAAGACCCCTCCTCCTAGGCAATAAAAAACGATGTAGTTCTTGTCCATAGTAAAATAACGTAATGCCTAAGAGCATCCCCAATCCATCTCTCACAAATTCTCAAGAATAGAGATCAAGTAATTATATTTGCTTTATTCAATAAGTTTGTTCTCTAGGCATCTCCAATCCATCTCTCACAAATTCTCAAGAATAGAGATCAAGTAATTATATTTGTTTTATTCAAAAAGTATGTTTAGAGAACAAACCTATTCTTACACACGTCAACCCAAATTCTCTATTTTTCTAATACACTTGCATTTTTTTTCAAAATACAACTTTTCCTCCAAAATCTTAATTATAATAACTCTATATTTGTTAAAACTATGCATTGGATTTATATGTATTGAAAACTATGCATTTATTTAACTTTGCATTTTAATAAATGAAGATGGATCTCCATTTTTTGGAGGAGAATAAAAAAAAAAGGAGTCTCCAAAATGAGAGAAAATTTTTCAATAGCCCTGGGGCATGGTTGAGCACGAACATGGACCACACAAATGAGTGTTTAGACCCCATCCAAGTGTGTGGTCCAAATTCGTGCTCAACCATGCCCCAGTGGTATGAAAAAACTACTTCCAAAAAAAATTTGCACTTTGTTCACTTCACATTTCCAAAAAAAATTCCAAAAAGATTCTTTCCCCATCCCTCATCTCTCCAATCATTAATCATATTTCTCTATCTACTCATACCCCTCTATCCAATCATTATTCTCATTTCTCTCTCCAATTATTACACCTCTCTCTAATTATTACTTTTTCCAAAAACTCATCCAAACACTATCTCTGTAGGGGTCCGGATATACCAAGCACCTGGATCATACGAAGAGACACCTCCTCGTTAGTCACCGAGAGACTATCTTCGAGGGACTCTTCGGATGTATGATTCGACGTATGCCAAAAGACATAGTGGGGGTTCGGTCTTCGATTCAGCGTCTCGGATGTTGCCGAGACCTATCCTATACTTGACTCGTTAGTGAGTTTTTCAGAGTTAATATCAAAAGACCTCGGGGCGTGCCCGAAGGGTGGCATATAACTGACTCCGTGATGCAAGAATGTGCCGAAAGACTGGATGCTGAGTCTGCAGAACAGTTAATGCTGCATGTACGAGTAACAAACCGTGATCATGACGAATGACGTCATCCGAACGGTTATGACACACGTAAAGATTTTATTGGAAGCATGTGCTCGCAGTATATTCCTTCGGGCTCGTCATCGTGACGTCAGCCGAGCGGTTAAGTCACGTGACGAGCACAGCTATGCTTGGAGATCAAGCCAAGGCTCACCTATAAAAGGAAAACTTCACCACTGAGAAAAGGTACGCACAACTCTCCCCTCAGAACCCTAGATCTACACTTCATCCTCTTCCTTTACTGACTTGACCGTCGGAGTGCCGTTCTGGACTCTGCGGTCCAGTTTGGCACTAATGGTGCGTTGAGTGTGCAGGTCTAGATACAACTCGAGAGTAAGGACACCATCTCCGTCGTTGATCACTGCTAGGAAGAACTACCCGAGAAAGAGGGCTCCACAATCTCAAAAATATTTCTCAAAATATTATTCTCAAAACTTTCAACCAAACACAGCGTTGATTCTCCATAACTGAGTTTTTGTTCTCCAAAATGGAGATATAGAGATGGGTTACAGATGCCTAGACACTGTTTGATAAATTAGTTATGACTTGGGCCTTGGGATATGACTATCAATCCAGGGGCCTCTAATTCATTGTTTGGTTGCACAAAATAGGTTGGGACTATTAGCAAGAAGGGACTAGTAATAGTGGGTGGTATCCCTTAAGGACAACATCCATGTTGTCCGATCACTGCCGATCATGCTTGGCAATGGACAGCTCGGATCACATCTTGTCCAAATAAATCCGAACCGTTCGCTGTTGATCAAATCTGGGCCATTGATCGCCGGACACAGATGACTCGGATGGAGACAACGTGGATGTTGTCCTCAACACCATCCCCCAATTCTAATACCCCTTTTTCATGGGATTGGTGATATCCCTTGGGACGAGGTATTATTAATCTTATCCCAAGTCATCTGACACGAAATGCCCATAATATTTTTAATAAATACCGAGAGTATCCTTGTCTGTACAGAAGTTTTGATATGATGGTTTCGTGGAAGGCGGTACCACTGGTGCACCGTTGAAGCAGTGAAGTGCGTAACCGAGTTTGGGTGGATTACCAAAGTACCCTTTATCATTTTTGTCTTCAATTTTTGTTGGACGTATTAAAAATTTAGGGTGTGTTTTTTAAATGGGCTAATATATGATCTCACATGTGATGAGAAATACAATTCACTGCAATTCCTTTTCGACCATTTAATTAATCTATTTTTGCTGCAAAAGATAAAATAGAAAACTAAAAGAGTAAAATAATTATGTGTACTATTTTGGCTTAATAAGCCAATCGGCTTATGTTTTTATCTTTATTCCATTTTTTCCCCGCTTTTGTAAGTCAAAATGGCATACAAAGAAAAGAAAGAAAAGTGAGAAGGAAACAATTTTCTCATATTTAGTTTTAAAGAGAAAGGATAGAAGATAATAGCAATACGAGAAGAAAAAATAAAAAAGAAAAGGGCATAACTAATAAAAACTTATACCACATTTTTGGGTTAATAATTTCCAAAATTTATTCTTTGTTTGTTTGTCCATATTTTATTACTAAAAAGGAGCATTTTTTATAATCCTTGGGCATTTTTTTTAATAACCCTTTGTTGTGGGTAAAAATAGAAATGGTTAAATTTAACTGATCTTCCTTGAGGTTTTTGACAAATACACTGACCTCCCCCGTGGTTTCTGAAAATACATTGCCCTCCCTTACTTTTTAAAACTATTTTCCAGATTCCCTCCTCTCCTAAATTCCGTTAGCTTTTAAAAAAAAATATAAAATCATTTTCAAGTCTTTGTTTTGTTTTGTTTTGTTTTTTTTGAAAAATGTTTTTCAAAAAAATTGTTTTAGAACAAATAAAAAGTTGTTTATTTTATTTTGAAAGAACCTTTATAACTTAAAAAAAAACTTGATTTTAACAGTTTGCTGACAAAATAGAGTTAAAAACATTTTTTTTTAAAAAAATAAATAATATTTTATTGAAAAAATGCTTTTTATTGAAAAAATAACAATTTTTGAAAACTTTTTTAAACAAAATTTTCAATTAGGAGGGTTTTGAAAACATTTTCTTGGATAGAAAAACTAGTTTTTGGAAAACATTTATTTTGGAAAAATAAGTTTTGAAAGTAGTTTTTAAAAAAAATTTAGAAAATATAATTTTTTTTTGTTGAATTTTTTTTTTGAAAACATTAAAAAGAGTAAAGTATTGAAAACAGTTTTTTTTTAAAAAAAATTTAGAAAACTAACGGAAATTAGGAGAGAGGGGAGTCCGGGGAATACAGTTTAAAAGTAAGGGAAGACAACGCATTTTTTCAGAAATCACATGGCGATGGTAGCTTAGTGTATTTGTCAGTGAAATTTACCCAATAGATTTGATACTGTCAATCCAATCCTATCTTATATAAAACAAACATGTAATTAATCCCGTGCAAAATAAACATGCACATAGGATTGATCTTTTCATTACCAATTCCAATTTTAATACCATCTCATATTATCCATGATTTTGACATTCCACATTTTAATTCCATCTCATATTATCAATCCCACGGGCCACCACGTCCACGTAGATAGCAAGGGTAAGTAGGCTTAAGTGCTCACTCCCTCACATACACAATCCGTCCAGGTGGATCGGGAACTCTATGGTTACGCTCACGATTTGCTACACCCAGTGGCGGAGCCAGGATTGAGAATCCGGGGGGGCCGAGTTCAAGGGCGGCTCTAAAATTTTCATCTAACGCTGACAAAAATGCACAGCATATTTATGATGAAAGCTGTATGCAAAGAAGTCATCTAATTCTCTTCAATTTTTCAGTGTTTCCACATTGAACCTAATGTCAGATAACTATTATCCTTATATGTTTATTATATATGGGCTTTCATAAGTGGGTCATACTTGTTTTGTTTTGTTAGGGCTATAACAATTTGGTTCAAATTTTGTTGGAAACATTTATTTTAATTTCAAACGAGTAACCCTGCGCTGAAAATAGCAAAAAAAATTTAATTTATATCAAAATTTTAATTTTTTTCAGTTCATTTTTCAAACTGCGGGGGGTCCAGGGCCCATCCCAGCCCATGGCTGACTCCGCCCCTGGCTACACCGCCTCTCTTTAGGATTTAGCTGTTCAAAAAAAGAAAAAAGAAAAAAGAAAAAAGAAAAAAAGAAAATCCCACCGCCTCTATTCATCAAACGAGGCATAATACGGCCCTCTGCTCCAAGTTGAAGGAAAGCGAACAGAGCGCTTCGTCTTCCTCTTATCTAGCTCTAGCCGATCTCGCTCTCCCTCCTCTTGGTACGTTCTCTCTCTCTCTCTCTCTCTCTCTCTCTCTCTCTCTCTCTCTCTCTCTCATATTTTTTAGGCCGAGTTGGGGTGGTTGTTCGTGAAGGGGCTCGTGGGGAATGTTGGAGGGAGAGGGTAGCGAGGTTGTAGACTTCAACTAGGGTTGGTTTCGGAGGGCGGTGATTGAGGTGGGGGTGGGGAAGGCGGTATGGTTTGTGGTTAGGGATTGAACAGATTTAGGGGTTTTTAGCAACTGAGATTTTTTTTTCTATCGGCCAATTTAAGGATTGTGTATGCCTTCATTTTCTTGTATTTATTGCTTCAGTTTTGATTGTCTCAGTCGTCATGCGTATGTGTTGAGAGGAGATATTATATGTAAGCTATCATCCATTAATCTCATCTGTTCAATTTTATCCATTCTTAAAATCAATTAAAAGTGGGACTGACTGCTTGCCATTGCACACTTCTCTCCATGTTGGAGTATCTAGGAAGATACTCTCTTGGTTCCAAGACAACTTGATTGTCCTCTGTACTGACGTTCTTTCTCTTTCACTTCTTTCCCACGTACAAATCCACTTCACCAACTCTCTTCTCTCTTTGTATTTTCACGAAAGAGTGTTGTCGCGGCACTAGCATGACACATCGTGACATTAACAAAACTCCCTTTTTATTTGTACATATATTTTTCCCTGTGACTTGTTGGTTATAGCTATATTTGGGTATTATAGCTGGTTTTCAGCAATTTTTATATTTCAATACTAGCTTATAGTTTCGTACTGCGAGGATAAATTACATGCTTCATAGGCAACGGTATCACAATTTGCTTGAAAACTTTGACATGGGAAGGCAATGTAATTCAAGAACCCACAGGAGTGGTCCTTGTAGTTGTCAAAGCTCCATTTGAGGACTGTGTAGTTAGCCCAATAAAAATGCATACTACGTGAACATTTGAGTATAGATGTAGTGTCGATATCCGATATGGTAGACTACGCTAGTATAGTAGTATATGTGCTTCGTAGGGGGCAGCTCTCCTTGGATCGGCGGAACCCAAGGGAAAAGTGGGGAAATAGTAAAACTTTTTGCCCCTCCAGAACATCTCTCTCTTGGTAAGATAAGTGTAGCGGAAATGAGAATGTTGAAGCGGATTTGTGGTAAAACTAGACGAGATAGGATTAGAAATGAAATAGTTCGCGAGATGGTAGGTGTAGCACCTATAGAGGAGAAGTTAAGGGAAAATAGGCTAAGGTGGTTTGGGCATGTCTACCGTAGACCAGCGGATGCAGTAGTTAAGAGAGTGGATAGGATAACTTTGGGTAGAAACGCACAAGGGAGGGGAAGACCCAAATTGACATTAGATGCGGTAGTACGCAAAGATTTGAGTATACTAGGTTTAAGCGATGAAGCAGCACTTGACAGAGCTCAATGGAGAAAAAGGATTCATGTAGCCTACCCCAATTGATTGGGGCATAAGGCTCGGTTTGGAATTGCCTGGGCTAGTTTCTGTCAGAATCTTGCCATGTAGCTACTTTGGCCTTTGAGTCCAGAATCCAGATTGCCCCTTTATTTGTAATAAAGGTACTGTCAAGTCCCGTACGTGATATTTGCATCGCTCTGATTAAGTTCCAACTGCAGCTGGTTCCACATTTGTTGTTAAGACTTGGTTGGTAGTAATTTTGCCAAGACGTGTTGCTTTATCAATGTTGGCCTGCTGTTCTTTGTTTACAGAATCCTACTTGTTTTTTAAGGTTCTTTTGAATGTGGTGACTAGATAGTAGATATGGTTGAATTTTTCTAAGTAGGTTTTCTTCTTGCGTAATTTATTTTGTATTACCTTGTCTGGATACGCCAACCATTTAATGGGTGTTTCTTCTATTTTGCCTTTTAATGTTTGTTTAGGAAAGAAAATGGGGAACGTTCTGCAGTAAAATGTAGTATCATCCCTGTGACAGATTGATACAATATTATGAAATTTGCTCATCCATCACAATGTGTCTTTTATGCAGTCAGAATAATGCCAAAGGTGAAGACAAACCGTGTCAAATACCCAGAGGGATGGGAACTGATAGAACCAACTCTTCGCGAGCTACAGGCTAAGATGAGAGAAGGTTTTGATCTGCTCTTTGTTATTTTACTCTTTTAGGGTTATTTGTTTATCTTGATCTCTCAACAATTTGAAACTCATCATAGTACGTTTGTTCAATGTCTTGGATAGCTGAGAATGATCCTCATGATGGTAAAAGAAAATGTGAAGCATTATGGCCCATTTTCAAAATAGCACATCAAAAGAGTCGCTACATTTTCGACCTTTACCACCGGAGGAAGGAAATCTCCAAGGAGTTGTACGAGTTTTGCATGGACCAAGACTATGCTGACCGCAATCTGATTGCAAAATGGAAGAAGGTTTATGCCGACCCTAATCTTTTTTTACTAAGCAGCATTTCATACTCGAACCACAGCTATCAGAAATCTTGCAATTCTCAATTCATGCATAAATCTGTGGGAATCTATTTTGTTAAGGTGAAAATAACCAATATTCCTGCAAACACTGGTTGGTTATATGGTGGTGGTGCTTACAGGACTTATATGATCCAGTCGGCTCATGCGTTCTTAACCCTTTTTCCATGGGAAAATGACTTCTTGGGTGAATACGTATAGTTTAATTGGTGTGGGTTGATCAATGGATTTAAAAGGGTTTTTGAGCAATAAGTATCAGAGGCACCTTTTAATTTTTATTTTTTTGATCTTTAAAGTTAACTATCAGTTTTTCTTCATATTAAAGAGATTCTAAGTCCATTTTCCCTCTTGAATGTTAAAGGTTGTAGATCAAGATTCTAAAAGTCACTAGGCGCTAGTCGGGCGGCTGGGTTCCGGCTAGTGCCTAGGCCAATTAATTGGGGATTAATCGGCGCTTAGAGATTGGTCAGATTTTCCATTTTTTTTTCAAACATTATTATACTCCCCCCTCCCTAAGTTTCGACTTTTGAGTAACGTTAAATAACATCCGATATAGAGCCATTGATAGTTTGATACTAGCATCCGCTTATCACACCTAGCGCCTGACTTATAGGTTCGGCGACTAATTCAACGCCTAGACCATTAATCGAGGTGGCCGGGCACCGCCTAGGCCGACTTTGGAACACTGTAGTAGATTATAGTTTTTAAGTATTTTTATGGCTAGTGGAATTTGGATGCACATCTCTTGTGATGAAGACATCGTAATTATTTCCTGGATATCAAATTTATTCCAGTGTGTATTGATGTTATTTTCTTCCATATGAGAATTGTTGAACTTAATCTTTCATGTTTGTGACATTTGATCCCCAATTCGCAAAATTTGGGATATCGAATGCAGGTACCCAATTTGATAACTTTGCTCAGGCATTGTTACTTTTGCCTTTAGCAACTTTGTATCGTTTGGAAGATGGAAAACAGTTCTTGTGAGATTCAAAGAAGAATTTTGTCATTTTAGCAGCATTTTCTTGTTTCAGTCTTTCAGAATTAGTTTTGATAACGTTATGAATGTATCACAATGGTGCTTCTTTAAACTTGTTTATCTCAACAATTTGAAGGTCATATGTTTCAATCTCCTGATATATTATTGATCGATAATGTCTGGTTAGGGTGCCAAATGTGGATAAACAATTCAATATTAGATGGAGTAGTAATTCTGAAGCACAACAAATTTATGTTATATGGAGTAGTATTTTATAGTTGACAGAATATTTATATTTTCTTGTATGTTTGTTCTTTATTATTGCAGCCTGGTTATGAACGTCTATGCTGTTTAAGGTGCATGCAACCCAGGGATCACAACTTCCAAACAACTTGTGTTTGTCGAGTCCCCAAGCATCTGAGAGAAGAAAAGGTCATAGAGTGTGTGCACTGCGGTTGCAGGGGTTGTGCTAGTGGAGACTGATCGGCCTTTCTTCTACCCAGTGTAAAGTAGATCCTGTGACTATCCTATTTTTTAGCATGTCATTCTCCAATTAATGTCTAAACTGTGTGCAACGTTTGAAAAATGGCATACCATTGGAACTCCTCATGTAATTGGGATTTCTTTATCGCATACCTGGTGTTTGTGGAGCTTATCCAATGTAGAGCTGTTTTGCTTAATGTTTTGTATGAATTTCTGTTGTGATGATTCACTGAACTTGTTATGAAAAGGTGGACTCAGACTTTGAAGTTTGCCCATTGGATATGTTTCTATCTCACCATTAAAGAATTTACTCCCCCTCCCCACCAAGATAATCCTTCCCAAACCCAGGCTCAAAACTTTCCACACTCACACCCAAATCACATGGTTGTTATCTTTCTATCTTTGGGTCTGGGTTGCAGATATTAGGGATAAGTTTTGATCCTCAGTTCTGAGTCGAAAGTAGTCGTCCGAGGTTTTGGGGAAAGTAGTCGTCTTGGTTTTGTGGGTATGTTTTGAATCTGTCTATGTTTGTAAATTGCTGGAATCTGGAAAATATTGCTGCTGCAGATAATATATCTTGAGATTCCTCATAACTGTGAAGATGGATTTTGAGCTGTAATGAATGATGATAAGGATGCTAATTTTTTCGAAGATGTTTGGATGCTGGTTATAAAGTTACTTCAATGCTATGGAAGTGTTGTTGCTGCTGCTATTGCTGATTATGGTTTGAGTTCTGGTTGGGTGATGATCTACTACATTGAAGGGCAATGAGGGTATCAGTATTGATGTGGATATGCTGCTGCTGCTACTGATGCTCATTCTGATTTGAGGTGCTGATTTGCAGCTTTCCGATGCTGGCTCTAGTATTGGATGCTGATATTCTATTTTGAAATCTGGTATTGAGGTCTTTCAAATATCCAGATGCTGATGTTATGATCTGAGGAATTTAAAGGCTAAGAAGTTAATTTTGGTGCAGAAATTTGTAAGTGATAATCCTGTCAAAGGTCAAAGGTTGTTTTGGTAGATGCTTCCTATATGAAGATGCTGTCATGAGGACTTTTCTGCTGATTAAGTGTGATGTGGTATGCTGCTAATGTTTGGATCCAGATTTAGAAGGCCTAAGCTACTCAGAAGATATGGCTTTGTTTGGGCTATAGCCATGATTTGATCTTTCAGTTCTTGTTACTGCTTTATTTTCTTTGGCTTTCCTTTAAACACTTTGCTGGAAATGTTGGCCTTGTCATGCCCTTGCTTTTATGCCAGGGTGTGGCTTCTTCGCCTCGATGTACTCTTTATCGAGTTCTAATAAAATAATTTTGCCGATAAAAAAATAAAAAACAAAATAAAGAGTTTATTGGCAAGCTCTAGGTAGCTGTATTTTGATTCTCTAATGTGGCTTGTTTAGCATGTAATAGCAAAACCTGCTCTGGTTTCTGGTTTTTGCCGGCCTTCAATGTTTGTGATCTGCTGGTGTTATATATATACTTGTGTTTTGATGATTCACTAAACTTGTTATGAAAAGGTGGACTCAGACTTTGAAGTTTGCCCTTGTGATTTGTTTCTCTCACCATTAAAGAGTTTATGGGCAAGCTCTGGCTTGCTGTCTTTTGATTCCCTAATGTGGCTTGTTTAGGATGTAATAGCAAAACCTGCTCTTGTTTTTGCCAGCCTTCAATGCTTGTGATCTATATATGTGTGTGTAAATTCTTTGCGTGGATGGATCAGTTGTACCTTGTTACTGGACTAATAATAGTGAAAAAGTATTGAATTTCATATGATATGTAATCTCATTGGATTTGATAGCGAGGGCATTAATACTAATCTACGCGTTAGTTGGCCTCACATCTAGAGTTTCCAATATAAATTAGTAGTACTAATGTACCCTTATGGTATTGTATTCTCATCTTTTGTGAGTTATAAAGTCCGATGAATGTTTAATCATGATTGCAAATTCTTCAACAGAACATCAAATTTGTGATGTTCGGATATATAGTTGAATGTAATGCTCATGTCAGGCCAAACAAGAATGCCTAATGTTTGAGAGGACTTGAAGAACTAGAATGCAGCGAGAAGTTTTCATTTTGATGTTATAGGTATGTATAATCTATAGTTATATTATTATATATATATATATATATGTTCAACTCTGAGCAAATGACCCAACAGTATACAATTCTGCATTTTTTTTTTTTTGGCTTGGGTGAACTAGAAAGGAAAAAGAAACTAGAATCTCTGGTGGCAAATTTGCCAATTTGGGCCTCGCGTGCTCAGAAGGAAAGCCCACATTTTGCTCAAATTCAGAAACTGTTTTTTTGAAGTCAAAACTGAAAATCTTTTCTTTATGGGAAGTTTTTTGATTGCTGATCAATTAAACATGATTAAATGTGTTCATAATCAGCTCACTAATTGATTCAATTAGCGCTCTGATTGATATTGACTGATTTCATTTGTTTCCAAAATTAACGTCTTAAAGAGAGTTTTGTTTGGTAATCTGTTTTCATACACAGATGCTGAGGTAAC
Organism: Vaccinium vitis-idaea; assembly: GCA_963854785.1. Lineage (NCBI taxonomy): Eukaryota > Viridiplantae > Streptophyta > Magnoliopsida > Ericales > Ericaceae > Vaccinium > Vaccinium vitis-idaea. The sequence continues at coordinate 12,759,898 of OY978220.1, forward strand.
ACGTTCTTATTTTCAGTAATTGTTCCAACAGTTAGTATCTTTTAACAACATTTTGAGGAGCGAACCTAGATCGAGCAAGTTTTACAAACCTAACTATTTACATAGGCCTCCCTGAATATGAATGGGAATTAATATTGACACTCATCTTTTCTCTATTGGCACTTCCTTTTTTTGTCTCTATTAGGGATATGTATTGTGGAAACAAGGGTGTTTTAGTAATTTTACCTAATAGAGACAAAAAGAGGGAGTGCCAATACTATTTTCTATATGAATTTGTTACTTTTATTTCCATTGGGTCTAAATGCATTCACAGGGCAAGTAAGCACCTTGTACTCTCATGCATGAATTCCCAACGCAAAAAAAAAAAGGGTCAGTTGCTATAGAGTCCGCTATAGCTATTTTATAACAGTTTCAGTCCACCTAATATTCTTCTAACACATCCAGTCCACTCGCGAGGCAAACTTACAATTTTACCCTTATTATAAAAAATAATTAGTCCATCTGTTGTATTTCCACCGTCAACTTCATCTTCACCAACACCACCACTAACATCCTCGTCGGCCAGTCGCCGCCCATACTCTAGCTAGAAAAACTTGGACACCGCCGGATCGACGCGACGTCGGATCAGAAGCCGTTGACAATCAGAGATTACCACTCCGTGGAAATGGAACACCACCGGATCGACGTGACGCAGAACTTAAACCGCCGACGACCTGATATCAGCTCTCCGTGGAAGTGGAATAGTTGATGACGACGGTTGGGGCGGCGTACCGTGGTGTTTCGGGAGGTACGAGTCTTCAAGACATTGAACGGAGTTGCAGGTGCTATGGTGTCCTTGCTGCAGATCTGGGCAATTTGTCGCAAGAAAAGTAGGAGACGAATGGGATGAGTTTTTATTGTGTGTAGGTGGTTCACAATTCTTTTGACTTTTCCTATCAACTCTTTTTGCTTACTATAAAATAGGCAACAATAAGTGATAAGCTAGGGAATGACCTACACAAAATAAAATGACAAAGGGGATGAGTTTTTCAGTTATGACTATTCAGTCATTTTCTCTGAGGCTTTTGCACGGATCGATAATAGATATTCCCTCCGTCCCAATTTGTTTGCCCCTCGTGGGAGTACGTTCATTTTGTATGCAAAAAATAATGTACAAGCATTAATTTTTTTTTGGCATTTACACCAATTTAAAGATCTCATTGAGAAGAAAAACTTGGTGTAGTTTTTTTTTTCCAAAAAAGCTTTCATAAACATGTTATTTTTTGCGTGCAAAAATTTACGCACTCCCACGAGGGGCAAGCAATTTGGGATGGAGGGAGTAAGCTACTAGTGAAAAAATAGGAAAGAGTAAATTGAAATCTAGAAATTATGGGTGTAACATATAGATTAAGGCCTTTCAAATTCTATTAGCCTAATGGTGTTGTTTTTTTTTTTTTTTTTTTTAAAAAGAAGGGTAAATTGGATAGCCTAGTGTTGGCATGGAACTAATTGGCAATTGTAGACTATTATTTGTTATTTGGTAGTATTTATTTTATTTTCATTTTAAATTAGTAAAAAGATAATCAGATCTTGTGAGTCCAGATAACCACTTCTTGTGAGTCCAGATAACCAAATCTGATCCCAAGTAGGCTTTGGAAAAAAAAAGTACAAATAACCACATCTTATGAGCTTAGATAATCACCTCTTGTGAGTCCAAATAACCAAATCTGATCCCTAGTAGCCTTTACAAAAAAAAAATAGTATAAATAACCACATCTTATGAGCCCAGATAATCACCTCTTGTGAGTCCAGATAACCACATCTTATCCCAAATAGGCTTTAAAAAAAATATAGTACACATCTTGTGAGTCCAAATAACCACATTTTGTGTGTCAATATAATCACCTCTTGTTTTGTCTTACATGTGGGTGGACGAGGATTTGATCCCAAATAGACTGTTTTAAAAAAAATATAGTCTAGATAACCACATCTTGTGAGTTCAGATAACCACATCTTGTTAGTTCAAATAACCACATCTGATCACATGTAGGCTTAAAAAAAAGATATAGTATAGTCCAGATAACCACCTCTTATAATTGGAGGTTATCTGCGCCAGGACTTTTCTGACGAATTCCAATTTTTCGGCGACTTTTCCGGTAATTTTTGCCATATCAAACTGCTTAGAGACTCATTCCGTGACTTGGTAAAGGAATGATACCCGATTAACGCTTGGAATGAGTGTCATTCACATGTTATTCAGTCTTCTACCATATCCACTTGCATCCAAGAGGCAAAAGCTCTCTTTGGCATTTTGTCGAACGTGTTGTACGCACCAAATACACATTAATTATGCACGAACTCTTATAGTGTAACAACTGGTGAAATCTCAACCTATTCCTCAGCCTCTCGAATTTTTAAGATAAAAACATACAACCACCCAAAAAAAAAATACTGCCAAGATGCCAATTTCACCAATGAAGTCAGCAAGAAGGAAACCAATTCGTAGGTATAGAGTTTGGTAAACATGAATTCATATAAAAAGCCAAATGGTAACATATATACATCATATCATTGAACATATATACATCATATCATTGAACTGCCTTGGTAGTCCTTCTGGGGATATCATATATGCTTCCAAGTACTAATGGTTAGAAGATTCTGTAAGTCTGTAACCCAATGGTCATTAAATATCAACAACCATAACCTTTACCGATAATTTGTAGTGAAATCGGTTTGAACTTCCTCTGGACATAAGCCCCAAGCTAAGACCATTGTTGTCATCAATAAAATGATGAGTGAGGCATTTTGTCGAGCAGAATAAGGACAAAGAATTGCAGCAGTCACCAGAAAAAACACTCGCCGTGCATCGGAAAAAGCCAATGAACCATAAACCCACCCTTGTCGCCCCATGCTGCCACAAAATCGCTTGAGATCTCGCCGGAATCACTGCCCAGTATCGAACACCCTCCCTATACTGCTGCATTCGTACCAATTGGAAGCTCTGAGAGAGCTTGAAAAGTACTCAGCACTTTCTCCCGCTTCAGATCCGATCGAGAAAACCGGCGTATCGTCGGAGAAAAAGGCCGCCACCGGCGAGCAAATTGTTGAAGACCCGCGATCGTGAGGGTTCTCTCCCTCCCCGTCTCTCTCTCTCTCTGTTTCATGTTTCAGTGCATTTAAAACTAGGGGCATTTTTGCCCTACTAAAAATATAAAGTGGACCTTAGGCCTTAATAAAACTCACGGACTGGACACGAGGTGTTTTAAAAAGATTGGGTGGACTGGGTCTATTAAAGAACCTTATAATGGGGCTTAAAACAATTGTTTAAAAAAAAATGCATTCACGGCCGATGGTTCTGACTTTTGAGACACTGAAAGAATAGGCCGGACCCATGCGGTTTTTGGGGAAAATATCATCTAAGTAATATAGATAAAAGTTAGGTACATGTGCGCGTACAATTGACACTACCGGTCTGAGATACAAAAAAACAAAAAAAAGGAAAAAAAAACAAAACGGAACAAAACAAAAGGCCGCTCATGCAGTGTGCCCAAATTCTCACATCCTGTTGGTCGTTGGTTTCATTTTTCTCCTATGGCCCATTTCTTATCCTTTATTGTTACAATAGCTATCCTCTCAGTCTCATGTGGGCTCCTTTTGAGATTCCAAACATCTGAGTGTGATTTAAAAGGGACACGTTTAAATCCTTAGTGGTTAGGCCCATGAGAGAGAGGTTTCAAGTTCGAGTTGATAGAGGTGTAACTTACTACTAAACATGCACCAAAAAAAAAAAACCCGAAGACAAAATTAAAATGACAAGGGATTAAAACATAATAATATCAAAGGAATTACAACAAAGTAATAGCAAAGGAATCTAATTGTAGAAAGATTGGCTTAATTCAACGACGACAAGTAATTAATGACCTTCCCTTACGGCCTGTTTCTTGGCCAGATTCTTTTAATTTGGAGGGGGATATGGTATAAAAGAAAGATGGTTTGTTTGAGGGATATAGTTCAAGGAGTATGTATATGGATGGTTTGTTGGAGGGATACGGAAGGGTGATTATGAATAGGAGATGATTGAAAAATGGTTCAAATGATCAATTTACCCTTTTAAAAGCATATATAATATCTAAAAAATTAATTCTATGACATGGTAATTTTAAGAAAAATAATTTTAATACTTGATGTTTATTTAAAACAAAAAATATTTCTTATACAACCAAAATAATAGAAAAAGAGAGGTAAATTGGTAATTGTCCAACCCAGATTAATTAGTTCGAGGATATGCGATCTGGGTGGATAGTATATCCCCTCCGCATCACCCTCGCAAACACCAGATGAGAGATAGGTGGATGAATAATCTGGAGAGTGAGTATATCCCGTCATAAGACCCCCGGCTAAGGATGGGCATGAGGATGGTAGGGGTGGATACCACTACCTCCATCCCCAATCCTCAAACCCATATCAATCCCCATTCCCTCCTCAATCTCCACCGGGGATTTTTTTTAACCTCCATCCCCGCCCCAATGAGGGGAATGGGGGAATTGGGGATCCAAAAGTTCACTCAAATTATTCAAGCGAATACCAAAGAAGTTGTATTAAAATCCAAAACTAATGACAAAAGTGGTTTCTAAAGATAATTAAAACATACCAAGTCACTCAAAAGTGCTACTGCTGTTCTTTTTCTTTTTTTTTTGGTTTTTGTGTAGCTTAAATATTCACTCAAGAGTGCCACATAAAACGAAAGTCAAGGAGAAAACCAACCTTCTACAACTAACCAACAAGTTATAAGTTATAACTTATAAACTTATCTGGAAAAGAAAAAAAAAACTTATAAACTTATAATATAATATACCTATATATTTGAATGGGGATGAGGGGAGGGGGAGGGGACTGACTATATCATCCCCTACCCGATCCCCAAATTTTTTTAAAACAAATCTCCATGCCCTACCCGATCCCCAAAAAATCTCTGAATCCCCTACCCATTCGGGGAGGGGCTGGGTTGGATGGGGGGCGGGTCAGCCGAGATGGCCATCCCTACCCCCGGCAAACAGGCTTTTAAAGTTGCATTTTATTTTATCTACCGTAGCTCAAATTGAGAATTCTGAATTGGCTACTTGTAAATAGCCCCGGGACTAAAGTTCCGAGAATTATTTATTAATAGCGATTATCATGCAAATTATGTAGGAGTATTGATTTTGTCAAATATGCTAAATCGTTACCCTTATCTTTTATGTTCTGTTTGGATCATAGATTAATGGAGGGATTTATCATAAGGTTCATCATAAAAAAACTAAATTAATGTTTAGCTTCTTCACTTTCTAAAATTTTAAGGTATTATTCTTTACACTTCCTTCCTTGAGCCTCCGGATATCAAACCAAGCGGTTGTTGGCTCAATGGTCAAGGCTTCGAATTTAAGGGTTTGTTTCCTTCTAAGATTTCACGTTTTGGGGCTTCGGATTTAAGGGTTTGTTTCCTTCTAAGATTTCACGTTTTGGGGCCAGTTCATATGGACCCTAATTTGCTTTGCCCTTCTAATTAACGGTGAGATTAGTTCTCCAAGATTAGTCGAGTTGCGCGTAAGCAGACCCGGAAACGTTGTAAAAAATTAGAAAAAGTCTCTGCGCATCCAAATCCCAAACAGAAACAGGGTCGTCAATGTGATAATTAATGATGAGGCTGAAAATCAAAGTAGTCTCATCTTGTTACTATGCACTACTGCTAAACATGTGAACTTGTGAAGCTTACGTTTGGAAATATCTGAGTTTTGTCCATAATTAGGGCGTTGAATATAGGTCTAAGCTAAGCTAGCTAGTGTCCCACTTGATGCAATTTGAGGGCAAATGGAACTATTGGAGATGAAAAACTTGGGTGCAAATAGGGCACCACGTGGTGTCTTTCGGCACATCTGGACCGTCCAAAAATGTATTGGACGGCTCAGATTTAGAGAGAGAAACAAGAGAGAGAAAGAGGAGAGAGAGTGAGGTGAGAGAGTGTTTTAATCCACTATTGGACGGCTCGGATGTGCCGGAGGGGCATCACGTCGGATGCTACCCTCTCGGCACCCAAGTTTTTCTTAAACTATTGAGTGCAATGTGTTTCAGCAATTCCAACTAAGAACACTAGTTGGAACCCTAATTCTATGGGCATTGATGAGCAATGCACCGATGGTGTACAGATTCGTATGTGGAGCCGATTCCACACAAATTATTAAATCAATTCATTAATTTCTAAAATAAATTTTCAAGTGGGCTTCCAAAAACTAAACTCAAGCGAATAATTATGAGTGCTTGCTTCCACTGTGTAACTTTTCTGAAAAATTCATTTAGAATTCGGGATCAAGCATTTAAAGTTCTCCAATTGTATTGATTTTGCGTTTGGTCACTCCAAAAATTGTTTGAAAATTAATAAATGGGTTGAGTCATTTGTGTGAGACTGCAAAATGAGTTCTACACATCTATCTGTGCATCATCGTTGCATTGCCCATCGTTACCCATAGTTTTGGGCCCAATAAATTTTCAGATGGAAATGGAAAAAAGGTGGAGTTAGCGGCGGCTAACTACCCATAGTCCTTTTCAGGAAATGGTGCATAATAATTCAGATCTTGTTTGGCCTAAGTCACATTGAATTATTATTGTCTTTATTTCATTTTTTTCGCGTTAGTTAATTTTGTATCAAGCTTTTGTGTATTAAACTCCGACCACAACTTTCCATTTCTATCTTCAATTTTTTTTTTGAAAAAATAACATACTCAAAATTCATTAATCATCATCCCACTTTCTTCCAAAATTTGAATATTAACTTTTGTAGGATCAACCAAACATATTGAACATTGGTCTTATTTTAAAATAGATATTGCATGTTCATAGATTTTTAATGGTAGCACTAGATCACAATGCTAAAATTTATGTATTTCTATTGTGTAAATACAATATGAAGAACATTCTTTCATTTTGAAAAGAATCAAAACGATTAGGGAGTGTTTGAGAGCCTTATTTTTTTACTTTTTGCATTTTTGCCTTTTTAGATTATGACCATAATGAATTATGAATTTGTAGAGTGTTTAAAAGATATGTGTAGAATGTATTTTGCAACATGAGTAGTGTTTGAAAGATATGTGCAGAATATATTTTGTAGGTCTTTTTGTTAACTAAAATGAGAAAATTAAAAAACGAGAAATACAAAAAAGCTCATGTCCCCCTACTTTTCACTTTTGCTCTCCTTTCATCGAAATTGAAAATGCATTTTTGGAGAATGAGTTTTAGTTTGTCTCCCCAAACATCAAAAAGTTGAAAAGATGAAAATGGGAATGTGAAAAGCAACCTCCCAAAAGCAAGAAGTATAGGTGGAGAGATGTCATTTTTCATTTTCAAGATTTGAAGTATGGTTGGAGATACTCTTGTATGAGAGCATCTCCAACCCAAGTCTCTAAAATAGATACCCAAAATAGAACTTTGAATTTAGAAAGTGCATATATAGAATTTTACTGTACTACACACATCTCCAACCCAAGTCTCTAAAATAGATACCCAAAATAGAACTTTGAATTTAGAAAGTGCATATATAGAATTTTACTGTACTACACACACACGCACATTGCAACTTTGAAATTAATGAATTCTTAGATTTTTTTGTAAACTATACATAATATGGATCTCATTTTGTAAATCTCATGAATATCTTCTTACTAATAGCAATTTTATAAACATTATCAAAATAAATATGAAAGTTATTACTGCTATTGCAAGTACTAAAGTTTTAATGTAAAAATTAGAGATGAAATATTTCTACTTTTAGAAAGTCTCAAAATATAGACATTCAAACCCAAAACTGAAATTTGGTCCCTTGCATAAGGAGACTTTAGAAGCAAAGAAAATCCCAGTAACTAAGGGTAATTTTGACATTTCAACTAATGTCATTGTCTACAGATGTTCCAAATTCAAATAAACAATAAATTTTTTGGAGAAAACTTCACACACGAAGTGAATATTCTTTTTAATTTGAGATATGCTTTGACATATGTCTTATAATTAAACATTACTACTTAACCTTCCTTAACGAACCTTTCTATATGTACAAACCAATATGTACAGACCGTGGACAGACCGGCTTGAGGACCCACTTTTGGGTTTCACACAAACGATCTGAGCCGTTCATTGATCTTAGAATGATTTTCCGAAGGGCCTTTCTAGAAATCAGCTCAATCGGACGTGTGTAAGTGCTTGATCCAAAATCTCCCCGTTTTATTCAAAAAACAAACAAACAATGAAACGGGGAGATTTTGGATCAAACTTACACTCGTCCGATTGAGCTAATTTCTAGCGGGGCTCTTCGGAAAATCATTCTAAGATCAATGAACGGCTTGGATTGTTCGTGTAGAATCCAAAAATAGATCCTCAAACCAGTCTATACATGGTTTGCACATTTCGTCGGTACCTTTAGTTTTTTCCTTCCTTTAACTAGTTCAGAATTGACCAACCAAGATCAAAGACAGAGAAATCGTTAAGTATTAGGTAAGACAGTCTCTTCACATTTATTTTCATGTTACTATCAAGCTTGGCCTCACCAATAAATTACCATACTTATCTTTAGCCCAAAGTCATGTTTGATAACTAGGCCGAAGCAATTTTTTGTTTTCTTTCCCTTTTCCATCTACAGATCCTTCCTTTGAATTTTCAGTTGCGTGTGTTCCTCATCTTAGAAGATGTTCTTAGGTTGCACACATGCGCGCAGGGGCGGAACTAGTTGGCGGGCGGAGTAGCACTTGTCATTCCGGTTCAAAAAAAAAGTTTTAGGAATAATTTACATTAATAGATTAGGCATCTATCGGTATCCAAACAACTTAATTTTTTACATCTAAACAACTTGAATTTTTACACAGACAATGGAAAAATGTAGTGTTTTAAAAGATAAATGATTCTCACCATAAAAAAGAAATCAAATAGACTCTAAGTTTTCATTCATAACCATTGTGAATTGAAAACTTGGAGTTTTGGATCGATCAGTTACACATATCCAATTAAGTTGATTTTTTGCAAAGTCATAGAAAAAATTATTTTAAAATTATTTAACGGTTCGGATTATTGGTGTCGGACCAAAAGTGGGAGAAGGGGCTGCTGCTGTGCAGCACCTGCACAACAGGTGTTGTGCACCATCCGAGCCGTTCGTTGCTCGGATGGACGGCTCAGATTTCACTTCGGCACTATTCATTCCGTACCTGTAGCGAAATCCTTTCCTTTGGTGGAACATCCACTTCGCTTGGACCAAGTTGAGGCCTTGAGGGAATTGGAGAAAATCAGGAAAAGTACGAACACATTCAAACCCCACAGGAAATTATCACGAGCCCCACTATGAGTACAATATTTAGTGTACATCAATTATAACTCCAAGATTATGTGAGACTCATTTAGGAGTCTCAGAATTAATGATCAAAGACGTTTAATTTGTTTAAATTATTGTTTTATGGGTCATTTAAAAAAATAAGTTTATTCGGATATCAATAATGGCTTGATCAATTTATTCAACTTTTATTCTTGTCAATTTATTCCATTCAGGGATGGAATTGATTATGCATTTACCGACATTTAAATGAGCTGATTTTTTTTGGGCTGAAACTTTTAAAATTATATTTTAGACAAATTGAACGCCTTTGATAACTGATAAGGCTCCGGAAATGCATTTAGTGTACAACAAATGATGTATCCGTAATAGTTTTTCTTTGAAGTAACACATGTGATTATCACTTTACGTGAACTGTAAGGTTTGGGGCTGCTTTCTCGTAAATTACAACCACGCTACTCCTGTTTCTCTGGTCATATGCACCCATCATGTTGTTTTATTGGAGGGACCCACATATTTTGAACATTACAGTATCTTTTTGACCTTTTTTTTTTAACAAACCATGGTTGTGTTTGATTTAGGTTTTGAGTTTTAGTTTTTGTAATGATTAGAATGAGAAATAAGGATAATAATTAAAAAATAAGTATTAATGATTGGAGAGAGATAGAGAGAAAAATAAAAATAACATTTACAAATAGGGGTAATAAAAATAACATTACAGCATCCACGACTATCGATGTTATATACTCCCTCCGTCCCAATTTGTTGCGTCTATTTCTTTTTTTGGACGTCTCAAAAAATTGTCTATATCTTTTAATTTATAATGTTTTTTATATTCAATATGGATCTTGTTTGACAGATCTCAATTAGTTTTGTCAAACAAAGATTTCGAAATCATAAAAAACAATATAGATTATGAGATATAGTCAATTTTTTGAGATGTTCAAAAAAGGAAACAGACACAACAAATTGAGACGGAGGGAGTACATTAATACATACGTCTTGAAAAATTGAATAGTCATAATTTTTACCCTCCACATAATCAAATATAAAATCGTAGTGGGCTTTACGGAGCAAATTATTGGCAAAGAAGGATGTTCCTTGATTGGTAGAATGGTAGGTCCCACATGTCCCACGTGAGAGAATTTGTGCAATTGTTGATATAAGTATTAGTGACCGTAGCAAACTTGTTTTACAAACTCTCTCATATAGAGTTTTTGAGTCCCACCCACGTGTAAAAATTATTGACATAAGTGATTGTGGTCGTAACAAACCTGCAATTCCACCCCTCTTATCCTGTTTGAGGCTTGGCATTTTCTAGCTTTTCCTAAGTCAAAAAAAAAAAAAAAAGTCTTTGAAAGTTTAAAGCTATTATCCATCCTTTAATAGGGGGATACTCTACGTAGATCCCCAGAGTGGAAAATGGTTGGGTAATGGTTCTTGTGACAGTGATACCTTTGAAGAACGTCATTATATTACTCCCTCCGTCCCAATTTCTTGGCTCCTTTTGGGGAAGTGGGTTTTTAAGGGGTTTGAAAATTTTGTATTGACTTTTCTATTTTGCCCCTAAATCCAGTCAATATTACTGTGACCAAATTTGTGAGGCTAATTTATTATATGAAAGTCAAAATATATTCAATATGGATCTTGTTTGATAGATATCAATTAGTTTTATTATACAAAATTTTCAAAATCATAAAAACCGTTATAAAATAAAAGATAATAGACTAGCCAATTAAGATGGGAAAAGTACTTTTTAAGGGTAAAATTGGAAAGTGACCCAATTTTGATGGATGTTTTTAGAAGTGGGACAAATATTTTGGGACATCCCAAAATAGAAAGAAGGACCAAGAAATTGGGACGGAGGAGGGAGTAATAATTTTAGACTTTTGAATAGCGTCGTTTGAATACATGATAGATGGAAGTATGGTATCAGCTATCAAGTCTAGGAGAGGCTGAGACAATTTTATAATTACCAAAAGTTTAACGTAAAATTAACAAAAGCAAAAAAATAAAATAAATTAAATAAAGACAAAACTAAAAAATTCATAAGCCAATGACACTGAAACAACTCCTAAGTCAGACTAGGAGTATGTAGGGTGGATACATTGCGAAGTAGTGTTGGGGCCAAGCCACCCGACTTCTGAGGTTTCAAAATTTGGATTTATATGATGATGATGATTATTATTGTTGTTGTTGTTGTTTCTTATAATTTTAATAATCTTTTTCTGATATATTAAAAAGACTTGTTGTTTTATTTTTGAATTTATCAATTTCTTTCATAACTTAAAATAAGCATGTGACTGTAATAGTAGCCTAAAGAAATGGAACAAAAGGATTCATATACATTTAATGTATTAAGGTATAGAATAATTTCAATGTGCAAATGTATTGTGTTGGAGGGAAAGTATACACAGATTTGGAGTTTCTGTAGGTTCCAAGACTACACCCCTGACCGTCAATTTTGAGGCGAACGGCTCGGATTTAATCTTACCTCCTAGAATCTGAACCATTCGTTGCTCGAATTAAATCCTAATCGTACATTATCGAAATGGACGAGTGGATCGAGGCACTACATCCTATAGGGGTGTAGTGTCTTGGGCTCTACAGGGACCTCGTGTCCACAATACACACCTCTTAAAAAGTGTGTACCATATTTACCTAATAGGTGATCCCAATTGTGCCACCTCATAAGATTCACAATATTTTGGTACGTCTCATAACTTTTATAGTGAAAACTCGTAACTTTTCAACCATATTATTCCTAACATTTTCACGAGGAATCATAAAATTTGCTTATCGTAAATTTTCGCAATAAAAGTCATAACATATTGGTGCGTGTCGTCATTTTATACTAAAAACTCGCAATATTTTGGAGGTACATATAATATATATCCAAATAAAAGTGTGTATTACTGTCTTTTTCCTATAATGTAAACTAATTAAAAGCTCTATGATACATGAATATATGTTCCAATAAATATATTTCTATGGGTAAATTTCACTTACCTCCCCTGAGGTTTCTGACAAATACAGAGACCTCCCCTGAGGTTTCTGAAATTTCACTGCCTTCCCCTACTTTACAAAGTAATTGGCAGATACCTCCCCTGCCGTTAAAAAATGCATAATGGCGTTAACTTTGCTGGTAAAATGACTTTAATGCCCTTGAACTTGACTTTTTTTTCTTATTTAACTTTATATTGCATAAAAATTTTAAATGACGTGAAAAAGTGACTTAATTATTTATTTTTTTCTTGAAACTTTCTTTTCTTTGACTCAAATTATTATTTTTAATTTTTTTTTACTTCCCATAAGATATATTTTTACATTTTGATAATAAAAATAAGAGTATCAATAATCAACTAAACTCACTGCTTGAATTGGATTTTTTTTTTTTTTTTTGCATTAGAGGTAATAATGGTCTTTAAAAAATAATATGAAAACCCTTTTAGGAGAAACAAGCATTTCACACCAGAAAAAAAAGCTACTCCCTCCGTCCCTTTTTAAGTGTGTAGCCTCGTAATTTTAACTTATTTTCTCTCACATCAACTTTTACAATTTTACATCTACTTTTCACTACTTACCCTAATCAATGTAATAATATCCACTAACTTTTTTAAAAGGAAGCTACTTTTAATGACAAAATAGTAAATGTACCCACTAACTTTTCAAAACACACACTTATTAAGGAACAAGAGTATTAATAATCACTTAAACCCACTAAATTATTTACTTTTTTCTTAAAACTTTCTTTTCTTTGGCTCAAACTTATTATTTTTTAAAACTTTTAGTTCCCATAGGATATATTTTATTTTGATAATAAAAACAAGAGTATTAATAATCACTTAAACCCACTGCTTGCATTGGTAGTTTTTTTTTTTTTTTTTTACTTTTTTATGTTTCTTTTTCTTTCTCTAAATTTAAAGCTCTAACTAGACTCTTTTTCCTTCTCTATATTTTTAGATATTTTACCTATCCGCGCTTTTTTTTTTTGGTATTAGAGGTAATATCTATAAAAAAAAAAAAACTATGAGCATGAAATTTTTTGGATAATTTTTGTAGACTAATTCAAGGATCCCACTGAGAAAAAAATATTCTAATTTTTTTTGCAAAAGAAACTCATTAATACATTATTTTTTGCTTGCATAATGCAAATGCAAGGTTCTAAAAATAATGATAGTTGTCCCATAATAATAATAATGCATTTATGAGTTTTTTTTTTTGTAAAACATTACACTATTTCTTCTCAATGAGATCCATGAATTTGTGTGAAAAAATTATCCGAAAAATTTCATGCTTCCTTTTTAAAAGTAGCTTCCTTTTTAAAAAGTTAGTGGATATTATTACATTGATTAGGGTAAGTAGTGAAAAGTAGATGTAAAATTGTAAAAGTTTATGTGAGAGAAAATAAGTTAGAATTACGAGGCTACACACTTAAAAAGGGACGGAGGGAGTAGTTTTTTTTTTTTTTTTTTTGGTGTGAAATGCTTGTTTCTCCTAAAAGGGTTTTCATATTATTTTTTAAAGACCATTATTACCTCTAATGCAAAAAAAAAAAAAAAAAAAAATCCAATTCAAGCAGTGAGCTTAGTTGATTATTGATACTCTTATTTTTATTATCAAAATGTAAAAATATATCTTATGGGAAGTAAAAAAAAAAAATTAAAATAATAATTTGAGTCAAAGAAAAGAAAGTTTCAAGAAATAAATAAATAATTAAGTCACTTTTTCACGTCATTTAAAATTTTTATGCAATATAAAGTTAAATAAGAAAAAAAAAGTCAAGTTCAAGGGCATTAAAGTCATTTTACCAGCAAAGTTAACGCCATTAGGCATTTTTTAACGGCAGGGGAGGTATCTGCCAATTACTTTGTAAAGTAGGGGAGGGCAGTGAAATTTCAGAAACCTCAGGGGAGGTCTCTGTATTTGTCAGAAACCTCAGGGGAGGTAAGTGAAATTTACCCTATTTCTATTAAGCTGGATGACTTCGGACTAAAATTCTGGCTCCATTCGGTGGATAGGGTTTAACATCAGTCTTGACTTTCTTGGTAATGTTTGGACTTTGGAGTTTAAAGTCAGTACATTTTACATGGAGTAATAAGTATGTGTGATTGTACTATCCCAAAAAAGAAGCATGTTGATGACGATGTATCCCCGTGGCCTAGGCTAGTACCCTCTCTTTTTTGTCTGTCTTATTCGACCCTCCTTTTTCCTTCTTAGCAAGAAAAACTTGTGTGCAAATAGGGTAAGAAGTTGACGTGGTAGTCTTTTGGCACATTTAAGCCGTTTAAAAGTGTGTTAGACGGTTCAGATTAAAATACTCTTTCACCCCACTCTTTCTCTCTCTCTCTCTCTCTCTCTCTCTCTCTCTCTCTCTCTCTCTCTCTCTTCTTCTATCCTTTTTCTCTTTTCAAATTCGGACCATCCAAATACACTTTGGACAGCCTGAATGTGCCGATGGACACCACTTGATACCCTCTCGGTACTCAAGTTTTTCTCCTTCTTAGCATTTAGATAGACAAATAAACATAGCCTATGTGGCTTTTGGCGGTTATTTGTTCAAAATATATTTTTTAGAATTTCGTAAATAATCAGCTCAAAATATATTTGTGCCTTGAATTTTGGGATAAAGTTAGATGTTTCGTAAAAGCCTTTACCAATATTTGATTGACCTAATTTTCAATAAAGACCCGAAAATAGAATAGTATTTCAAACAAAATGAGTAGTTCTGATCATCTCAAAAACAAATGTGTACGTGCTGGTCTGCACCTGTAGGAGAGTTGATATATAAATTAGAGTAACTAGGTTGAGAGATGTCAAAACAACTCCCAACTCCTACAGGAATTTGGCACTTATCTTTAGGCTTAGATCTTGAATCCAAAAAAATCTAGTGTAAAAAAATTATTTATTTTATATAATGACATATAATTCCTTAGTAGTTACAATGAAGAAGGCCAAAAAAAAAAAAATCGAAGGTAAATATGCAGTTCTAAAAAAAGATCGAAGGTCTCATAAACTAAACAAATATATTAATGTTACACTCTACTTATAAGTGGTGGATTTTATGAAACTTAAATTTGGAGATGGTTAGGCCATGTTTCACTAAGTGGATTCTTGAAAGTTTTGACTTTTAACGCTTTACGAGAAATGTGATTCTTCTCACATTTATCAACTAAAAAAGCCGTGAAAGTCAAAAGGCCAAACTTCGTGGAATGAGGCCTAACAGTTGAATTTTAAAAGATTTGAGATTCTCAACAATAAAACCAAGTTGGAGATGCTCTCAAAGTAGGGTTAACTGTGTGTTAGAGTAATATAATGTAAGGAATGCTAATGCAACATAAATTATTTGAGGAGGGTATAATAGTCTTTTAGTTTCCAAAATAAACATCGTTAATGTTAAGTCAATTTTAACGGCAAGGAAGGTCGGTATTAGTTTGTAAAATAAGGGAGTTGATAATAAAATCCCAAAATAGAGGTGGTAAATGAAATTGTTAGTAAGTTCAAGGATGTCAGTGTAACTTAAAGTTGTTGTTAACGGCAAGGATGGAAGGTTTATTAAAGTTACGACAGCTAAATCTCCACGAGTTATTGTTAACACGTACCGTTGGGCCGTAGGCCATAGCCAATGAGATTCTTTTTTTTTTTTTTTTTGTCAAAGTTGAGAGATAGTATTCATCAAAGATTCCCATGGGGAAAGATTGGGAGTCCACAGATCGGACACTCCAACGACAATAGGTCACAGAAATACAACGAGAAAGGATATGACCAAACCAACGGAACACACCGGACAAAATCCGGACAAAAACCGGCCTAAAGCCGGACATAACCGGCCTAAAGCCGGACAAAACACAAAAGAAACGAGAAAAAAGATACACTCCCCTTCGTCGCTGAGCAACCCATCTCTAGCCAAACCTCCAACCGGTCACGCGCCTCTACCGGAGGCCTAAGAAGCCGCCGGAACCCGTAAGGTTGCAAAGGAGGAGCAGACGAATCGTAACGCCCAATAGGGCTGCGGAACGCCAAGTTCCAACGATTGGCGAACGGAAGGCGGATATGGTGCAGAAGGGGAAGGGGAAACCAGATCTAGAAAGGGGATTAGTCCCTCCCCTCCCGCCGCCCAAAGGGTGTGCAACCCATGGAGGGGGAGGGGAAGGAGGGGCGGCTAGGGTTAGAGTTTTTTAGAGAGAGAGAGAGAGAGAGAGAGAGAGAGAGAGAGAGCTACTGAGAGGTTAGAGAGTCCGCCAATGAGATTCCAGAACTAAAAAATCTCTCTCTGTTTTCAATAAATTACAGTTACCTCCCATGCGATTTCTGAATTCTGACCAACGTAAAATGATGACGCAAGCAAATGAAAATAACAAATTGGAATAAGTTTTGAAAGGTACAAAAGGTGACAACGAAAAGCTAGAATTTCTAGAAGAATTTAAAAGGTGAAAAATTTAAACCAAGTTTAAATAAAAATTTATAAAACAAAAAAATGGAGGGAAAATTTTAAATTTCACATTATATATTTATAGTTCAAATTTTTTTTTTTTTAACTTTTTCTGGTTTGTCTCGATGAAGGAAACAAAAAAGTAACATTAATAGCCCGCCCAATGTTAAAAAAAAAAAAACAAAATCCTATTGAGAAATTAAGAGAAAATCAAAAAATTTTAATTTATCCCTTCACGAGGGTTTTTTTTTTTTTTTTTTCTCTTTCCATTAAAGTTTACATAATTACATATCTTCTGTTTGACTTAAAAAAAAAAAAAAATCACAAAACTGGGATGAAAGGAAACCTAACCATAAAGAAGTACACTACCGATAAAAGAAAAGATTCATAGAAGCTATAATTTTGATTTTCTATTGGTTATTTCATTTAGCATTAGAATTATGCTAATACTGAAACAATGTCTTTTAACATAGAGCACGGAGATCAATGTAATTTAAATTAATCTTTGGAGGGTATTTCGGTCTCTTAGTACATTTGACCTATTTTAATGAGTAATTTTTTTTTTGAGGAAACGGAAATATATTATATATGAAAATAAAGAGTACAAAACAAAGGACACTACTGGTCCGAAATACAAAAAAACAACAAAACAAAAAAAACCAAAAAAGAAAAGCCGCTCAGCATCGATGTCGGACCCAACCTCCTCTCGTAGAGGTGGGTGGCGGAAGGATCGCCTCTGTCCCCATAATCTAAAGCCCACACTACTGCGTCTTCACCGCCCGCCGCAGGATCACCATTGGATCTGCACACCTACGCCTTCACCGCCGCCGCTGGAGAGCTCAGGGACCACCATCCGAACTGATCAGAGCCACCATGCAAGAGCCAGTACCCAGATCTGGAACTCCAGATCCGAGTCTCCGTCGCACAAAAATAGAGGGGTGAATGGGAGAACATCTCGCCGGAAAAAACGAGAGTCTTAACCATCACACACCATAAAGAACGAGAGGAGCCAAGAGGAGAATAGAGAAGAAAAGGAAACCAGGTCTGGGGGGATGGAGAGGTGAGAGTGAAGGAAGAGAGCAGGAGAGGGGGACAAGGGGAAACCCCAAACCTAGGCCCTCTTTCTCTCTCTAGAGCTCTCTGGAAGCTCTTCTCCCGGTTCCAGTTTATGAGTAATTCTTTTGAAACAATTAATTGTTCTCCCTAGCCTCACATGATTCTTTAAATCTTTTATTACTGTACCATTTTACCTCTTTATCAAATTACCATGAAGGACAAACAACCATGAAAGTAAAAAAATAGTGCCTACTCATGCCCACCATGCAACTAGGGATGGCCATCTCGGCCGACCCGCCCCGATCCAACCCGTCCCCTCTCCGAATGGGTAGGGGGTTTGGAGATTTTTTCGGGGATCGGGTAGGGGATGGAGATTATTTAAAAAAAAATCGGGGATCGGGTAGGGGATGGTATTGTCAGTCCCCTACCCGATCCCCTCCCCGATCCCCACCCCTCCCCGTTCCCCGATCCTCCCTGCATCCCCATTCACACATATATATTAACATATATGTACAGGTATAATATCTATATCCATGCAGCCCATCTCTGCAACTTCTGGTTAGTGCAGTTCTTACTTGAAATTTGTTCTTTTTCCTCCTTACTTAATTAGTTAGTGCAACTTCTGATCTGGGATCTATTTTTACACATTCTTAGTTGGAAAGGGCCATACAAACCATATATTTTTGCACATTCTTAGATATTCGTCGCTAACGTCTCACTCTCTTTTTTTTTTCTTCCTTTTTTCAATTTGTACTTTGAGCACGGAACAAAATGATGTCCATGACCTCCTATGGAATTATATTTGTTATCTTGCATCCTGATTATATGCATTTGAGCAACAGGATCATCTTCTGTTTCGCTTAGAAAAATATGTACCTCTTTCATACATATGACAAATGCATGGATTTTTGGATCCCTGATTCCCCGTGGGGATTCCCGTTCCCCGCATTGGGGCGGGGATGGAGGTTAAAATAAAATCCCCGGTGGGGATCGGGGAGGGGATGGGGGTTGATATAGGTTCAGGAATCGGGGATGGAGGTAGTGGTATCCACCCCCTACCCTCCCCATGCCCATCCCTACATGCAACAACCATATCATTCCTTGAACCGCACCTCCGACTGACCCATCCTTACCCTGCCGGCAACCACTACTGCTGTCTAAACCACACCATCCAATTGACCTTGAGCCCCCATCCACTATGTGCTATCACCTTAAAAATAAGAGCCACACCTCCCAATCCTCACATGTTGTGCTAAGTAAAATCTATTACTCCATTTTTCATTGAAAGTATTCAACAAAATTGACAGATTATAACTCAATATGAGTGTTGTATTTAAACTAACTAAAGCAGATTGTAAAAATCCCTCTCACTTTCTCACATACTATAAGCCCCTTAATTGCATAAAAATTTAAAACTCCAACCTAAGTTTTGAGAAGGTGGCTACAAAGTGATTTGGATAGACTTTAGGGAGGGGGTGGAGGGGGATTTGGGGTTGTTAAAGTGGCCGTAGATGGTGATAGCTTACAGTTAGAGGAAACTTTGCAATTTTTGGGTGGAGGGGGATCGGGGTGGAGGGCAATTTTTGGCTACGAAGAAACTTTGCAATTTTTTTTTTTTTTTTTTGTGATCGGCTGCAATTTGTTAATTTAGAACGTGGATGTACAAAGATACAAGAGCCAGAGAAAATATATGTGTTGGAATAAAATGTAAGCGTAATCAGGAGTAGTTTGTAAAATAAGAGAATAAAATAAAATGCATCTTTTGGCTGCCTTCTAGAAACAAATCAAGAAAGATTCCCAAAGAGATAAGCAAAGTATACCCAAAAGTCAAACGAGAAAAGAATAAATTGTCGGTTTCCGAGGTGATAATAAATTTAACCAACTGCTTTTTCTTCTAGAACGGACCCGGCTCCTCTGCAATGACCGCAAAATAGGAGTCTGGGTATAACATTTTAGTGTACACCAAATATATACTGCTTCTGTTAGTAAATTGGGCGAATCGATCGAGTCCTTACGAATGTTAAAATGAGCTAATTTTTTTACGGTGGCCCTTAAAAAAGAATACTGAGCGGCTCCAATCATTTGTGTTAGACCCCGAAATAAGTCTCACGAAAGCGGTGAATATTTGGTGTACGCAATAATGTTGTACCCATAGTTTTAGTGGCAAAATAGAGAGGTCTCCGTGGTTATATTTCTACTGTTCATTTTTGTATTCAACCTATTCTTTTCTAGGAGAGTTTTTTTTTTTTTTTATAAAAAAAATTGGACTATTAAAAATATTTTTGGATAGTTAAAATCACAGGAACAACTTTTTGAAGTCCACCAATACACTGTAGAGAAGCCAATTCTTTCAAAATACCAAATGTTTAGGAACATTCTAGCACAACACATTCTTGTGGGATCCACAAGTTCTTGTATGTTCACGTAAATTTGTAGCGGTGGAACGATCCGAAATATAATGTGGTTGTGCTCTGGGACTATTAGATACCCTGGGTGGAAGATCACAGGAGGGAAGTGAGGGCAATTATTAGTAGGCAATTACTCCATTAGTAATTTTAAAACTAGTTGAACTTTGGAGAGAGAGTGTATATATATATTTTTTGTTTGTTTTGACATTCGAATGGTTTTGATGACTTCTGGTAAATCCATTTTGAATCCAGGGGGTCAATTTCTTCTATTACTATTTAATGTGGGTTTTGGATCTTCTACCAGTTTCTTAGTTTTAGTTTGACCTCCTCTTGAGAAAACTAAACTCCAAAGTAAGGGAAATAAGGAAAATAATAATCTTGAGTAAAACTTAGGGGGTGTTCCATTAAGGGTGTTTTGGTTATATACGACTTTTTATCTGATGTATTATGAGATAATTACCTGTCTTATTTTTTGGGAAAAACTATCTTTTGTCAGCAGAATGAGGCCTTTTTTAAAAAGCTTGTTTTGGTTTAGGTTTTGAGGAAGGATTTTGTTGATTATGAGTGTGGAAATAGATGGATAAAGAAATAAGTAACAATTGAAGACATAACTTAGAGAAATGATTTTGATACTCCATTTTGATAACCACACTTTATTTTTTTACTTTTTAGTATTCATGTTATTTATATTTTAAACATTAGAAGATAAACATTGGATTGTAGTTATCAAAAAATAGAGTTTCAAAATCAATTACCAAAACTTATTGGAGGCTGTAAGTCCATGAGAATGTATTTTGAACGAGACAAATATTGAAAAATACTACTCCTATTAATTATTAAAAAGTGGAGTGTCAAAATCAAAATTTCTTAGCTAAAATTTATTGAGCGCCATGCTGAAAGGTACGTGGGTGGAAAAACAAAAGGTTAACAAAGCAGTGGACTGTGCTCCTGGAGCACTGTATAATTTAGACTTCAACAGAATATAAACCCCACCTTGGCCACTCTCCTCCCGTCATTAATCTCTCTCTCTCTCTCTCTCTCTCTCTCTCTCTCTCCTACACGCTTCCCGGCGAATCTTTCTGTCACCTTCTCCTTCTCGATTTCCGAAATCCCTCTCGATCGACAATTATACTGTTAATTCGACGTCCGAAATTTCAATTCTCTCAGATTTCATCATAGGAATGATTCGAGTATTATACAATTTAATTCTACTCCCTACGAAGTGAATTTAAAATTCTTCTTTTTTTAATTCACTTGGGGTGCTTTCCTTAATCAATAAACAAGTTGGCGTTGGCTGGAGGCGAACGAGATGACGACATGAATCCGGCGTGATCATAGAAAATTTTCTTTTCATTACACAGAGAGCTTTGGCGCATTTTCGCTAATCCATTAACAACAGGGAATAATGGCGTCGGCGTTGGCCGGAGACGATCTGGCTCGATCGACGAGCAGCCGGAGAAGCCTCGCCAGGTCGGGAAGCCGGAGGAGTTGGACAGGAGCGTCGTCGAGTTTCCGGGAGGTGTGGCAGCCACCGCCGGACGTGTTCACGAGGAGCGGGAGGCGGCAGGACGACGACGAGGAGGATCTGCGGTGGGCCGCGATCGAGCGGTTACCGACGTACGATAGGCTGAGGAAGGGGGTGCTGAGTCAAGTGCTGGATAATGGGAGAGTGGTGAGAGAGGAGGTTGACGTCACGCAGCTCGGAGTGCAGGATAAGAAGCAATTGATGGAGAGTATACTTAAGGTTGTTGAAGATGATAACGACAAGTTTCTCAGACGGCTCAGGGACAGGATTGACAGGTCTGTTGATTGTCTCTGTTTTCATGATTTGATTTTTTTATTTTTTTGATAACGAAGAATGTCCAGATGAATTGTCGAACCAGGAAGAAATTGTGTTTTGTTATATTCTGGTGAATCAAAATGGTTAGCAATTGGATGGATATTCCCAAATTGCAACATATTAGTAGCTCTTTCAATTGGTTTTAAATAGTTAGACTAGCTTTTGTTTCTTATTTTTTTTTCCTGGGTTTTGCTAACCTTGAGCATATATATATATGATCATCATATAATGCCAAATCGTTAGAAGTTTAATATACATTTCGAAGATATCAACACATCTATTTTGTCATAAATGGATTTTTTTTTTTTTTTGTAATTTTCGTTTAAAACAGGACATGGACAAACTGTCGAACCACGTAGATTTTTGCGCTTTTGTTATATTTGCTGACTGTTTGTAGTATCTTTGGTTAATGATTTTGGTGGATATGCAGGGTGGGAATTGAGATTCCAAAGATTGAAGTACGGTATGAGCATTTGTCAATAGAGGGAGATGTGTATGTTGGGAGCAGAGCACTTCCCACCCTCTGGAATTCTACCTTGAACACAATTGAGGTAAGCCTTCTTTGAATTTTCTCTTCTTATTTCAAGGGTTCGGATCCTCTTAATATATTGTCTTAACTATTTTCTCACAGTGCAAGAAACTCTCGGTAAGAATTTTCATTGGAACCAAAATTTTATGGGATAGCTCTAGCAGCCGTCCGTGATTGTGGAATCTATAAATACTATTTGAAATACGTTTTGTTTTGTCTGCATCATAAAGAAAGAGAATTCATAAATCCTTTCTGCTAGTTTGGCCGGTCTCTTTGCTCATATGACTACTAGTTTATTTTTCTGTCATTTGTCTTTTTCATCTTCCGGTTTAGATGTAAAGTATTTATAAATAAAATTACATGGCTGGATTTCAGTTTTTAATCCTCTTCTATGTTTCTTATTTTGATGGGGAGCAAAGAATGTTATAAGTTCTTTGACGTATGAACTTAGATTTATTTCACTCACAAAAAAAAAAAGAAAAGATGATGAAAGTTTCTTGCTGTAAATGTTCCATGAAAGATGTTGGTTGTCTGTGGCAAGAGAATGTCACATTTCAAATTTCAATACGGTTGTTGGGTTCTTTTGCTGACTATTAATGCTGCTTCTATGCTTTTACCTGGTGTTGACAACAGAGTGTTCTTGGACTAATTCGGCTTGCCCCTTCGAAGAAGAGAAAAATCCAGATACTTAAAGATGTCAGTGGCATAGTAAAACCATCAAGGTACTTCAAAGGACGCTTTTCTTTTCCTGTTCATATTAGACCTCTAAATTTTTCTTGCTCTGGTAAACCATCAAGATACTGAATTCTGTTATTTCTCATAGCATATGCAGAAAAGTTTCCTCCACAAATTAAGTTTTGTTCTATTTTTGTCAATAAGCAATTGAAAACCAATTTAGCAGAGGCGGTTGCATTGCAAACATTTGTAAAGCCATTTATTTGAGCATTTATGTGACCAGTTGTGCTGTTGAAGTAGGTTGACTAATTTATGTACTTGTTATGCATTCAGGATGACACTGCTTTTGGGACCACCAAGAGCCGGTAAAACCACGTTGTTGCAGGCACTTGCAGGGAAGTCGGACCGGGATTTGAGGGTGCGGTTCTTATTATCACTCATTAAATTCTGTTTATTAGCTATTGTACGGTGCTTTATGACAATGTGGGCTTTTTAAAAAATTTAATGTGAAATTTAGGCCTTTACCCAATCTAACCTTTCTAGACACCTATTAATGGGTACTAATTTTTGGATTATTTTTTGTCTTTATTCACAATACTTTAAATTTGGTTAATAATTTTATACTTTTTAGATTCCTCTCGTCGAGACAAGCCAAGAAACAAAAAAAAATCGTCGTAAAACTAACAAATTCAAAAAAAAAAAAATTGAATAAGGACAAACGAGAAAACCAAGCCAAAGGACCCCTAAATGCACGTTCTTTTTGCTGGGGCTGTATTAGGATTGTCTTTTCTGTTAGCGTCGTAGTATGTTTGACTTGGTTTTTTTGTGTAGGTATCAGGAAAAGTCACCTATTGTGGTCACGAACTGAATGAATTTATTCCTCAAAGGACTTGCGCATATATTAGTCAACATGATCTTCACCATGGTGAGATGACAGTGAGGGAAACATTGGATTTTTCAGGGCGTTGTTTGGGGGTCGGCACAAGATATGAAATGCTGGTGGAACTGTCAAGACGGGAGAAAGAAGCGGGGATTAAACCAGATCCTGAGATTGATGCGTTTATGAAGGCCACAGCTGTGGCAGGCCAAGAAACCAGTTTGGTTACAGATTACATTCTCAAGGTTCCCTGCCTTGAATTTCAAGAAGTTGTTTTTTTTTTTTCCTCATGTTACAGATTACATTTTTATTATAATGCATTATCATTCTGCCCCTACTCTCTCTGTGGTGGGAAAAAATTGAAAAACTTACTGCTAACAAACTTGTAACAGATACTCGGCCTGGATATTTGCGCGGATATTATGGTTGGCGATGACATGAGAAGGGGTATTTCTGGCGGCCAGAAGAAGCGTGTGACCACTGGTAAAGGAAACATTTACTCTTCTAGTTAATAGTCTAGTATTCCACTTCAATATCAGTACTTCTTTAAGGTTTTTATCCACCTGTTAAATATTGTTAACAACGACACTTCTAGTTGGTGCAACGTATCTTTATTTATTAATAGAATTCGACTTGCTACGACAGCTACTTTTGAAATGTAGTTCCTTGTCAATGTTTTGCCTCTTGAACAATGATGTTTAGCAAGTGTTACGATCCCATGACATTTTTTTTTCATAGTTTGATGGCATTATTTTTGTAGCATAATTCAATATATCTTTATTGATCCAGCCTATAAATTTCAGTCATATTCCTTTCTAATAGTTGCAGAGAATTCAAAACACGTATCGCTGTTTAACTCATTTCCCGTCATGATAGTAATGCAGTGATCTTCTAATTTTGGTGCTGGTCTTCTAGTTGGCTCCAGAATGACAATTATCTTTCATCCTGAGATGGCAAAAACATTCATTCTTACTATTCATGTCACTGACATCATCATCTCTCTCAGCTTTCTAATCATATGGTATATGATAGTTGATTGGGAAAAAAAAATTGATGTCTGTTAATTGTCCAAAAGCCTGAACAGTTGGTCGTTGCAGAAACACTTTTCTGCATACAGTGTCAAAATTCTATTGGCCACTCCGATTTTGTTACTTGGTGACTTAGGTTGCATGCTGCTATTCTCATTAGCTTAGTTTCATTCAAAATCTTTTTAGGAGTCTCTCTTGCTGGTCTCCTGCCATTTGATCAATTGTTAATTTTATCCAATAAAATTATTAGTCCAATACCTTTTCCGGTTAACCTGGTGCAGGAGAGATGTTGGTTGGACCAGCAAAAGCTCTGTTTATGGATGAGATATCAACGGGGTTGGACAGTTCCACCACTTTTCTGATTGTCAAGTGCATGAAGCAAATGGTTCATATAATGGATGTGACCATGATCATCTCTCTTCTGCAGCCAGCCCCTGAGACATATGATCTATTTGATGACATTATATTGCTTTCAGAAGGTCAGATCGTCTATCAAGGTCCACGTGAGAATATCCTCGAGTTCTTTGAATGTATGGGCTTCAAATGCCCAGATAGGAAAGGAGTAGCAGATTTTCTTCAAGAAGTGACTTCAAAGAAGGATCAAGAACAATATTGGTTTGGGAAGAATGACCCTTACAGATTTATCTCCGTTCATGAGTTTGCAGAGTCCTTCAATTCATTTCGTATTGGCCAACAACTGGCAGCAGATCTTAGTGTTCCTTACGATAAATCAGGAGCCCATCCGGCTGCATTGGTGACAGAGAAGTACGGTATCTCCAAAATGGAACTGTTTAAGGCATGCTTTGATAGAGAGTGGCTTCTAATGAAGCGTAACTCTTTTGTATATATATTCAAGACTACACAGATTACAATAATGTCAATAATAGCCTTCACAGTGTTCTTGAGGACACAAATGCCGGCAGGCAGTTTGCAAGATGGAAGCAAATTTTTTGGAGCTCTTTTCTTCAGTCTAATTAATGTGATGTTTAATGGGATGGCGGAGCTTGCAATGACTGTTTTTAGGCTTCCCGTCTTCTTTAAACAGAGGGATTTCCTATTCTATCCTCCATGGGCTTTTGCCTTGCCAATTTGGCTCCTCCGGATACCCATCTCTTTAATGGAATCAGCGATATGGATTATTCTCACTTATTACACAATTGGGTTTGCTCCAGCTGCTAGCAGGTACGAGTGATTCACAAGTTGTTGGCTTCTATTGAGATTTTTCATGTCCATGTATCCTCCTTCCTCACCGACTTAAATTCTGCATCAGACACTTATTCTTCCCAAACTCATCGGGGGTCTCTAGAATTGATATTTATCTTACTGACAAGCTTCCATATCATTCAGGTTTTTCCGGCAGTTCATTGCATTCTTTGGTATACATCAAATGGCTCTCTCTCTCTTCCGCTTTATAGCTGCAGTAGGAAGAACACAGGTTGTGGCAAGCACGTTAGGCACATTCACCTTGCTGATGGTTTTTGTGCTTGGAGGATTTATTGTCGCGAAAAGTAAGCTACTGATTTGTATTTTCCATTTTGAGTTGTTCTTGACTATGATGTTCTTTGTATCACCAACATGGTATAGTAGTTGACGTGACAAAAAATGTTGTTGGTTCTTTCTTGGGATTGTCAATGTATAAGATGATCGGAATGTTACAACTGTTCACTTTTATTTGTGACCGCAGATGACATTCGGCCATTCATGATATGGGGATACTGGATTTCCCCCATGATGTATGGACAGAATGCCATAGTGATGAATGAATTTCTTGACAAAAGATGGAGTGCCGTAAGTTCTCTTTCATGAGTTGTTTCCAGTCTTTATGTCTCTAGCTTTCCTTTTCGTCTTCTGATTTCTGATTGCACTTCACCAAATAGCCTCATCAAATTTTGAATTATTTTCCTTCTTGCAGCCTAACACAGACCCCAGGATTGATGCACCTACAGTGGGGAAAGTCCTCCTGAAGTCAAGAGGCTTCTTTACAGATGATTACATGTTTTGGGTTTGTGTTGGGGCACTGTTAGCATTTTCTCTTCTCTTCAACCTTTTATTTATTGCAGCTCTGACTTACTTGAATCGTAAGTTATCAAGTTTTTTGTTCAGCTCTATCTCCTTTAAAGAGAATTTGTTTTTTAAGTTGAACTGCAGGATTACCAACCCATGTTTGAGTACTCTGTTTCAGCCATAGGCGACTCAAAAGCTGTAGTCTTGGATGAAGATGATGAAAATAAGAACAAGAAATCCTCTGAAGGTTTGAGATTCCTACTTTGTCTCTTGACCTGTTCTAGTTAATTAAGTCTCCTGTCGGTTTTTCATGATGCCAATTAACATGCAGGCCATTACTTGCCGTTAGTACAGAATTTGAGTAGTTAAAAAAACCATTAATTTTCACCTTTCTTTTCCATTTTGAAGTTAATGTTGCGTATAGATATATTGCACGTGTATTGACAGAAATGAAGTTGGGATATGATGTAGGGAGTTTTGAGGGTTTTCAAAGGGAGACATCTTAGTTCCGATCAGATCTGCACTGCGTACACTAGAAACCAGTTTTTGTGTTCAAAAAGTGTACAAGATAATTTTGATGAGTCCTCGATATGAAAGAATGCTAATAATTTTGATGAGTTCTTCTAGCATCATTTACTTTTATTGACTTGTAAGGTGCTAACTGAAATCACCTAGAGTAATTAGTTAATGGGTGGGGGTATGGCGATGGTCTATGGTTGAATGGTGATATTTGAAATTTCTTTTATATCCTCTTGTGTCAAAGAATGTTCTACTGGTCCGAATCATGGATGCCTGGGGAATTACTGCAGGTATTGCTATGGCAGTGCGAAATGCTTCACGGGGTTCTGATTCAATTGTCAGTGCCGATGATAATGCACCTACTAAAAGAGGAATGGTTTTGCCCTTCCGACCCCTTTCACTTGCATTCAACTACATCAACTATTACGTAGATATGCCCGCTGTAAGTAAATTCTCAAAATTTCATAATCTTGTGATTATGTTGAACATTTTCAGTTTCTCTTTGGCTCTGTGTTTTTCTAACATATGATTAATGGTGGGTAAGCGAAAAATGTTATTTTCTGATATAAGCAACAAGATAACTGATGAATGACCTTTACGTATATCGGTGGACTTAAATAGTCTGCATCAAATTAATTCAGTGAGCAAGCTCCTTCCTTAATAATATCATCTGGCTCTTTTCCTCGTCATGGAATAGGCTTTTAAAAACAGAACAGAAAGTATATCCAATTTGAACAAATGCATTCACAGATATTAACATAAATATAAACATATTTCAATGAACTTGTCATGGATGTCCAAGCATTTTTGCACTTGGTTGCATTTTCCATTTTTTTGATACATTTGTTTGATATTTGTTTAGTGAACAGATTGCTTCAGTCTCAATAAAAAATTTCCTTCCTTTGTTCTTTAGCAACAACTATAATTTTGATCATTTTTGTCATCAATGTTGCCTTTTGACTACTTGATTAAGCCCAATTTTTTCATCTTTTCCACCAGGAAATGAAAACTCAAGGAGTCGAGGAGGACCGTCTTCAACTGTTACGAGATGTTAGTGGTGCATTCAGACCTGGTATACTGACAGCGCTTGTGGGTGTTAGTGGAGCTGGAAAGACCACCTTGATGGATGTCTTAGCCGGAAGGAAGACTGGTGGATATATTGAAGGGACTATTAGCATTTCCGGTTACCCAAAGAACCAAGCAACATTTGCTCGGGTTAGCGGTTACTGTGAACAGAATGACATTCACTCACCCTATGTTACTGTTTATGAATCTCTCCTATACTCAGCTTGGCTCCGTCTCCCGTCAGATGTGAATACAAAGACACGGAAGGTATGTCACTTGGAAAATAGCTTGAGGTTCTCCATAAAATTGAAATAGTATGATCTCATGATTTAATACGTCTTGTTCTTTTTGTTCCCTTTTTTTTTGTTGCCATAGATGTTTGTTGAAGAGGTGATGGATTTGGTTGAGCTGAATCCAATACGTAATTCTTTAGTTGGGCTTCCAGGAGTAGATGGCCTTTCAACAGAACAAAGAAAGAGGTTGACAATAGCTGTAGAATTGGTTGCTAACCCCTCTATCATCTTCATGGATGAACCAACATCTGGCCTTGATGCTAGAGCAGCAGCTATTGTTATGCGAACCGTGAGAAATACAGTGGACACGGGGAGGACCGTAGTGTGCACAATTCACCAACCAAGCATTGACATTTTTGAAGCTTTCGATGAGGTACGCCTCAATGCTCTAAATAATGTTGATGTTTTCCCATCTTATGTTTGGTGGTTTGATTATGGAACATGAATGCAACCTTACTATTTTTTTTATTTCTTGCAGTTACTTTTGATGAAGAGAGGAGGCCAAGTTATTTATGCGGGACCTCTTGGTCGCCAATCTCACAAGCTTGTAGAATATTTTGAAGTGAGTACATATTTTGGATTCCTCATGTTTAGTTTTTATTTGAGTAAACAATGAAGTTAAGTCCAAAATGTTTATTTCCTCTTTCCACTTTCTGGAGAGCCTCACTCCCCAAAAGATAGAAAAGAAAGGGAAAAAAACCCACAAAAGTTAACCTGGGATAATCAACATGTTTGGATTGGAGATTTTATGCTACTAGAGATTAACATCCATAATCTTCCACAGGCTGTTCCGGGGGTTCCCAAGATTAGGGATGGTTACAATCCTGCTACATGGATGTTGGATATTACTGCGCCTTCAGTTGAGGCTCAATTGGGGGTGGATTTTGCTGATATTTATGCCAACTCATCCCTTTATCAGTAAGTAAATTATGATCTTTTCTCATGTAGTAGTTGATTTCTTGAACTTAGTGTGGATAATCTGGAGTTAATATTTACAACCATTCATATTTTTCCTCTCCTAACACTCTTTTAGGAGAAATCAAGAGCTTATTAAAGAACTCAGTGCTCCTCCACCGGGTTCCAAGGACCTTCACTTCCCAACCAAGTACTCCCAATCATTCAATACCCAGTGCATAGCTTGTTTCTGGAAACAACACTGGTCTTACTGGAGGAATCCCCAATACAACGCAATTCGGTTCTTCATGACAATTGTAATCGGAGCTTTATTTGGTCTTATTTTCTGGCAGAAAGGACAACAGACGTAAGTATTTCATCTCATCATTTTGTTACATATATTACTGCTTTATTAATGGTTGGAACTTCCTTGTTGGGAATCGAACAAGAAGTTCAATCCACAACGCCCCTACGGATCTTGGAAACTAGAGTGACAAAAATCACTAGACAGAAAAAAGTGCTTAATGAACATAAAACAGGAAAAGACACAGAGATATACGTGGAAAACCTCAACGCAAGGAAAAACTATTGGAGCCACACCAATACCCTATAATCCTAAGAATATGGAGTACAAGTCTTTTTTTTCTCCCCCCTCTTTTTGTGTTTTAATCTGAAACACTCTAACCCTAAATACAAAGCCACTGCAATATAAATAGGTAAGGCCCAATGGCCAAAATTGCCCATGCCCAATTAGAACATACCGTTTTGACTCAATTGGAGCACAACGTTAAGCGCACACTGGTTGCGGCACAATTTTTGCGGTGAGGGGGATCCTCCCCCTTCACTGCCGGGCTATTACTGAAAGTTGTGTGCATCCCCAACATTCCTTTGGTGCAACAAATGCAGAACAGCAAATGCATGTGCATGTAGAAAATTGGCTAATAAGCTAGCTAAACAAACAACTAAATTTGACAAGTTCAGACTAAAAGGTTTGAATAATCAGACAGATGATGTGACAAAATCTAAAAGATGTCCCTACAAAAGAAGAAAAGTTAAGTCAAAATTGTGGAAAAAGCATATGCATTGGTACAAGCTGCAATTGAGATGCTATTATACCAAAAGAAGAGAAACCATCCTACAGTTCATACTTCATAGCTTGTGTTACTTGTATATTTTAGATTTTCTATTCTATCGAATTCATCTCTGTTCTTAACTAATTTTTTGTTAACAGAACAAAACAACAAGATCTGATGAATCTTTTGGGAGCTATGTATGCTGCTGTGCTATTCCTTGGAGCCACTAATGCTTCTTCGGTGCAGTCTATTGTTGCTATTGAGAGAACAGTATTTTACCGTGAAAGAGCAGCTGGGATGTATTCAGAATTGCCTTATGCGTTTGCTCAGGTAATTTCTTTGTAGCATCTTATGGGAGATGAATATAATTCTCTGGAGATGGAGTGATAACCTCAGTTCTATCTTTTCAAAGTATGGTCAAAATAACTAAAGCATGCACGAAACTAACGAAATTTCCTATTAAAAAACTCTGCAGGTGTCCATCGAGACGATCTACGTTATAGTTCAAACACTTGTGTACAGTTTACTCCTGTACTCCATGATCGGGTTTGAGTGGAAAGTCGAGAAAGTGCTGTGGTTCTACTACTACATATTGATGTGCTTCATCTACTTCACATTGTACGGAATGATGGTTGTTGCACTGACGCCAGGACACCAAATCGCCGCCATTGTGATGTCCTTCTTCCTCAGCTTCTGGAATTTATTCTCTGGTTTCCTCATTCCCAGGCCGGTATGTTATAATCATTTTTCCTTTCATTAATGTTTGGGATTGAGGGTTTTCAAGTGGAAGTGAAACCTTTTCCTAGCTAAGGCTCATTAATGATCAGGTTTCACGTGTTTAAACCTTGAAGTATTTTAGGGGAATGAACGGAGGGACTGCTGTCATCCACAGTTTGAGCACTCTTATTCTCCTCTAATGAGGGAATGTGAAGTGCTTGTTACCAACCATAAATACCGATCACTTTTTATTTGAACATTACTTAGTTTCTGCTATAAACCTTGAACGGGAATTGTGCCGATACAAGGAACAGAACTTGCCACACGTCTTAATTTGTGGTTTGTTAGGGTTCGAGTCTATAGATTCCAATATCTGAACTTTTAGTTTAAGAGAGAAACATCCATTAACTAGAGTAATATTTTCTACTTAGTCAAGTAAGACATTTGTAAAAACATTTAGATCCAATTCTTTTTCACATTTCTCTAAATAAAGCTCCACGCTTTCTTGGTTTTAGTTCGTTCCATTTTGCCTTTTCCTCCTATGTTAAAGATCAAGGAAATATCCAATCTCAGCCGAGATAGGCTACAAAATTGCTCGTTAGAAGTAGTTAACGAACGGAAATAGTGCAGTGCCATTTGATGTCTATAAGTGAAGATTGGATGGATGCCCGCTTCTTGGGTATGCTTTCAAAAGGGCTGTTTTCATGCGTTCTGGTGTTATTGGTCTGTTGTTTTTTCTGTTCTCTTGGGGGGAGGCGGGATTGGCGCATCTTCAATTTGAGAGTGCGCTCAGGCAAGTGGGCTACGTAGAAATTACCATCTTGGATTTCTAAGTTCACTGGTTTCGAATGTAGATGTACTATGTTTTTGGACAGTCCACTATCTAATTTGCTAGGATACTAGTAGTTTCTGATAACACAGCTTCTGCATCTCCATTCCCTTTATGAAACACAATATAACGAACCAACAGGAAGGAAATATCACAGCCCTTTCCTTCTCCTCGTTACTTTTTGCTGACAAGTGTTGCATCTTACGCGTATTTGCAGCAAATCCCGGTCTGGTGGAGATGGTACTACTGGGCTTCGCCAGTCGCTTGGACACTCTATGGACTAGTGACCTCTCAAGTAGGTGACAAAAGCGAGTCACTCGAAATACCAGGAGCAGGAAACGTGCCGGTGAAGGCATTCCTTAAAAGCTATATGGGTTTCGATTATAACTTCCTACCGGCAGTCGCGGTGGCCCACGTCGGTTTTGTTGCTCTCTTCTTCTTGGTTTTCGCCTACGGTATCAAGTACCTCAACTTCCAAAGGAGATAACCCGCTGTAGTCACATTAAGGGTGTATTCTTAAATCTTTATCTTTATAAGTTTTACCACACGAAGTATCTCAATTGTACAGTTATTTATTCAGGGAAACAAAATGGTTTGCCTCTATTTTCAGTTTTCTTTCTTGCCTTTGGGCTTTTGATTTTTATACCAATTGTTTTCTGCAATAAAATTAGACGCTTATTGTTGTTTGATTGTGAACAGAGCATTCTGGTGATCATTGTTTCTCTAACAAATTTCTGGGTGTAAAGAGAGGTTCAAATCTGAGCCCGAATATTCATGAAAATATAAGTGCTGAAGAGGTAAGTATAGTTAACCATCTGAACGAAAGGATGGAGTGATCTTAAAAGGATTGAAAGAGGAGGCAGGAAGCACAGAAGAGTCCTAAGCCATTCTGCAGTGGAGAATGTTCTCTCTCTAGGAATCAGTGCGCACTGAGTTTCTCTCTCTAAGAAATCACTACTCTGTAATCTGGGAGGAATGTCTCAAATTATATACACCTTGGGTTGCTCGGGTACCAAGTGGTCCAATAAAGTCTCGACAAGTGTCCCTTCCGACCTCTTGACCACGGGGGTAGCACCACTCTCCCGCGATGGTCACGCGGTCGCGCTAGACTTCCCCTATTGCTGTGAACCCTCCTCCTTTGCACCCCGTTTGGATGCCGGAGATGATTCGGGTGGATTTGTAATGAAGGTGAATTTGAAGGTGGATTTGGTAATGAGGGTGGATTTGGTAATGAGGGTGGATTTGGTAATGAGGGTGGCCCCACCTCATAAGAAGGGTGGATTTGTTAGTGAAGTGTTTGGATGTTATTTTGAGAAGGGGGATTACGAAGGTGGATTTGATAGAATAAGAGGTCAAATGATTAACTTGCCCCCAAGTTATTAATAAATACATAATATATAGAATAAATGCACAAAAAGTACATAAAAATATTTAAAAATTATTAGATATAAAAATATATATTTCCAACCACACTTGTGTTTATTAGATATTAAATTTTTTTATTAGATATCAATAATTTGCATAAATATATTTACACTACTTGTGTCTTTTTTTTTTTTTTTTTTTGACATGAACTAGTATTTTACATAAAGGTTAATTAAACCATTGATTTGTGCACCCAACCACACATGAGCATTTTCCCCTATTCTTTGTTTATATCGAAGGAAACGCAGCAGATCTAGTCCGGCAAAAACCCAAGCTTCTTTTTTTTTTGGTACTACGGAAATGTAAACTCATCATATTATGATATCAAAAAAACCCAAACTTCTCTTCCTTGCACAAAAACAAATCTGGTCCGGAAAAAACCCAGCAGCTCCGGCGAACCCAGCAAGCGAGTTCCGGCGAACAAACCTTAGCAGAGATGACTATTTTTCAGGTACTGTAGCAGTTCCATTGGTTGTTTCAGTCGGTTTTTAGCCGGAAAACTCCATTTTTTTCGATTCGAGTTCTAGATCTCACCCGGATTTGGAAGGGTATTCGAGTTCTAGATCTCACCCGGATTTGGAAGGGTAGATTGGTACCAAAATCCCACAAGTCCCCCCTGATTTGCTAACGACAGGGGGGAAGCTGTCGTTAGCTAGTCCGGGTTCTCCCAGATTTGTACTCCCAATAGTGAAATTTTTCGATCAAATCCGGGAGGGCGTTTTGGCATCCAAACACCGGAGTAGAGTGGGCCCGGGATTACAAATCCAGGTGCCAAATCCGGCATCCAAACCGGGTGTTGTAGTCCACCAAGCCACTAGGTCATCCTTCCATTCTCCTACTGGGCAAGGTCATGGCTTACTCTGTCATCCCATATCGTGGCCAAGCCTGAGAGGGTCTCGAGGGTCCTGCCTCGTGACTGGTGCAGACATGAATGTGTCTGTTCAAATAGGCTGTTATCTACCAGACTAAGTCTATGTCAAGTTTGGTACCGCAAGACCTGGGCCCCACATGTCGCGTCCGCGTATTGCCAAGTGTCACAAGAGGGTGATGCTGCGTGGCGCAACAGGATTGATTGCTAACCTTCCCCATACTTTGCTCAGATCTTAATTCAGTAAAATAGATGTGAAATTGAAAAGGGAAAACTAAAGATTAGGGATATGGGGGGTTTGGGATTGTGAGATTCAATCTCTTCATGAGTTCTTGAATGGCAATTCAACAGCCATAGAAGTGCCTGTATGATAAAACCAGTCCACAGGTTCTGTTAATTGGGTGGGCTCCTCCAGCTCTCTGTTCACATAAATTGAACGTTGACGGAGCTTGTAACTGGGAGCCCATAACCACAGCAGGAGGCCTTAATCCTCATCCGAGCTTCAAAATGGTAAATGGATTAAAGGTTTTCAAAGACACATGGGAGCAAATTCAGCTTTGGGAGCGGAATTGTGGGCCGTCAGAGATGGGCGCAAATTGGCTTGTGATCTAAACTTGCAAAAGATTGAAGTAGAAGTTGACGCGGGATCAGTAACGAGCTTCTTAATTCTTCCCATGCTTTGAACCATCCCTTAAATGCGTTGATATATATGATTGCAGGAGATTGATGGATCTATGCAGTGTTAGGGAAATTCGCCTAGTGAAACGAGAAGCCAATCGATGTGTCGACTTGCTAGTCAAGAAGAGTTCTAATTTAAGCAATTTTAATTATGTTGTTTTAGACATTCCCCCTTCTTTCATTTCGCAACAATTAGTTGATGATGCTGCAGGGGTTAAATACCCGGGAACTTTGATGGGTAATTTCTTATTAAGTCTTTCGTTTACCATAAAAAAGAAAAGGGAAAACTAACCATCAGACAAATAATGCTTGCAAACAGAGTTTTCCCATGTTTTTTTATCCAACAGATTCTTATGCATTTCCTGCACTGACAGAGTCATCATGTAAGCACCCTTTCGACAAATGAGGCAAAATTCTACCAATGCTATGGTGACAGATCACATGGCACTCAAAATGTGGTACTCAGACATGGTCACCAAAGTATTAGTGAATTATTTAACGTATGTAACAGAAAATGAGAGAGAAAATGGAAATACTTTGTTACTTTTTGTAAGTTTTTCAAAATAGACAATATTTATGGGACAACCCGAAATTGAAATTGAATACGCAACTATCTTGGTGGAACGCGGTGCAATAAACTAAAGGACCAGATCCCCTATATAAATGGCAAAAGCATACAAATATACAACTAGTGCCCATATGGTTAGAAGATCTCTCTGCTTTGTTCGATCACTTGAACAACAATGGTTGAATGTACGATTTCAATTGGTACCACGAGTAATATCCGTTAGGAAATGATTAAGAGATACACCTATTGAGAAAGACACCTTTTGGAGACAACTTTACCTTGATGGTAGGAAATGTGTTACCTATAAATACTGCATGCATAGAGTCCCTGGCCTAACCCAAGAATAAGAACAAGTCTGTTTCCATCAACGGAGTTCATTACGTGGTAGATCTGTCTGCTTTGTTCGATCACTTGAACAACAATGGGTTGAAGGTACGATTTCAAGTTTCCGCTGCGCTCACAGGTATTATCAGTTTCTTTTAATTGGTATCAGAGCACCCTGCATGCCATTTAGTTTAGTATTAAGATTTTATTAAATGTCGAACACAAGTTTGGACGAAAATCATTCTCGATGATCTTCCCATTTTTGTCTTGATCTTGGTCACTGGGTTTTGGGTTTTCTAATCTAATGTCAATAAAGCCTTTGTTTATAATTTTCCTAACGTCCGGACACTGGTGTCTGTTTTCCATTATCAATTCAATTGTCTTATCTTTGCATTGACAATTTCTACAGTTAGAAAATTATCAGCAATCTGCTATGTTTGACAACTATGGCCATGAATTTAACCAATTCGTTTCGCACCGTTTCATTTGTTTCTTACTCTGTTTGTAATTGTGGGATTGGTATATGCGATACTTCATTCTTATGTTTACAGTGTATTGATTGATTGTTGTATCTCTTTGTTTTCTTTCTTCTCAGGAGCACTAGTTTGCTTCCTGTTCAAGGGCTGAGCCCTATTGTTTCTTGTGTTTTGGTATAATAATATGACATTTACCAAAAAAAAAAAGAAACACTCATTGAATTAGTTTGACTCTTGGAGAATATATTTTACAGACCTCTGTGATTTTCTCTATTGTTTCATTAAAATCACAAAAATCACAAAATTGATCGGACATCTGTTTTGACATTAATATTACTATTTGATCATGGAAATAATAACTCGGTCCCATAGGGAGGTTAATATTTTTGTGATTTTATTGGAATAAGATGATACATGTAGTCTTTGAGATTAAGTTTTCCTATACCCACAGATATGGAGACAGTATTCTTGATGTTTGTGATTATTTTTCTTATTCATATGGGTTGGTCACTACCCGCCAGACAGTTAAAATTTCTACTAAATTAACGTTGGTTAGTTTATATTAAAGTTTGATTTCATATCATTATGTTTCCCTGTTCATGATTATTGCAGTTAATCTTACCGTTCTGATCTGCAAATAAGGTTGTGAGGTACTTATCAGAATCCAGAACTATGGGCAGATTATTAGGAATTAATCTGTCATTCTTCTCCAAATCCAACAGAGTGTGGAAACAAGTTAAGGAGCTAGAGTTCAATGGGAGCTATGAAGTCAACTAACAGTCATAAAGGGTCTCAAGATTGTCGATTATGAATCGAGACTATTATGTTAAAATTCGGTTACAGTTATTTTCTCTAAGAATTTAAAGGACGAGAGCCGAAATAAGTAGATCGACTTAGAGTATCTCATTAAGTGAGAGAATATATGTGTTGGAATAAAATGTAAAATAAGAGAAATAATAAACATTTCTAAAATAAAAAGATGTGATTAGTGTATTTATTAAAACCAAAAGGAGATCACTGTAATTTACCTTTTTGGTTTTTCGTTTCTGTTAAATTTGTCATGCATCTTTGGCTGCCTTCTAGAAACAAATCACAATGAGATAAACAAGCCTCAGGGTATTTGTGATTCTCAAGGTTCATGGGTTGATAAGGAGGATGAAATTCACCGTATCTTCACAAATCATTTTTCCTCAGCTTGTAAGGAACCAAATCCCTCTATCAACATGGACGATTGGGTTGGTTGGGAGGCTTTTGATAAGCGACTTTCTAATTCTCACCAAGAATGGTTGAATAGGCCTTTCAAAGCACACGAAGTTCGAAAGGCTGCTTTTCAAATAGGAGATTCAAAAGCCCCGGGACCGGATGGTTTTTCAGGATGCTTCTTTCAGGAATATTGGGATGTGGTGGGTCCCTCCATCATCTCTGCTGTTCTGTCTTTCCTGAACTCGGGCCATTTGTTAAAGCAAATTAACTATACCCACATTGCCCTTATTCCCAAAATTCCCTCCCCTACATCTCCGGCGGACTTCAGACCAATAAGTCTTTGTAATGTCCTCTACAAAATCATCTCCAAGACGTTAGCAAATCGAATCAAGTCTATCCTCCCATCCTATATCTCCCAATCGCAAAATGCTTTTGTCCCGAGAAGACTTATTTCGGATAGCTCTCTTCTGGCATGTGAATTCTCAAATCTTATTGCCCATACCAAATCAGGGAATAAATTCAAAGCGGCGGTTAAACTGGATATGAGCAAGCTGTTTGATAGAGTTAATTGGAACTTTTTGATCTGCACCTTAAGGAGAATGGGCTTCAGGGAGAAATGGGTTAACTTGTTACATCAGTGTTTTTCCACTGTCTCATTCTCTCTTCTTATAAATGGGACTCCAACTGAAAAATTCTATCCGCAGCGAGACTTACGTTAAAGGGATCCTTTATCTCCCTATCTGTTTATTATCTATATGGAAACTCTTTCTTGCGTCCCTAACCAAATGGATGCTTCTGAAAAGTGCAAATGGCTTAAGCTATCTCGAAATGGTTCTTCCCTCTCGCATTTATTCGTCGCAGATGACTGCCTCATCTTTTTTGAACCCACGCTGGACAGTTGTAGCAACCTAAAGCGAGCACTAGGGGACTTTAATCACTTCTCTGGTCAAAGTATTAACCAGCAAAAATCCCATCTCACTCTTAGTCCCAATACCCCATCCACTTTTTCGCGAAGATTAGGGATTTTTTCCATATCCCTATTGCTAGGAGTCCGGTTCCGTATCTGGGTCTCCCTTTGGGGATTACTGCAAACAAGAGGGATTGTTTTAGATTCATCAATGATCGGGCTGAAAGAGCTCTGGCTGGCTATAACAATGATATCTCTTAGGCTGGAAAGCTTTCTTTAATCAAGTCTGTTCTGGCAGGGCAGCCTTTGTACATATGCTCTTCTTATAAGCTTCCGATTTCCATATGTGATAAGCTGAATAAAATTGCTGCAAATTACTGGTGGAAGACTAAGGACAGAAAGCCCATCCATTGACTAGCTTGGAAAAAAATCTCGGCTTACAAATGTGAGGGCGGTCTAGGGATCAGGGATGTAAATCTCTTTAATCAAGCTTTACTAGCGAAACAATGCTGGCACCTTCTTACCAACCTTGATCTTCTTATTTCCCGCATTCTTCTTCAGAGATATTGTTCTAAGGATAGCTTGCTTAATGTCAGAGCTCACTCTAACTCCTCATGGGCATGGAAAAGCATCCTTTTTGGTCGCAATTTGATTGCCAAACATATATCTTGGAGAGTGGGTGATGGGTCCTCAATTAATCTTTTTCATGATAGATGGATCCTGAATTGAATAAGCCTCCTATCCAGATTATTCCTTTCAGTGGGGCGGACAATCTAAAGTTGTCATCTCGTTTGATTGAGGGAAATAATGGGAAAAAATGGAATGAGGATAAGGTTAGGGAATTGATTCCACATTCTCTTGTCCATGAGGTCTTGGCCATTCCTCTGCCCATACATAGTTCCCCTGACCAACTCATTTGGCCTTTTACTAACTCAGGCATTTATTCTATTAAATCCGGATATAGGTCATTGTATGACATGCAAAGGCATTCGCAGACTACCCCTAGCAATTCAGATTGGGTTTATAATGGTATTAACATTTGGAATTTGCTTTGGAATCTGGAAATTCCTGAAAGGATTAAAGTCTTCTTATGAAAATTCCTTAAAGAAATCCTCCCTGTTAAAGAGAATGTGGCATTGCGTCTTCACAATGTTGATCCTTCTTGTCCGCTGTGTGGTGCAGATAATGAATCCATTGTTCACTTATTTTGCCTTTGTCCTCTATCTATCTCAGTCTGGGAGAATTCTGAGTTCCATAGACCTAATTTGGAATTATCTCATGGAGGATCTTTTAGGAATTGGCTTCTGAATGAGTTAGTCCATTATCAGAAAGACAGGCAGAAACTATGTTCCTTTAACTTAATTCTTTGGGCCATTTGGAAGAGTAGAAACCGTATGATCTTTTTCAGGTAATCCATTTAATGTAGACTCTACTCTTGTTGTGGCTAGGGATTGTGCTCAATGGTTTTTGCGCTCCTCTAATTGGTTGAATAAATCAAAGACTCTTCCTCTGACCCAAGGTTCTTCCCTCACGTCAACAAGTGAACCAACTTTCATCATTAAGCATAGCCATTTGTTGGAATCCGATCAGCGTATTGTGCATCTACATGTGGATGGTGCTTGGAAAGATGGGAATTAATGGAGTGGAGTTGGTTTTACAGCTAGTCAACCTAATGGGATCCTTATTGCTAAACATGCTTTGTCAACTTATGCTTCGTCTCCTACTCAAACAGAAATTATAGCATGCTACGAGGCTGTTAAATGGGCTTTAACTCATAATTATAATATGGTCTACATCTTTTTCTAACTGTTTTAATGCGATTATGCAGATAGTAGGGAAGGCTGAGTGTCATTTTCATGACACTTTTTTGTTGCGCAACATGGCAGCGGAAGTCTCAAAGTTGTCCTTTTGTCAAATCTCAAAAGTTGCGCGCCAAATGGTCAAGCGAGCACATATTCTAGCCAAGCAGGCTCTAGATCTTTTTATTCGACACCCGGACAACGGTGTTGGAGTCTCTTATCAGCCTTCGATTAGCTCTATTTAGTCTATTGGTGTTCTTGTCTTTGTTGCAGCTTTCATGTATCTTGTTTATATTTGTATGTCTTTCATGTTTATTTGTACTCTGAGCTTTATCTAATGAATTTATTCCTATGTCACCCAAAAAAAAAAAAAAAAGCCCTAGAGAAAATAATAGGGAAAATTGCTCTAAAATGGCAGTAGGGGCAATTAATTGCAGAGACATGAAACATTTTTGAAAATTACTCCCAACATGAAATGCACTTTTTTAATTGCCCATACATGGTACCCATAATTATGTTGACCGAAATACCCCATTGATCTGTGATTTCGAGTGCAATGAATTTGTTGAGGAGTGCAACCGTTGTCAATATAGAATGCAACAAAAGTGGATGAAGAGTGCAATGGTCAGCAAATCTTCCCAGTGTGACTTTAACACACCCTTCTTGAATTTGGATAAAGGAGATGTGATTTTCACTTGAGTAAAAAACGTGCAACATGGGTGCAAGCAGTTGTTGAGGAGTGCAACAGTCCTCCATTAAGGGTTCAACAGAAATGGAAGAACAGTGCAATAGTCAGTAAAAATATTTTCAAAAAGTTTGAATTGAGTAAAAAAACGTGCAACATGGGTGCAAAACAGTTGTTGAGGAGTGCAACAGTCCTCCATTAAGAGTTCAACAAAAGTGGAAGAAGAGTGCAATAATCAGTAAAAATATTTCCAAAAAGTTTGACTTGAGTAAAAAAATGTGTAACATGAGTGCAAAACAGTTGTTGAGGAGTGCAACAATTCTCCATTAAAAGTTCAACAAAAGTGAAAGAAGAGTTCAACAAATTCATTGCACTCACGTTGGTCCAAATTCAAGAAGGGTGTGTGTTTAAGTCACACTTGGAAGATTTTCTGACAATTGCACCTTTCATCTACTTTTGTTGCACTCTACATTGAAAACGGTTGCACTCCTCAACAAATTCATTGCACTCGAAATCACAGATTCAAGAAGGGGTATTTCGGTCAACATTATTATGGGTTCCATGTATATGCAATTAAAATTGTGCGTTTCATGTATATGCAATCTCTAAAAAGTGGTTCATGTCTTTGTAATTAATTGCCCCTACTTCCATTTTAGAGCAATTTTATTCCAATTTTTCCGGTTTCCCAGCCATT
Source organism: Vaccinium vitis-idaea (assembly GCA_963854785.1). Taxonomy (NCBI): domain Eukaryota; kingdom Viridiplantae; phylum Streptophyta; class Magnoliopsida; order Ericales; family Ericaceae; genus Vaccinium; species Vaccinium vitis-idaea. Next base: position 12,802,089 of record OY978220.1, read on the forward strand.
TTTAAGGACGTGATAATAAACCAACTGCCTTTGGGGGTTCTATAATTGACCATCTTCTAGAATGGACCCAGCTCCTCTGCTGTCATCCCAGAATAGAGAGGTCTATGCAGTTACATCTCTACTGTTTATTTCCACATTCAACCTATTCTTTTTTGATAGGATTTTTAAAAATTTAGACGGCTTTTTTTTTTTTCATTGGCAAAAATTTGGACGGTTAAGATCACTTGAACAACTCTCTCTGATAAGAAGTCTAAAATCTCTAATTTGTTCGTTTTGGTTTTTCATTATTAATTTGGGTATTGGTCCTTTTGAAAGCACTACAGGATCGTAATCCTCCAATCACAACCGTTTGTTTGCCAATTATCGACCCGTATTATCTTCCCGTAAAGATAAATATTTATCTGTAAAATAATTCGGACTGTTGATTGACATACGATCGGCTGCGACTGAGGGATTACAACCCTGTAGTGTAGTGCTCTGGCCGCTAGATGGCCTCCGGTCCCACTTTTGGCTCTTCTAAACCAAACAAGCCGTGCTGCGAGAGTACTGAATAATTCGACTTTCCACCTATATATATAGCCCCCCTGTCCGCTCTCCTCCCCTCGTCAATCTCTCTCCCTCCCTCCTCGCGGCGAATGTTTCTATCACCTTCTCCCTCTCGATTCGATCTGCTCGCCGCCTTCCTCTCGATCGACAATTATTCACTATTCTGTTAATTCACAGTCATTTAAAAATCCCTCTCGATCGACGTCCGAAATTTCAAATCTTTCTTTACTCCGTACGAGGTGGTAGAAGAGAACTTAAAAATTAAAAATTTTCACTTACGACTTCGATATTTCCATAAATTAATCCACGAACAGGTTAAATATAACGAGATGACGAAATGATTCAGACGTAATCACAGAAAAGATTCTTTTATATCCCATTGGCGCATTTTCGTTAATCCATTAACAACAGGAAATGGCGTCGGCGTTGGCCGGAGACGATCTGGCTCGATCAACGAGCAGCCGGAGGATTTGGGCCGGAGCGTCGGCGAGTTTCCGGGAGGTAATGCAGCCGACGCCGGACGTGTTCACGAGGAGTGGGAGGCGGCAGGACGAGGAGGAGGAGGAACTGCAGTGGGCGGCGATCGAGCGGTTACCCACGTACGATAGGCTGAGGAAGGGGTTGCTGAGTCAAGTGCTGGATAATGGGAGAGCGGTGAGAGAGGAGGTGGACGTCACCCAGCTTGGAGTGCAGGATAAGCAGCAGTTGATGGAGAGTATACTTAAGGTTGTTGAAGATGATAACGACAAGTTTTTGAGACGGCTCAGGGACAGGACTGATAGGTCTGTTGATTGTCTTTGTTTTCGTTTGAATCTGTGTCGGAAATTGGAATGATTTGATTTTTAAAAAAAAATTTTGGTGACGAAGAATGTCCCCATAAACCAGACTAATCTTTCCGGCCTCTCCCATATCCCTTTCCATGCGTTTGTGTGAGGTGAGGTGGCTGCACGGATAAATTGTTGCCAAGGGGAATCGACCTTGACCTTGCCATCTCGAGGTGGTTTGATTAATCACTACGACAGCCTCTTGATTTGATTTTACTGAGGTTTAGAGTTCTGACAAATTGTCGAACCGCGAAGAATTTGTGTTTTGTTATATTTTGGTGAATCAAATTGGTAAACAATTTGGATGGATATTGCCAAATTGCAACATATTAGTAGCTCTTTCAATTGGTTTTAAATAGTTAGACTAGTTTTTGTTTCTTATGTTATTTTTTGGGTTTGGCTCACCTTGAACATGTATATAATAACCATATAATGACAAATCGTTAGAAGTTTAATATACACTTCGAAGATATGAACACATAAATTTTGTGTTTTTGTGATACATGGATTTTTCGTAATTTTTGTTTAAAACATTTTTTGATATGAGGACTTGGAGATACTGTCGAACCACTTAGATTTTGTGTTTTTGTTATATTTGTTAATTATTTCTTCTTATTTTCAGTATGTATGATTAATGATTTTGGTGGATATGCAGGGTGGGAATTGAGATTCCAAAGATTGAAGTACGGTACGAGCATTTGTCAATAGAGGGAGATTTGTATGTTGGGAGCAGAGCACTTCCTACCCTCTGGAATTCTACCTTGAACACAATTGAGGTAAGCCTTCTTTGATATTTCTTTTCTTATTTCAAGGGTTCGGATCCTCTTCATATCTTGTCCGGACAGCCTAACTATTTTCTCACAATGCAAGAAACTCGCACCCGGTAAGAATTTCCGTGGAAGCTAAATTTTTTTGGGATAGCTCTAGCAACTGTCCGTGATAGTGGATCATTTCAATTATTTCTTGTAGTTTGGCCGTTTCCTTTGCTCATATGACAACTGTTTTATTTTTTTGTTATGGACAACAGAGTGTTCTTGGATTAATTCGGCTTGCCCCTTCGAAGAAGAGAAAAATCCAAATACTTAAAGATGTTAGTGGCATAGTAAAACCATCAAGGTACGTAATTCAATGGAGTTGTAAAGCTTTTATTTTCCTGTTCATATTAGACATCGAAATTTTCTTGCTCTGGTAAAGTAGGCATATGGCCTCATGTACTGAATTCTGTGATTTCATTTTCGCATAGCACATGCAACAAGTTGCCTTTGCAAATTAAGTTTTGCTCTATTTTTGTCAGCAGGTGATTGAAAACCAATTTAGCAAAGGTTATTGCATTGCAAACATTTGTAAAGACATTTTTCGGGCGCATTTATGTGACCAGTTGTGCTCTTGAAGTAGGTTGAGTTAATTTATGTGCTTGTTATGCAATCAGGATGACATTGCTTTTGGGACCACCAAGCGCCGGTAAAACAACATTGTTGCAGGCACTTGCAGGGAAGTCGGACCGGGATCTGAGGGTGCTGTTCTTATTATCACACAATAAATTCTGTTAATTAGTTATTGTCGGCATTTAAATTTCAATATAAATTTCAAAATTTTGGCCTGTGCCCAATCTAATCCTTCTAGACACCAATTAATGGGTACTAAATGTGTTTTCTTTTTGCTGGGGTTGTATTAGGATTGGTCTTTTCTATTAACTTCTTTGTGTGTTTGACTTGGTTTTTTATGCAGGTATCAGGAAAAGTCACCTATTGTGGTCGGAAACTGAATGAATTTATTCCCCAAAGGACTTGTGCTTACATTAGTCAACTTGATCTTCACCATGGAGAGATGACAGTGAGGGAAACATTGGATTTCTCTGGGCGCTGTTTGGGGGTCGGCACAAGATACGAAATGCTGGTGGAACTATCAAGACGGGAGAAAAAAGAGGGGATTAAACCAGATCCTGAGATTGATGCGTTTATGAAGGCCACAGCTGTGGCAGGGCAAGAAACCAGTTTGGTTACAGATTACATTCTCAAGGTTCCCTGCTTTGAATTTCAAGAAGTTTTTTTTTTTTGATATTGCAGATGACGTGTTTTATCATAATGCATTATAATTCTGCCCCTTCTCTCTCTGGTGGAAAAAAAAATTGAAAAGCTTATTGTCACAAACTTATAACAGATACTCGGACTGGATATTTGCGCGGATATTATGGTTGGTGATGACATGAGAAGGGGTATTTCAGGCGGACAGAAGAAGCGTGTGACCACTGGTAAAGGAAACATTTAGTACTCTTTTATGAGTAGTTAATTGTCTAGTATTCCACTTCAAATATCAGTACTTCGTTAAGGTTGTTATCCACATGTTAAATATTGTTAACAATAACACTTTCAGTTGGGCCAATGTATCTTTATTTAATAGAATTGAACATGCTCACATATAGACTTGTACAATCCTGGATATTGCTATGGCAGCAACTCTTGAAATGTAGTTCTGTGTCAATGTTTCGCCTCTTGAACAATGATGTTAGCAAGTGTTTATCCCATGAAATAGTATTTTTCGTAGTTTGACAAAATTATTCTTGTAGCATAATTTAGTGTATCTTTACCGAGCCAATCCATAAATTTCGGTCGTATTCCTTTCAAATAGTTGCATAGAAATCAAAACATTTGTAGTTGTTTTACTCATTTCCAGTCATGATAGTAATGCAATGTTCTTCTAATTTTGTTGCTGGTGTTCTAGTTAATTGGCTCCAAAATGCCAATTGTTTTTCTTTAGTAGATGCCAAAAATATTCATTCTTAGTATTCATGTCAGTAACATCATCATCTCTTCAGCTTTATACTCATAGGGCATATGAACGTTGATTGGGAAAAAAGGAATTGATTGTCTGTTAGTTGTTAAAAAGCCTGAACGGTTGGTCGTTGTAGAAACACTTTTCTGCGTACAGTGTCAAAATTCTATTCGCCACTTTGATTTTGTTACATTCTAGTCTTTTGTGAACTAGGCTGCATGCTGCTATTGTCATTAACTTAGTTTCATTCAAAAATCTTTTTGGGAGTCTCTCTTGCTTGTCTCCTATTGAAATATAAATAATAAAGTTGCCCCCTCTCTCTAACAACTTAAGCTTTTAGAAGAGTTGGTGGTCAACAATTTAATATGGTATCAGAGCTAAGTTTTCAGAGGCTTTTCCTCTTTGTTTGTGCCATAATTTCACTTTGTTCCGTAGTGATCCGTATGTTCAGGATCCTTTGTTGATCACTTCACGTGCGAATTAGGGGTCGCACGTGCGGGGGAGTGTTAGAGTTTGTCCCACATTGGTTAACTATAACCTTGAAAGCTAGTATATAAATCTGGGCAGCCTCTCCACTTATTGCCAATTGGTTTTGAGTTCGATGCTTTAACATCTCCCTATAATAATTTTTTTTGCCATTTGATCACTTGTTAATTTGCTTTTGTCCAGCAATTTTATTAGTCAATACCTTTTCGGGTTAACTTGGTGCAGGAGAGATGTTGGTTGGACCAGCAAAAGCTCTGTTCATGGATGAGATATCAACGGGGTTGGATAGTTCCACCACTTTTCAGATTGTCAAGTTCATGAAGCAAATGGTTCATATAATGGATGTGACCATGATCATCTCTCTTCTGCAGCCAGCCCCTGAGACATATGATCTATTTGACGACATTATCTTGCTTTCAGAAGGTCAAATCGTCTATCAAGGTCCACGAGAGAATATCCTAGAGTTCTTTGAATATATGGGCTTCAAATGCCCAGATAGGAAAGCAGTAGCAGATTTTCTCCAAGAAGTGACTTCAAAGAAGGATCAAGAAGAATATTGGTTCAGGAAGAATGACCCTTACAGATTTATCTCCGTTCCTGAGTTTGCAGATTCCTTCAATGCATTCCGTGTAGGCCAACAGTTGGCATCAGATCTTAGTGTTCCTTACGATGAATCAAGAGCCCACCCGGATGCATTGGTGACAGAGCAGTACGGTATCTCCAAAATGGAATTGTTTAAGGCATGCTTTGATAGAGAGTGGCTTCTAATGAAGCGTAACTCTTTTGTATACATATTCAAGACTACTCAGATTACAATCATGTCAATAATAGCCTTCACAGTGTTCTTGAGGACACAAATGCCGGCAGGCAATTTGCAAGATGGAGGCAAATTTTTTGGAGCTCTTTACTTCAGTCTTGTTAATGTGATGTTTAATGGGCTGGCGGAGCTTGCAATGACTATTTTTAGGCTTCCCGTCTTCTTTAAACAGAGGGATTTCCTATTCTATCCTGCATGGGCTTTTGCTTTGCCAATTTGGGTCCTTCGAATACCCATCTCTTTAATGGAATCAGCAATATGGATTATTCTCACATATTACACAATTGGGTTTGCTCCAGCTGCTAGCAGGTAGGTTCACAAGTTGTTGGCTTCTAGTGATAGTTTTCATGCCCATGTATCCTCACCAACTTTACCTAAGTTCTGCATGAGACACTTATTCTTCCCAAACTCATTTGGTGGTCTCTGCAATTGATATTTATCTTACTGACAAACTTCCATATCATTCAGGTTTTTTCGGCAGTTCATTTCCTTATTTGGTATACATCAAATGGCTCTCTCTCTCTTCCGCTTTATTGCTGCAGTAGGAAGAACACAGGTTGTGGCAAGCACGTTAGGCACATTCACCTTGCTGATGGTTTTTGTGCTTGGAGGATTTATTGTCGCAAAAAGTAAGCTACTGATTTGTATTTTCTATTTTGAGTTCTTGACTATGCTGTTCTTTGTATCACCAACCTGGTATATTACTTGACGTGGCAAAAAATGTTGTTGATTCTTTCTTGGGACTGTCAATGTATAGGATGATCGGAATGTTACAACTGTTCACTTTTATTTGTGACTGCAGATGACATTCGGCCATTCATGATATGGGGATATTGGATTTCCCCCATGATGTATGGACAGAATGCAATAGTGATGAATGAATTTCTCGACAAAAGATGGAGTGCCGTAAGTTCTCTTTCGTGGGTTGTTAATTTGCGATCTTTATATCTCTGGATTTCCTTTTTGTCTTCTGATTTCTGATTGCACTTCACCAATTAGCCTCTTCAAATTTTGAAATATTTTCCTTCATGCAGCCGAACACAGACCCCCGGATCGATGCACCTACAGTGGGGAAAGTCCTCCTAAAGTCAAGAGGCTTCTTTACAGATGATTACATGTTTTGGGTTTGTGTGGGGGCACTGTTAGCGTTTTCTCTTCTCTTCAACATTTTATTTATTGCAGCACTGACTTACTTGAATCGTAAGTTATCAAGTGTTTTGTTCAGCTCTATCTCCTTAAAAGAGAATTTGTTTTTTAAGTTGAACTCTAGGGTTACCAACCCATGTTTGGATAATCTGTTTCAGCTTTGGGTGACTCAAAAGCTATAGTCTGGGATGAAGATGATGAAAATAAGAACAAGAAATCCTCTGAAGGTTTGAGATTCATACTTTCTCTTGATCTGTTCTAGTTATTAAGTCTCCTGTCGATTTTTCATGCTGCCAATTACTTGCTGTTAGTACAGAATTTGATTAGTTAAAAAACATCAATTTTCACCTTTCTTTTCCCGTTTGAAGTAATGTTGCGTTCAGTTACATTGCATGTGTATCGACAGAAATGTTGGGAAATGATATAGGGAGTTTTGAGGTTTTCAAAAGGAGACATCTTAGTTCAGATTTGATTTGCACTGCATACACTCGAAACCAGTTTTTGTGTTCAATAAGTGTACCAATAATTTTGATGAGTTCTCGATATGAAAGAATGATAATTTCTTCTAGCATCATTTACTTTTACTGACTTGTAAGGTGCTAACTGCTCAATCATCTAGAATAATTTGTTAATCAGTAGGGTGATGGTCTGTGTTTGAATGGGTGGTATTTGATATTACTTTTATATCCCATGTGTCAAAGAATGTTCTACCGGTCCGAATCATGGATGCCCTGGGAATGATTGCAGGAATTGCTATGGCAGTGCGAAATGCTTCAATTGTCAGTGCCGATGATGATGCACCTACTAAAAGAGGAATGGTTTTGCCCTTCCATCCCCTTTCACTTGCATTCAACCACATCAACTATTACGTAGATATGCCTACTGTAAGGAAATTCTTAAAATTCCATAATCTTGTGACTATGTTGAGCATTTTCAGGTTCTTGTAAGTAAATTCTCAAGATAACGACAGTATCGGAAACAGGTTCTTTTCTCAAATAACAAACAAGATATCTGATTAATGACCTTATGTATATCTTCGGACTTAAATAGCCTGCATCAAGTTGTTCAATTGGCAAGCTCCTTCCTTAATAAGATCATCTGGCCCTCCTCTACATTGAATATTTCTAAAACATAACAAAAAGTATGTCCGTATGTCCAATCCGAACTAATGCCATAATGCAGCATATATACTAGCTCTTTCACTTGGTTTTAAATAGTTAGACTAGCTTCTGTTTCATATGTTTTTTATTGGGTGTTTTGCAAACCTTGATAATTTATAATACTCATATATGTCAAAACATTACAATTTTCAATATACATTTTATTGATACTAACTGAACATATTTTAATGATCTTTTTATGGATATCCAAGTATTTTTGCACTTGGTTGTATTTTCTACTTTTGGTACATTTGTTTAGTGAATAGATTACTCCAGTCCCAGCAAAAATTTTCCTTCCTTTGTTCTTTAGCGATAGTTATAATGTTGATCATTTTTGTCATCAGTGTTGCCCTTTGACTATTTGATTAAGCTCAATATCTTCTTCTTTTCCACCAGGAAATGAAAACTCAAGGTGTCGAGGAGGACTGTCTTCAACTGCTACGGGATGTTAGTGGTGCATTCAGACCTGGTATACTAACAGCGCTCGTGGGTGTTAGTGGTGCCGGAAAGTCCACTTTGATGGATGTCTTAGCCGGAAGGAAGACTGGTGGATACATTGAAGGAACTATTAGCATTTCCGGTTACCCAAAGAACCAAGCAACATTTGCTCGGGTTAGCGGTTACTGTGAACAGAATGACATTCACTCACCCTATGTTACTGTTTATGAATCTCTCCTATACTCAGCTTGGCTCCGTCTCTCGTCAGACGTGAACACAAAGACACAGAAGGTATGTCACTTGGAAAATAGCCTTAGGTTCTCCATAATATTGAAATAGTATGACCTCGTTAGTTAATATGACTTGATCTTTTTTGTTGCCATAGATGTTTGTTGAAGAGGTGATGGATTTGGTTGAGCTGAATCCAATACGAAACTCTTTAGTTGGGCTTCCAGGAGTAGCTGGCCTTTCAACAGAACAAAGAAAGAGGTTGACAGTAGCTGTAGAATTGGTTGCTAACCCCTCTATCATCTTCATGGATGAACCAACATCTGGCCTTGATGCTAGAGCAGCAGCTATTGTTATGCGAACTGTGAGAAATACAGTGGACACTGGTAGGACCGTAGTGTGCACAATTCACCAACCAAGCATTGACATTTTTGAAGCTTTCGATGAGGTACCCCTCAATGCTCTAAATGATGTAGATGTTTGTCCATATTATGTTCGGTGGTTTGATAATGGAACATGAATGCAACCTCTCTATTTTTTTTTTATTTCTTGCAGTTACTTTTGATGAAGAGAGGAGGCCAAGTTATTTATGCGGGACCTCTTGGTCGCCAATCTCACAAGCTTGTGGAATATTTTGAAGTGAGTACATATTTTTATATTCCTCATGCTTAGTTTTATTTGAGTACATATTTTTTGAATATATGTACTCATTTTGTCATTAACCTGGGATAATCAACATGTTTTGATTGGAGATTTTATACTACTAGAAAATTTAGGATGGATTAACATCCATAATCTTCCACAGGCTGTTCCGGGGATTCCCAAGATTAGGGATGGTTACAATCCTGCTACATGGATGTTGGACATTACAGCTCCTTCAGTTGAGGCTCAATTGGGGGTGGATTTTGCTGATAATTATGCCAACTCATCCCTTTATCAGTAAGCAAACTATATCTTTTCTCATATAGGAGTAGTTGATTTCTTGCACTTAGCGTGGAGATATTATTTACAACTATTCATATTTTTCCTCTCTTGAACACTCTTTCAGGAGAAATCAAGAGCTCATTAAAGAACTCAGTGCTCCTCCACCAGGTTCCAAGGACCTCCACTTCCCAACCAAGTACTCGCAATCATTCCATACCCAATGCAGAGCTTGTTTCTGGAAACAACACTGGTCTTACTGGAGGAATCCCCAATACAATGCAGTTCGGTTATTCATGACAATCGTTATTGGTGCTTTATTCGGTATTATTTTCTGGCAGAAAGGACAACAGACGTACGTATTTCATCTCATCGTTTTGTTACATATATTACTGCTTCAATCCACAACGTCCCTACAGATCTTAGAGTAACAAAAATTGCAAAATAGAAAAATTGTGTAATGAGCATAAAATAGGAAAAGACGCAGATATACGTGGAAAACAGAAATGCAAGGAAAAACCACGGGATCCACACCAGCCCATATTATTGAATAATATGGAGTTCGTGTCTTCTCTTTTCTCTCTCAGAAAAGTCTTTTCTCGCCTCCTCTTGTGTTTTGATCTAAAGCACTTTAACCCTAATTACAAAGTAATTGCAATATGAATAGGTAGTCCCAATGGCCGAACTTGCCCCTACCCAATTACAAAATACCATTTTTGCTGCTATCCGTGTGGGACCTTAGGAGCACACAGATTGAGGCACAAACTTTTATGCCAAGAGGGCTCCACCTCCTTCACCCCTGGTTATTGCAACATTCCTTGGGTGCAGACTAAAAGGTTTGAATAAATAGACAGATGAACTCAGATGTTGTGACAAAATCTAAAAGATGTTCTACAAAGGAAGAAAATTTAAGTCAAAATTATGGAAAAAGCATATGCATTGGTACAGGCTTCAATTGAGATGCTATTAGATTAGCATACCATTGTCGCAGAAGTTCTTAGGTGCTTTATCCAAAAAAAGAGAAACCATCCTACGGTTCATACTTCATAGCTTGTTACTTTTATATTTTAGATTTGATATTCTGTGGAATTCATCTTGGCTCTTAACTAATGTTTTCGTTAACAGAACAAAACAACAAGATATAATGAATCTTTTGGGAGCTATGTATGCTGCTGTTCTTTTCCTCGGAACCACTAATGCTTCTTCGGTGCAGTCTATTGTTGCTATTGAGAGAACAGTATTTTACCGTGAAAGAGCAGCCGGGATGTATTCAGAATTGCCTTATGCGTTTGCTCAGGTAATTTCTTGTAGCATCTTATGGGAAATGAAATATAATTCTCTGGAGATGGAGTGATAACCTCAGTTCTATCATTTCAAAGCATGTCCAAAATAACTAGAACATGTACGAAACTAACGAAATTTCCTATTAAAAACCTCTGCAGGTGTCCATTGAGACTATCTACGTTACAGTTCAAACACTTGTGTACAGTTTACTCCTGTACTCCATGATCGGGTTTGAATGGAAAGTCGAGAAAGTGTTGTGGTTCTACTACTACATATTGATGTGCTTCATCTACTTCACATTGTACGGAATGATGGTGGTTGCACTGACGCCAGGACACCAAATTGCCACCATTGTGATGTCCTTCTTCCTCGGCTTCTGGAATTTATTCTCTGGTTTCCTCATTCCCAGGCCGGTATGTCATAATCGTTTTTCCTTGCACTAATATTTGGGGTTGAGGGTTTTCAGGGGGAGGGACTGATGTCGTCTAACAGTTTTGAGAACTCTTCTTCTCCTCTAATGAGGAGGGAATCTGAAGTACTTGTCACTAACCAAAAGTACCTCAGTTTTTATTTGAACATTACTTAGCTTCTGTTGTATGTTACCTTGGTCGGGAATTGTGCCGGTACAAGGAGCAGAACTTGCTTCTTGAATGTGATCTGTTAGGGTTCGAGTCTATAGATTCCATTATTCCAATATCAAAACTTCAAACTATATTATGTTGAAAGAGAAACATCCATTAACTTGGAGTAATAATTTTCTACGTACTAATGTAAAACATTTGTAAAAGCGTTTGGATCCGATTCTTTTTCACATTTCTCTAACTAAAGCTCCACGCTTTCTAGTCTTTTAGTTCGTTCCATTCTACCTTTTCCTCCTAGGTTAAAGATTAAGGAAATTCCCAATATTCAGCCGAGGTAGGCTACTAACCATAGTTTTGAATATCGGCCGATACGTTCATCTCGGGATTTGGAGGCTCCGATACCGATACATACCGTACCGTACCGGCCGATATGCCAAAAAAGTTAAAAAATTCACGACCGCTACACCCGATTCCCGTGACGTATCGCCGGTACGATACCGACACACCGATACCACGACCGATATCGCGACCGATACCGCTATTTAAAACTATGCTAGTACTAACTTGCTCGTTAGAAATAGTTGATGAATGGAAATAGGGCCATTTGATTTCTATAAGTGAAGATTGGATGGATGCATGCATGCTCCTTGGGTATGCTTTCAAAAGGGCTGTTTTCATTTGTGCTGGTGTCATTGGTCTTTTGTTTTTCTGTTTTCCTGGGGGATGCGGGATTGGTACATTTACAAGTTGAGAGTACACTCAGGCAACTGGGCTACGCAGAAACTACCATTTTGGATCTCTAAGTTCTCAGATTTCGAATTTGCTAGGATACTAGTAGTTTCTGATAACACAGCTTCTGCATCTCCATTCCCTTTATGAAACACAATATAACGAACCAACAGGAAGGAAATGTCATAACCTTTTGCTTCTCCTCGTTACTTTTTGTTGACAAGTGTTGCATCTTACACGCATTTGCAGCAAATCCCGGTCTGGTGGAGATGGTACTACTGGGCTTCGCCAGTCGCTTGGACACTCTATGGACTGGTGACCTCTCAAGTAGGTGACAAAAGCGAGTTACTTGAAATACCAGGAGCAGGAAACGTGCCGGTGAAGGCATTCCTTAAAAGCTATATGGGTTTCGATTATAACTTCCTACCGGCAGTCGCGGTGGCCCACATCGGTTTTGTTGCTCTCTTCTTCTTCGTTTTCGCCTGCGGTATCAAATACCTCAACTTCCAAAGGAGATAACAAGCTGTAGTCACATTAAGGGTCTCAAATTGTCTAGTTATTTATACACGGAACGAAATAGTTTTGCCTCTGTTTTCAGTAGTTTTCTTTCTTGCCTTTTGGTCTTTGTAATTTTGTTTTATTATTCTTTTTGGGCTTTGATTTTCATATCAGCTGCATTCTTCAATAAAATTAGAAGCTTACAGATGTTTGATTGTGAACAGAGCATTCTGGTGTTCAGTGTTTCTTTTACAAAATTCTGTGTGCTTAGATTGTCATTCCATAAAGAGGAGTGAAATTGAAAAGGGAAAACTAACATCCCTCTCGCTCTCTCTTCATGCAAGCTTTTTTTTTTTTTTTTTTTTTCCAACTTCCAACGTACACTCAGACACAAAATAAATGTTTGTTGGAGTGCAGACAACCTTCAGCAGTAGTCTATCCCGGGCGTGTAAGGGGCAGATCCTCCCACGCGAAAAACAATATTTTTGGACCTCGGTTTGTAATTTTGGCCATAGGGCCCGACCTATTTATTTAGCAATTAATATTTAGGGTTATCAATTTTCAGAGAAACAATAGAGAGAGACGAGAAAAAAACGCAGATATCAAAGAGATTGTGAGAAGACTTGTACACTTATTTTCGTCATAGTGGACCGGTGTGGCTCCCGTGGTTTTTACGTTGAGATTTTTCACGTATATATTGTATCTTGTTTTTCTTTTCCGTTTTTCCATTACGCACAACTGTTTGTGTTCCGATTTCCTAACAATGCTTGATTGCAAACAGAAGTTTTGCTTCATTTTTTTTTCTTTTTTGGGATAACGAAGAGTGTGATGATGAAGATGTAACCAGACTAATCTTTCCGGCCCTTCCCACAGTGTTTTTCATGCGTTTGCGTGAAGTGAGGTGGGCTCAAAGATAAATTGTGCCGAGGAGAATCGACCTGCAACCTTTGGTTAGACAAGTTGATTAACCATTGCGACAACCCTTGGGGCTTCATCTTTTTCATCCAACAGATTCTTAACATGTAGAATGGGGGAAGGGGAGGAGGAAAGTCCTGATGCATCATAAAGCACAAAACTTATGGTTGGTCTGTAATTAAAAGCACTGTTTCTATTTCCTTCTCAATGCATTTCCTGTACTGATAGACCCTTTAGATCTTAGCCACTGAAAACCATTTGTAATTCTTGCGAATTCTAGTCATGATCCTTAACAGGTTTAACAGAAAAGAAAAGCGTCTGATATTGATTAAATATCATACGAGTATAAAATTCAAAGAGACGTTGCGACGATTCAAAAACTTTTCCATCCCTATTGCATTCGCTTTTCATTCAAAATACAGTAAAAACTATATTTTCTGTTGGCTTTTGTTATCTTTCCGATCGATGGCTCATCTTTCATCTCGGCAATCAACGGCTTGGATTTGCAAAATGCTGAGATGAAATCAAGACCGTTGAAAACACATTTGACTGCTGGCCGCCCTCCTGGCTCCCCGTTTCCATCTAGTAGTAATAAGATTGGCTTAATGCAGTGGCAAGTAATTAATGACCTTCCATTACGGCCGTTTGGTGTCCGGAGTCGTTCATGGAGATATAATAGGAGCATTTACGGAGTAGATAGTTTGTTTAAAGGATATAGTACAAGGGGATATGTTGCTTGGTTTGTCGAAGGGATATGGAAGAGAGATTATGAGTTGGAGACCATTGAAAAATGGTGCAAATGACCAATTTACCCTTTTAAACACACGATAACATCTAAAAATAAATTTTTGACATGTTTTTTTTTTTTAAGAAAAAGAGAATTTTATTAATCCATGGAAACAAATTACAAGGATTAAAAGGGATCGAGGAAATAAGCCATCACTACGAGTGGCAGCATCCCAACTAGGTTGGCATCCAGCTGCACGACAATCACTTGCCACCAAGAACCCAAGAGGGAAATAACAAGCTGACAAGGAGTCAGCAAAGAAAAGGAAATACAACTAATCTAGAAGATCCATATCAGAACATAAGTAACTCCCCATCTGATACATCCGTCAAGCATAGCAGAAAAAGGCAAAGGCAGAATCCAGAACTCCCAAAATCAAGAGCAATACGGTTGTGAAACGCAGCAGAGACGCAGCAGCAGAAAAGGCATAGCAGCAAAATATGATGTAAACATCCCAAAAATAGCAGCAGAGAATGAAGCATCCAGTTTGTGGCACAATAAAGCGACACCCCATAATTGATAAGTAGCAGCAAAGAGTGAAACATGGTTCATCACCGAAGATAGCTTTTAAATGGCAGCCAATATGCTTCCCAAGTTGTGAATAAAATCATCAATAGAGTACTTGTTGGGACCCCACTTAGTTTTGACCCAAAAGGCAACTCTGAGTTTGATTAACTCCAAAGCCTCCACCCAATTAAGAGGGGCATTTTAAAAAATATGACTGTTTCTCATGTTCCAAATGGACCATATGACTGCCAACGGAATGCAATTCCAAATAATTTTTTGGCTCGATTTGATTTTGCAATTCATCCACCAAATGAACAGGGCATTGACATTTTGAGGCACAACCCATTGAATGTCCCACCACGACAACACTTCAGACCATAATTCCCACACAAATTGGCAGTGAAGAAGAAGATGGTCCAAGGATTCATGCTCGAGATTACAGAATTTGCATATAACGTCCTCCAAATTTTGAATAATCCCCAAATTATATAAGTAGAGACTAGTTTTGACTCTACCTAATTGTGTTAACGACCCAAAGCATAGAACTCTATGGGGAGCTACATTCTTCCAGATAAAATCAAAAACGATATTAGAAGAATCAAGGCCCTTTGAGAGATGGTACATAGAAGAAACGGTGTACCTGTTTGAATTACATGCAGCCCAAGTGAGTTGGTCTACACCGCCATTTGCTATAGTAGCTCCCCTACGATCCAACATATCATACAATGCCATTAAAGTCACTTTTGACATGTTAATATTAAGAAAAATAATTTTAAGACTTGTTTTTTTTTTAAACCAAGATTATGTATTACTATATAGTAATCAGAAAAATAGAAAAGGAGGGGTAAATTGGTAATTGTTCAACCCGGACTAATTAGTCCAAGGGGAAGTGCCGTCTGGGTGGATAGTATATCCCATTCGCATCACCTGCACAAACACCGAATGAGGAATAGGTGGATGGCTAATCTAGGAAGAGATTATATCCCCTCATAAGACCCCAACAAACAGGCTTTTAAAGTTGCATTTTATTTTATGTGCAGTAGCTCAAACTGAGACTTCTTAATTGACAAATGGTAAATAGCCCTAGGACTACAGTTTTGAAAGGATCGTGGCAGCTGGGCTTTTTTGGGAGAATGACAGCCTCCTCAAGCTTGGAAACAGATATTTGGAGTATTTACCGTGGGCTAACGATAATCTTGGAGAAAAGTTGGTATACTACTCGTATTGAATCGGATTCGCAAACTGCAGTAGTCCTCTTCAATGAAGGTGCTAACGTTAATCATCCTCAAAGTAATATCCTTAACGATGGGAAATATATTCTCAACAGTACGGGAAGCACCCTAACTCATATCTACCGTAGTGCCAATGAATGCGCTGATTGTCTTGCTCGTCTCGGAGCTGAACAAAATGAGCCCCTGGTGGTGATGAACACTCCTCCTCTGGCGGTTCGGGAATATCTCATAAGGGATAGCATTAATGTTAGGCAAATTATTGACTAGCTTGTTGCAGTTGGGTTTCTTTCTGGATTTCCTTTTAAGTCTTGCTTGTGTAATCGTATCCCTGCACATTTGATGCAGCTGACTCTGTTCTAGTTTTTATCTATTTCCGAAGTACCAAAAAATAAAATAAAATAATGTACTACTGACGATAGGGGTGACTGCAGAGTATTAACTCAGTGGTGTAAAAAATATAGGAAAAAATTGTATACAAAACACTATACTTATAAAATTAATACCCTTTTGATTGAAAACTTGTCAGGTACATTGAGCTATGTGATCTACTTATTTACAAATTCAAGTGAATTTTTATTTATAATTCAGTGCAAACAATATGAAAGAAATATCAAATTATACACAAAAATATAAAAAATTTAGTGCATTTTTTTAAACTCAAGGAGTTTGATTATGTAGACAATATGAAAAAAAATATCAAATTATACGCAAAATATATAAAATTTTAGTACATTTTCGAACACAGTGAAACTCCAGTGGAGTCGCCCCTCAGGCCCTCAATAGCTTGATTTTTTGAAATATACGAAATCGTTGCTCTTATAGTTTATGTTCCGTTTGGATCAAAGATCAATGGAGGGATTTATTATGAGAAAGGTTCATCATATACGAGAACCAAATCAATATGTTTAGCTTCTTCAATTCTTAATTTTTTTGGGTGTATTTTCTTCACAGGTCCTTTCCTTCAAAAGGGCTCCACATATCAACTCAAGGGGTTCAGGCTTAAGGCTTTGTTTCCTTTTAAGCTTTCACTTTCAAAACATCTCTGGTGCTATCTACTCTATTGGAGCCAGTTCATAAAGAGCCTAATTTGCGTTTCCTCTAAATGGGGTCTCTTCTAGTGGACGGTGATATTAGTGCTCCGACAATATTACTTGAGTTGAGCGTAAGCAGACTCGGACAGGTTGCTATTAAAAATTAAAAAGGTCTCCGATGTGATAATTGATGATGAGTCTAAAAATCAAAGTCGTCCATCTTGTTTATGCACTACTGCTAAACATGTGAAGAATACATTCGGAAATATCTGAGTTTTGTCCATAATTAGAGCGTTGAATATTGGGGCTCGCTAGCTAGTGTTCCCCTAATCTTGTTATAAATGGATTTCTAACGCTTCCACTAAAAAAGCTAGTGTCACACTTGATGCAATTTGAGGACAAATGGAACATATGAGTGCAATATGTTATAGCAATTCCAAATAGGAAAAGAAATTTTCATTCCAACTGTGTTATCGTTGTTACATGGGGGAAAAACACCAGCAACAGGCGAAGGTTCATACGAAGCTCAGCTATCACGACCTAGCTTCAGCCTACAGAGCACAACACAATTAAAGATCCGTAAAACACAAAAGAACTATGCTATCTTTTTTTGGGACATAAAAGAACTATGCTATCGCCTAAGAATAAAGGCTGGAAACAAGGCCTAAGAGCGCCAGCGACAAGCGATGGTCAACAAAAGGCCAAAAGAACGGAACGCAGTATGAGCATGTATAGCAGAATACAACACAAACAAAATAAACTGAAAAAAAAAAACAAAAAAAAAATTAAAGGTACCGCCGCCGCTCGTAATGGAACTGCCACCACCACCGTGCCTCCATCACCTCGCTGCAACCAAACAACTACAGCAACACAACAATAGGGGACATAAAACCAGTCCAACAAACAATATTAACCTTACTCCCATTCGTTGCTCGAACAAACACAACGATAATCTTACTCCCGTCCAATGCTCAAACTTGTAAAAAACCACCAGAAAACTGATGCATGCACCCATTTTCAAATGAAAATCCAATATGAAGACCCATTTTAAAAAACCCAACGGGATGCATGCATCGCAGCATTGGAGAGGCAGAAGCCCAAATTTTCGAAATCCATTTTCAAACAAAGGCATTGGTTTGTGCCGGAGGATTCGTTGTTGAATGTAGAAAATCTAAAATAGATCTGAAAAATCCAGAAACGGCAAAGGTACGGGCCGGAGGATATGTTGTTGAATGTATCAGATCGAAATCCCAAACAGAAGTGTTGATGGCGTAGCATCATGAACCCGCAGCCATAAAGATCGGCCAAAATGATGAACCCGCAGCCAATAAGATCGGCTCCCGAACAGAACTGTACATTGAAATTTCATACCATCCAATTCAACCTACAAGCAATTGAATCTAAAATATTACTCTTTTTTTTTTTGGTAAGTAAAATTTCACTTCACCAAAAGGAGCAAAAAAAAAAAAAACTACAAAACCACCGGCGCATACCCCTGAACAGAACTATACATCCAAAAAACCTCCAAAAACCAAACAATACAACCAAAAAACCAAGAGAAGCAACATAAGACCTAGTTATTTATGCTAAAGATTATGGAATCTAATTAACAAACAATCCTCAAAGATTTTCCTATTAACTAGACAAAAGACCAAGAGCTAAGCTTGGGTCTAACAGCTGCAAAGATAGCAGAGGACACAACTTCCTCGTTCCTTGTTATCCCCTGGAATATTCGAAGGTTCCTTTCTCCCAGAGGAAATATATAGAAGGAGCCAAAGATAATTTGTACACCGCATTCCTCAACCCTTTACCCTTCCTATGATGGATTGCTTATTCCAATTGATCTTGCTCCAAAGGCAAATCACCTCTAGAGATACTTGATCAAGATACACCGCCAAACTTTGTTTGAGAAAGAACTTGGGATTTAGCAGCATTTGAGCACAATACACGCTGACGAGTCACAGACAAGCCCCACTCACCCAGTCTGTCCTTTGTGGAGAGTCTACCCAAACAACAAGCCACTCAATAAAACTCCATCGTGGAACAATTTGCCCAAACCATACCAAAGAGTGCCAAGGTTTGACCGAAAATCTATTCCTACAGGCCTCCTAAGCAGTCTTAACAGATTAGCACCCATCATTTGATAAAGTCCAGATAACAGTATCACATTCAGAAGGAGATTGAAGGAAACCAGTAGAAGTTTGGCTCTAAATTTCCATGATTATCCTGTTTCTTTGCCTAGGCCACTTCCAAGCACCTTGCTCAATGATTCTTCTTGGGTACACTCATTTTATTATCTTTCCTCTATTTTGAAATTATCAATCTAACTCTCATAGCTCAAAAAGTTGATTTTTTTTTTTTAAAAATAAGGTGAACCGAATCTTGGCCAGGACTTGTTCTATTTTCTGGGACCTTAATCTCCCAAAATAAACAAAACTAAAAAATAAAAAATTCAAGCTCACATGATAGAAGGGTAGTCTGGTCATTGTGTAATATTAAGGCTCCATCATGATAAAACCTTCTCTTCAAGAAAGCAACCTCCCACTTTCAAAGCCCCTCTCTCGCTCCAATCGGCCATGGCCGACTCTTCATGCTCCTCTCTCTCTCTCTCTCTCCAATCGAACATGGCATAAGCCGCATAACAAGCTAACAGGTATAGATCCTCTCTCTCTCTCTCTCTCTCTCTCTCTCTCTCTGAGCACTGCCTGCTGTAGACACCCCAATTTTGATGACTTGTGCATCCCCAATGATGAAAAGATGCGCGAAATATACCTCGGGACAGCTCTTTTAGTTGGATGGATCAAATAAACCAAAAACCCAAAAACCACCTGAACCGTACGGCCCAAAACCCAGAACCGTACGGCTTGAAATTCCAGTTGCACCGTGCGGTGTCACTTTGTGCATTGTACGACATATTCATGGCACCGTGCGGCGTCCTTGTCCCATCAACAGGATTCCCGGGCTCGCCCAGCAGCTCAGAAACGATGATGATATTCGCAAATCATGACATTCGCTGGCGTACGGGAATCGTCGAAATGATGAATTCGTTCAAAATTTCCTCTATTTAAGACGTGAGAAGGGGAAGCCGAGAGAGAGATTGAAAAAAATCCTCAGCGAAATTGCTCTCAAAACAAAACTCGACATCTTCTTCGTTGCTCTGCCAAAATCGTTTCCAACTTCAAATCACATCGCTCCTGTCTTTATAAACCTACAACTACAATTCCCGATCCTCAAGTCGATCCCTTTCGAAGCCCGTAGTATCAATCGAGCGAATCCAGAGGTACACAGTCGCATTCAAATAAACAATCTGCTGAGGGGAGTCCTTGTCGGGCTCAAGGAGGGCTCCGTAGCTCTTCCTGGAATCCAAATGGGGATAGTTCAGTAACACTCGAGCCTCTCGGGAAGGTATCACGCGATACCATTCATTGTCGCGGGATGGCGTCTCTGAAAATGAGGTACATTCACAAAACCGTTTTCTAAACTTGTTTCGATCAACAAAAAATGTGGTTTTTACCTGAAAACAAAGCTGGTTTCAATCAAACAAAAATAAGAATCTTTGAAAAATACATTGCGCAGAGGCACCGTACGGCGTCTTTGTGATACCGCGCGGTGTACATTTGAACACCGTACGGTGTTACTGGTAAATGCTCTGTTTTCTAAGGTCCGATGCTCTGTTTTTTGGTAAAACCAGTGGGGTTCAATTACAGTGAACCCCTCTCATTTTCTGTCTTCTTCATGCACACCCTCCCCCCCTTATGTTAAATTTCTTACGCTTATGTACTTGATTGCGTGTTATGTGATTCATTACTGTTATTCACTTCCTTTTTAGCATGATATTACTTTTACTGTTTATGTGAAATAAAGTTTTTCATAAAATCATTTCAAAGAAAATCCCACAAAGATTTAGTAAAGACCGGAAGAATCCGGGCACGCGGGGTGCATTTTTCAAACAAAACCTTCCCCGCGGGTAACCTGGCTCCCGAACCCAAATCTCTAATTTTCGCAGACCAAACCCTTTTTCGGCAGCACAAGAGTCATTATTTTCTAAAACGGTTTCTCGGGTACCCAACATTCTCCAAGAATTAAACCCCGGGTGGCGACTCTAAATTTTTATTCATTTTCCCGGATCGCCTTTTTCATAACCAAAACTCCGTGGATATCTATTTCGCCTGCGCGAAAATCGAAAGCCCACACCTGCAAAATCTCGAACGAAATAAAGCTTTACATCTCGGCCGGTATTGAACGGAATGACCGGTACTTTCCGAAACAACCCAAGATTGAGACCAGGACGAAATTAGAGGTGTGTGCTACCAGTTTCACGCCAATCCGATACATACCGGTCGGCACGAAACGGGATTCATAACCTTGCTCTTAGTACATTTGACCTATTTTAAGGAGTAAATGTAATTCTTTTGAAACTATTAAATCTTTTATTACCATTTTACCTCTATATCAATTTACCATAAAGGACAAACAACCTTGAAAGTAAACAAATAGTGCATACCCATGCCTACCATGTCGACAACCATATATTGTCGTTCCTTGAGCCACACCTCCCATTGACCCATCCTTACTCTGCCGGCAACCACTAATGCTGTTGGAACCACACCATCCAACTGACCTTGAACCCCCATCCACTATGTGTTATATTACCTAGAAAAAGAAAAAAAAGAGCCACACCTCCATTTTCACATGTTGTGCTAAGCAAAATCCATTACTCCATTTTTCATTGAAAGTATTCAACAAAATTGACAGATTATAACTTCATATGAGTGTTGTATTCAAACTAACTGTAGGATAGGTTCTTGGTTTTGGTCAAATAAAATTAACTTGGAGAAGCAAACAATAACTAATGGTCAAGCAAGGAATAAGAAAGTGTGTATAGGGGTGAAGAATTAGGCCAAATACACAAAGAGAGAAGGCAGCAGTACTCCGTTCATTCTCCTTAGATCAATATCATCCTAATGTCACAGCTCTAGGAGGGAAATATGAATCCGTGAGTACCAGCAAGAACAATGTTCTTGTTTCCAGAGCTCTGAATTACTTTCTCTCTCTAGGATTTCCGTGCTTTTTGGGGATGGATCAATCTCTCTGAATTAATTGAAAGAATGTCTCATATTTATAGGGGTCTGCACCCAATCATTGGGCTGCAGACATTTCCCCAATAATATGATGACACGTGCTCTCTTCGTATATCTGGGTAACGTGGGTCACATCACTGGCCGTTAGGAAGATTCCCATGGCTTATCCAGTGCACGCCATTCCATCGCGACGATCCCTAATCCTTTAAGCCACCAAGCCACTTGTATCTCCCCTATTCCCGCGATGCTATTCATGGTCGCGAGCCCCTTTTCTCGCGCCAACACCTCATTCAAGACTCGTAATGACCTCCCTGCCTCTGCCTTATGGCCAGGTGCAGTCGCGAGCTTGATGGTGAGTGATATCTTCTTCCCATCGCGTCGATTCCCTTTTCTCTGGGCGTCACGACAGGTTGTTCTCCTTAGTATGGGGTATCTTTTTAAAGGTAATTGTAATTCAAATATGCCTTTCTTCGAGAGCCGGGTCTCGCGGTGGCTACTTTCCATTTGCTAAACTTAACCGATATCTGACGTGTCTATTAGTGGCTTTTTCTTCCACGTGGCTGGCTATTACGGGTTGGTCAATTGTTTATTCACCAAACGCGCTGACCTTCCCTACACTAACTAAGCAGATTGTAGAACTCCCACTTCCTTTCTCACCACTTTAAACCTCATAATTGCCTAAAAAATTTAAAAACTCCAACCTAAGTTTTGAGAAGGTGGCTGCAAAAGTGATTGGATAGACTTTAGGGAGGGGGTGGAGGGGGATTCGGTGTGGTTAAAGTGATAGTAAATGGTGGTGGCTAACGATAGGAGAGACTGTAAAGACCCGTAAATTCAATTCTATCTTTTCTAAGTAACGTTTCGTTAAATTATTTGTATGGGTGAGTGTGTGTTTTGTACCGGGGGTTTGGTGGAGGATGGAGATACGTGTCATGATGTGGTGACATGGCTTGAGGGTGTTTAGGATGTGTTAGAAATGATTGGGGGTCAAATTGGTGGTAGTAGAATAAAATCTCAGAATTTTTCCAAGGATACCGGTAGCCCATTTTTCTCACTACCGGTATCCCCCGACCAGAAACTTTTTTTTTCAAGGATACCGGTATCCCATTTTTTTCACTACCGGTATCTAGTGTATTTTTCTGCAAATTTTTGTGCTCGATCAGCACACTATATAGAGGGGTCCTTGGGTTCTTTTTCATTCTAAACCCGATTTCTAACCCTAAAATCACCCCTCTACCTTCTCTCTCCACCTCTACCTCAAACCTTGTGATTTTAACCTAACCCACCACAAATCTTCAAGATCTACACTTTGGAAACATCAATCTCCCTTGGATTTCGGGATTTGAAGCTTCTACACTTAGGGTTTCATTCATCTTCCATTTTCAAGCAAAACCTTGAGGTAGGGGAACGATTTCTACTCTCTCTAGTTGTATACTTGTGATTTATTGCATATATCTTGTTCTTGGCCTCAATTTCATTGGAATTCATGTTTTCCCCAATTGTGTGGGTTTTTCCCACTTTGATTCTTTGATCTATGAAATTGCTTGTTGTTTGGTGAAATTGGGAGTGAAATTGACCTCCCTCAATGTTTAATTGTTACCTAGCATCTCTAATTTGAACCTAAGTTATCTCATTTGTGATTGGGTTGAAATTCCACACCCTAAGGGTGAAAATCTGCACTGTTACGGTTCATACATTGCTGCCTTTGAAATTTCCAGCCACTGCCCCTGTTTTTGGGGTGGTTTTCGGTCACCCTTTGATGTCCATTTGGTCCCCGATCACTTATTCCTTCCTAAAATTGACTTTTGGCATCACTTTCAGCCATGTTTTGACTTGAGAACTATGATTTTATAAGTAAATATGTCATTTTACCTCACATGAACGTTTGTTGGTTTTTAGAAAGCGTGTGTGGGTGGGTGCATAGCACATTTTGTCGAAAGGTGTGAAATGGTGAAATGAACTTGGAGAAAATGGATTTTGAATGGAATATTGGGAAATGAGATCTTTCAAAATAATGTCATCATTTGACAAATTTTTTTAATAAAGGCACGCGGAGCCTATGGAATCCGGCAGGGGCACGCGGGGCCCACAGAACCCGGCAGGGGCACGCGGGGCCCACAGAACCCGACAGAGGCACGCGGAGCCTACAGAATTCGGCAGAGGCACGCGGAGCCTATGGAATCCGGCATAGGGATTAAATCCCTAGTACTAATGGAATGATGAGTTTCTTCAATGAAAGAAAAGGGAAATAAGATTTTTGAACTATCCATTGCGTTTTTGTTAAAACTTGATTTTGGGGCTTCTGTGGTAAACTTGGATTGTTGAGTATAATGAAATGGATACTTGGGTAGTGTTTGAATACTTGGCAAATCATTGGAGTACTTTGATGTTTTTAAACCCTTTCACTCATGATTCGGTTATCGTCACTCACATTGGTGTATCCATTTGATATATCTAGCCTCCATGTGCAGGCATCATATTCATACACCTAGCGTTAGTAGAATAGTTCTCCTACGAGCGCATGTGCTCACCCTATCCCTTTTCAGGTACCCAGCTTTGATCGTGCATGGTTTGAAGTGCATGACTTGGATGATGAGCATACATAACGTGGAGTTATTTTATTCATCTTCAATGCATTAACTTTTCTTTTGGGGAGATGATATTGTAACTCTAATCTTTTCTCTACCTATTGACTATGGATTTGTAATAACTTATGGGATGTTATTTTGATTACACCTTTGGGGCAAGGGTGCCCAAACTTTATTATTTGATTACACCTTTGGGGCAAGGGTGCCCAAACATTTGATAGCCGTTGGGTTAAGGATGTACTCTAATTATGAAAATCTTTATCTTTTAACTTACTTATTGTTTGAGATTCTTTTATTATGTTTTGGAAAAATGAGGGCGTGACAAAGACGGTGAAGTGGAGAATGAGATGGGGTTAGTGATGACATAATAATAAGTGAGCAAAAAAACTACTATGTAATTTGTTAATTTTTTTATGATTGGCTTCAATTTTGTTAATTTACAATGTGGATGTTAAAAGATACAAGCGCTTAGAGAGAATATATGTGTTGAAATAAAATGTACGGGTAATCAGGAATATTATGTAAAATAAGAGAAGTAAATTTCCAAAATTAAAAGGAGAGTGATTTCCACACCTCCCAAATTGTTATCCACACCCCCTTTTTTGTCTTCTAAAACAAGTTTCATGTGTAAAAATGTCACTAGAAGGCAAAAAAAAAAGGGGGTGTGGGTGTCAATTTGGGGGTGTGGATATCAATTACCAATTAAAAAGATGATCAGTGTACAGCTATCAAAAACATCAAGGAGATAACTATAATTTGTTATGCATCTTTTATGATGCAAACCAAAATAAAGGGATAGATTAATAAGAGATAGAGGATCTCAAATAGGATGCAAGGAGCAAAAGCTCTCAATTTCTATTATCAATATATATCAAAAACTACAAAAATGAAAGACTCACACACCTATTTATAGACTCAAGACCCTACTAACCCTAAATGTACTATAAATGACAATAGTACCCTTAAATTGTACTGCATCAGGACTCCCCCTCTAAAGATAACAATTTGTCCTCAAGTTGGACTACATGACACAAGACAACAAATAAAGACAACATAAAGTTTTTATTATGCAGCTTCGAAGTAGACATGCTGCTGCATTCCTTGATCAATGCGTCACCCTCAACAACTAATCTTCAATATCAGCTTCTTTTTGTATACATCCACCGCGTCCATGCTTATGTGAAATGAAATCATCCATACCATGCGTCTTGTAAATCAAAATATCGTTGTAGTAGCACATCACACACATTTCCAAGTGGCACCAAGAACTATCCACCTTAGCAAATTGAAAAGTCACCACACTATGCTCGAAACTTGCTTGCTTGAAGACAAAACCCAAAGGGTCTACAAGCTGTCCCAAATCATCTTTTCCTTCTTTTGGTAGTCCCGAATAGCATGTGCAAGGAAAAATAGCCAATTCAAACACCCCTTGCACCATGTGCAACTCGGAAGGTAAATAATGAAAACAATCATCAAGTTTTGGCTCTCCAAACTCTTCACTCATCGGTGGATAGTAAAAAACAACTTCATCCAACTTCGGTGACTCAACCGAAGCATAATGGTCTTCACTTATGACTTCCTAGCTTTCTTGCTTATCCACAAGGTAGTTCTCCTTGATCATATCAACTAGTTTACCCTCTTCATTGACAACACAAAACTCTTCTTCAAACTCATCATAGATTGGAACATTTTCAAATTCACCACTACTCTTAAAGATAAGATCATCTTCCAAATTACTTCTAATCTTAAGGACAATGTCATCCTTAAAATCTTCTCCAATCTCCAAGATAAGTCACCTTCAAGATCATTTTCCTCTTTTAGGAACTCATCAAAGACGGGAAGGTCTTTGAAACCGCCATCTTTAAAGTCATCTTCAAAGTCTCTTCCAAACTCTTTATTTGCAAACTCATCAAAGACGGGAATTCTTTCCAAATCACCTCCAAAGTCTTCATTTGGAGACTCGTCGAAGATGGGCAAATCCTCAAACTCATCTTCAATCTCAAACGCACAATCATTCCCAAGAACACCTTCAAGTTCTTCACTTGGATATTCATCAAAGAAAGAAAAACCATTGAAATAACCATGTTCTTTTGCCTCTTCAAACACATCCGGAGTGAGGTTCATCTCCCCCTCAAACTTGTCCGGATTGACGGGTCCATAGGATTCTTCAAGGTCATCACCAATGTTCTCCTTCTTCTTGTAGTCAAAAGTAGACTTTAATCAGCCTTTGCCTAATCAGCCCTTTTCTTGTTAAGTCTTCAATTATTCAGTTGTATTCTGAAACATTTCACCTAAGGAGGTCGTTGCCTTATCTAGTACTGTTGGTGCTAAGTGAGGATTTGGCAAGGGCTGATTAGGATTCGGTGGTAGATCGTTTAACTCCTGAAAGAAAAGCAGAAACAATCAGCACTAAAAGCCCAACAAGCAAAACCTAATACAGACAAATAAAGTACCCTGAAGAGTTAGGCAAAATCAGGGAAATAGAACTAAGTATGTTGAAGGGATTTTGCTTCCAAATAAGTCTCTCTCAAGTAATCTTATTGTATCAGCCCCTAAATCGAGGCAAAATCGAAATCCAAATCGAAAAAGGTACTCGAAAACCCCAGGTTTCTCGAAAATGCTCAAAATGATCGAAAACCCTAGTTTATCCGAATCAGAGTGAGAGAGAGATCGAACCTTGGTTCTTCCATCTTCTTGTTGGACAAATCGATCAGTCTTTGGGTCTGTCGGGGAGCTTCTTTATCTGAAATGGAAATCGAAATGCGATTTGGGAGTTTTCTAAAAAACCCTAGTTTTTTCGAATCAAGGAGAGAGAGAGAGAGAGAGAGAGAGAGAGAGAGAGAGAGACGAACCTGGTGTTCTTCTTCTTCTTCTTCTTCTTCGTTGAGAGAGAGAGAGAGCGTGGGTCTCGATCGATTTTCCCCAAATCGTCTGGGGAATGAATGGAATGGGTTTTAACCCTTTTAACCCGATTGGGTGCATTTAACCCGCGAACCCATATGGGTCAACCCATAAGGGGCTTTTAACCCGCGATTTTGGCTTTTAAATCTGAGCCCTTGGATGAGATCCAAGGGCTGTGAGTGAAGGTCCGCATTTTGGTTTATTTAAGGGTCCCTTATGTGAAGCTTGTTGTATATATATATATAGGGGCCGGATCCATGGACACTTATTTTGCACACTCATTTTGACACTCCATCTCACCCGTTGAAATCAAGGGCTGAGATTAAAATACACAAAAAAAAAAATTTAATTTCTCCTCTCTCTCCTCTCTACCTCAACATTTCTCTCTTCCCCCCTCGGCCTCCCCTACACCTTTCCCCTCCCATCTTTGGCGACCCAAACTCTGACGATGGCGACCTTTCTCCGGCGGACCCAAGTCCGACCATGACGCCCCATCTCTTGCCTCCCCCTGTTTTTCCGACAAATTGACAGTTTTTTGGTGAGAAATTAGCAATCGCTAAAGGGCCCTTCTTCTGGTTTCTATTTTCTCTTTCTTCTCTCTCATCTCTCATGGCAACTCCCCCTAACCCCTCTCTCAAACATCAAGCTATCAGATTGAGTTAAATGTTGCAGTTAGCGACATCATTATTTGTTCCTTTTTCCTCTTTGTTTTTTTGTATCAAAGCTCAACTAGAATAAATATTTCAACTCCATCCACCAAAGTGAACAAAGATCCATCAGTTAAGACAGAGAGCCCTTGAATGTGAAAACCAATTGTTTAAAGAACGAAACCCAATTGCCGATAAAAAAAAAGAACGAAGACCTATTTTTTTAAGCCACCAGATGGAAAACCCATCTTCTTAGGAATCCATCCTAAAATTGAAAAGATGATGTATAACCATAGCACCATTCTTGTAATCTTCTTACCGACGCAGTTACCGCCGATTCGGAACAGGATGGATTTTTCTAGTTTTCGTCGTCTGTTGTATTGTGGGAGAGAGAGAGAGAGAGAGATTAGGTGAGATGGAAAAGAGGGAAGAGAGGCAGTTCAAAAAAAAAGAGGGAAAATAGTACAACTTTAAAATTTTAATCTCAGCCCTTGATTTCAAGGGGTGAGATGGAGTGTCAAAATAAGTGTGCAAAATAAGTGTCCATGGATTTGGCCCCATATATATATATATATATATATATATATATATATATACGCCAACTATCCTGTCAAGGATCCCGGATTTCCCGGATTGAAGCTTTTTTCGGTGTTTTGATGCTTTTAAAATTTGTTTTTGGGAAATCCGAGCCATCCAATGTGTTCAAAAGGTGTTTTCCAAGGTCCACGCGGGAAATCTTCAAAAAAAAAATACCAGGAAGGGCTTGATCCAAGCAGTTTTTCGCAAAATTGGACGGTTCGGATCGTGAAAATTTGATCCGGAACTACGAATCCCGGATATATATATATATATATATATATATATATATATATATATAGCTCAAACTTCTTATCCACACTCCCGGATTTAAGGAAAAAATGGGGTTTTTTTTGTGTTGCAAAATTTTTTTGGAAAATCCGAAATATATATTTTTTGCGAAAACTGCTTGGATCAAGCCCTTCCCGGTATTTTTTTTTTGAAGATTTTCCGCGTGGACCCTTGAAAACACCTTCTGAACACATTGGACAGATCGGATCGTCAAAAAAAAATTTGGATCATAAGGTGCGGAAATTAAAAGTCCGGAAATGAAAAGTCCGGATAGGAAGTGGAACCTATATATATATAGGTTCCGGATAGGAAGTGGAACCTATATATATATAGGTTCCACTATATATAGGTTCCACTTCCTATCCGGACTTTTCATTTCCGGACTTTTTATCCAAAAAATTTTTTGACGATCCGATCCGTCCAATGTGTTCAGAAGGTGTTTTCAAGGGTCCTCGCGGAAAATCTTCAAAAAAAAACACCGGGAAGGGCTTGATCCAAGCAGTTTTCGCAAAAATATATAAATACAGTTTTTGCAAAAAACTACTTGATCAAGCCCTTCCCGGTATTTTTTTTTGAAGATTTTTCGCGTAGACCCTTGAAAACACCTTCTGAACACATTGGACGGATCGGATTTTCCAAAAAAAAATTTGCAACACAAAAAAAACCCCATTTTTTCCTTAAATCCGGGAGTGTGGATAAGAAGTTTGGCCTATATATATATATATATATACCCCACGGTTCCAGTCAGGGATCCCTGACTGGAGCCTTTGGGGTGTTTTTTTTGTGTTGCAAATTGTTTTGAGAAAATCCGATCCGTCCAATGTGTTCAAAAGGTGTTTTCCAAGGTCCACACGGGAAATCTTCAAAAAAAAATACCAGGAAGGGCTTGATCCAAGCAGTTTTTCGCAAAAACTGTATATTTACAATTTTGCGAAAAACTGCTTGGATCAAGCCCTTCCCGGTATTTTTTTTTGAAGATTTCCCGCGTGGACCCTTGAAAACACCTTCTGAACACATTGGACGGCTCGGATTGCCAAAAAAATGTTCGGATCATGGAGGTCCGGAAGTCCGGATCCCGGACTAGAACCGGCTTCTATATATATATATATATATATATATATATATATATATATATATTTTTTTTTTTTTTTTTTTTTTTTTTTTTTTTTTTGCAATGTAATACTCCCTTCGTCCCATTTTAAATGTTCCCTACGTATATCCGTGTCATTTTCAAACGTCTATATCTTTTTATTGGTAAGGTTTTCAAAGTTTTTAAAATTTTTGTCTAATAGAACTAATTGAGGTCTACCAAATAAGATCCATATTGCATATAAAATACATTATAGAATGAAAACTATAAGAGTTTAAAAAAAAACACGCATAACTGTAGGGAACATTTAAATTGGGACGGACTAAACCTTCTTATATAAGAACACAAGTTGGCTTGCCATTTTTGACCATTGTGGATGAAATTACCCCTGAAAATGTATTGGGTTGTGATGCACTATTGTGGACAATTTAGGTATTTTAGTTTTACATTTCTGGTCCTATTTTCTCTTTTCCTTGAAATTGGCCCTAAAAGTCGGTGAGTAGATGGTATATAAAGGAGTACGGGATACTGGAGCACCTTCCCACACCCCTCTCGTCTCTCTCTCTCTCTCTCTCTCTCTCTCTCTCTCTCTCACAACACACACACACACACACAAAGCCCAAGAGATCAAAATTGGCTTCCAGTCGCAGAGAATCCACCAAATTCGGCGACATCCTCCTCTACTAAAACCAATTCCATCGGTCGCTCTTCCGCAAATACAGGCTGTTAGGTTTTCTCCCTTCATACTCATCATTAATATCTTTTTGCTGAATTAGGGCTTCGTTTGATATCTTCGAATGTACATGCAAGATGCATCTTGACATATATATTTTCTCCCTTCATACTCGTTGTCATTAATATCTTTTTCTATTTTTTAAGCAAGAAAGCAGTACCAGTATGAGAGGGAAAGAGAACAAAATGGAGAGGGAGGCAAAGATAGAAATCTCCTTGTCATCGGGATTCTCTGAAAAGTGAAAGAAAAAGTTGATAGTTGGTGAGTAAAAGAGGGAAAAAGGAGATTAATGAAGCTTTTTAAAGTACTCTTCCTTTATAAATAGAAGAGAAGTCTAAAATATGCCTACACAACTCACCATACCTGATACTAAAGCTTCTTAAAATACTCTTTCATTACAGAGCCGTATTCATTTGCTCTCCACATGGTAGCAAGGCTCTTTTAACATTTCTCTCTCTGAGTTTTTCCCCTCCCTTGTTTAGGTTAAGGTAACTTCTTTTTCATTTGTAGCCTCTTTCTCTCCATCTCTTTCTACACGCTAATGTGCCTGACATCGTTTATTTTGTGGTGCAGGAAATGAATGTTTCAAAGAGCAAAAGTATCCAGAGCTGTGAGGCACTACACAGAAGCCTTGGGGAGAAATCCAAAAGACCCTAAAGTAATTTGAGTTTTATGCTTAAGTTTTAAGTTTTAAGTTTTAAAACTAAACACCAGTTCCAAACACATATACACATATCAGAGCCGATGGCTGACAATCTATAGGTGGACTCTCCTAGAAGTATCGGTGGTTGTGGGTTTGCACAAAGACTCTTAGAGGAGTAGGAAAACAATCCATTGTAACTCTTGATGGATCAAGAAAATTCTTGGTGCATGTGGTAACTGGCAAGCAACAAGGTGGCTTTTGATGGAGCAAAAAAAAATTTACGGTGTGTGCAGCACCTGGCTGGCATGTAAGGTGGCTCTCATGGAGTATGGTGGTCTCGATGGACTGGGTGCGGTAAGTAAGTCCAGGTTTAGACGCGGTGTTGGAGAGATCAAGATTTAAGGGAGAGTCAAGTGGATAAGATTGAGGGGGAGCTAGGCCCAATGCATGGTTCACACATGATTGGGGAGATTGTTAGGAACACGTGTGAAAGATTGAGTCTCACAGTGGTAAACAGAAAAAGAGTTGGACCTTAATATACAATTTGATGACTCGGCACTTACAAGGCTAGCCTTGTAAGTGGATATGAGTCATTCAATGTATATTGAGTCCATGTTATGTGGTAGACTCCATGGATACTCCCTAACGGATTGGGCCTACGAGCACAATGGCAAAACCTTAGGCGGGTCAGACTTCCAACAGGTCCCTCAGCCTTTTTCCCATCTTCTTATGTGAGCTTGATCTAAAAGTGTAGGGGGTTAAAAAACAAAACCATCTTTCTCCAAAGAGTTCAAGCAACTCTTGGGTCTCACACGATTCCATCTAATGAGAAATGCTATATGCAAGGAAAAGATCCGCAGGGAAGGCCCTGCGGGGCCCAGTATGGATCCCGAACGACTAATTTGAGCGGCTCAAGAATTTTAAAAACACATTTCGAGTGGGCCCGCTAAAAACCAACTCCATCCGATATGTTTAGATGCTCGATCCAAACTTTCATTTTTTCTTTTTTCATCCGAGCCATTAAAAAATGAAAGTTTGGATCAAGCATCCACACATATCGGATGGAGCTGGTTTCTAGCAAGCCCACTTGAAATGTGTTTTTAAAATTTTTGAGTGGCTCAGATCAGCCGTTTGGGATCCGTACTAAGCCTCGTAGGGCCTTCCTTGTGTGATTCCTTGCAAATCTTCTTTGCACATATCATTTTTGTAGTTATAGATCCTAAAGTTTTTGGGTTGTTTGTTATGTATAATGTCGTTATGAAAACTTACACTCCTTTGACTGTGGATCGTTGCCGTTGTCAACTCCTTCAACAATGGACCATACGAACCCTAGATCTTGAGAAAAGGGCAACAGTTTGCAACGTGAGGACCACATAGAGGAAGAACTGGGGGAAGTGTAACTTAGAGAGAGAGAGAGAGTTAGGGTTCTGGAAGGGAAGGGGGGGTGGGGGGGAGAGGAAAGATAAAAAGATTTGTGAAATGAAAGTATAAAAGGGTCTGATTTTTATATGGTCACCATGTTTTCGTTACAACATTACTATATTATGCAATACATAGATGCACTCATCCACTAAAAGAATACCAATATGTGTATTTAGTACATTAGTTAGTGCCTCTAAACTTTCCCATTTTAAATAGAGTTGCCGTGTTAGTGGTTTTGAAAAGTGTGACCATTGAAATGGTAAAGTGATTGAGTCAATGTCTATGTTTTGGTAATTTTCTAATTAAAGAACTCGCGAAGTGCATTCATTTAGTGTAAAAAAATTTAAAAGTGGTACCGCACAGTCTGTTGTTTAAAAGTGCTTTCATTTGAGTCAATGTCTATGTTTTCGTAGGTTTTACAGTATTAATTTGGGACAGTGGGGGTAACACCTATTAGCACCGCACAGTCTGTTGTGGGGATGAGTTCTCATTCAATTTATCCGCCCTCGAATCTCCTCTGGTTTTAAATTCGTTTGGGTACATTGGAGATCCAAAACGATGATCAGAAATGTTTGTTTCGTAGAATTCATCGAGAAGGATATTCATGCCCAAAATTAATTTGATCTAACTTCATTTAATATGAACAAATCGCGGTTATGCGAAAGAAAATTAAAAAAAGAAAAAAAAAAGGAGAGTAGATACTAGATAGTCAAAAATTTTGAACTCGTTTTTGTGCACTTTTTTTTACTCTCGCACAAACGTGATTCGTTCTTATATCAAACGACATCAGATCAAAATGATTTTGGGTATGGACATTCTTTTCGGTGAATTCTGTGAAATGAATGATTCCGATCATTTTTTTAAGTCCGGAATGGACCAAAAGGAAATAAAAAAACACGGAGGAGACTGGAGAGGAAAAACTGGATGAGAACTCGTCCGAGCTCCATTGTGATGTCCAGCGCTGAATATTTACCCCTTGTCTCTAGCCCTCCCGACAAATGGCAATCCTATATACTATGGCAATGTAGTTGGTGCCTTCAAAACTCTCCAAACCCCAATCCTGATTTTTCTAGAATTTTCAATTATTTTTTTACCCACTAAAATCCACGTGGAACATAGACCTCACTTTCCTCTAAGTTTTAACACCCAACTGCCCACTCCCCACAAATTTTCTCACGTGCCCATTCCTGAAAGTTCTCAGTTCCTGCCAACCTCGAACCAAAACTCAGTTCCTGCCAACCTCGAGCATGGCATTCTCTTCTTCCTCATTCGTCACGAAGTTATTGCTTCTCCGCAACTACGCTGACTCAGGTACTGGAGCATATATGGGCCGTCAAAAAAAAAAAAAAAACTTCTCTAGATCTGTGTGTGTTTTTCGTCATACATTTCTTTACATAGATAGCTTACTTTCAGCGATTGTATGCTTAAAGAACAAAAAATCAACCGACAACAAAAAAAAAAAACACCACATGAATTGCTATGTGGAAAATACTTTAGATGCTTGATTAAGGTTGTTCTTAGACTATTTGTGATTTCTCTTTTACTAAACTCCACTTCTTGATCCTTTAAAAAAAAAACTCCACTTCTTGATTAATTATGTAGGATTACGGTCCTGTTTTGAAAAAAATCCGCTCAATTAAGAGTGCGTACAAGTACTCCATAGAAAGGTATGCTTCTAGCCTATATTTCTGTTTGGCTCTTTCTGCTTGAAAAATTACAGCTTCTTGGTCAATTATATATGATTGGAGTCCACATGTTACCTATTGTGCCATGTACGGACATTGTGCGTGCAAGTTAATCTCGCCCGTGCATATGTGGAAAATTATGCTTAAAGAACAAAAAATCAACCGACAACAAAAAAAAAAAAACACCACATGAATTGCTATGTGGAAAATACTTTAGATGCTTGATTAAGGTTGTTCTTAGACTATTTGTGATTTCTCTCTTACTAAACTCCACTTCTTGATCCTTTCAAAAAAAAAACTCCACTTCTTGATTAATTATGTAGGATTACGGTCCTGTTTCGAAAAAAATCCGCTCAATTAAGAGTGCGTACGAGTACTCCATAGAAAGGTATGCTTCTAGCCTATATTTCTGTTTGGCTCTTTCTCCTTGAAAAATTACAGCTTCTTGGTCAATTATATTTGATTGGAGTCCACATGTTACCTATTGTGCCATGTACGGACATTGTGCGTACAAGTTAATCTCGCCCGTGCATAACACGGATTCAACGCTAGTAGAATACTAGTGTACTGTACAAATCTACACCGAACTCTTCTCTTTTCAGTTCCTCTAATCGGTTCGTCATCGTATATCGAGAGAGCGAGAGAGAGAGAGAGCGGATCAAAAAAAAGAGAGAGAGAGAGAGCGGATCAAAAGAGAGAGAGAGAGAGAGAGAGAGATGGAAAACCAAAACAGTAACCATCCAAACAAACCCAGAGTGGTCTGTTGCATTGGCGACGTCCATGGCTACATAACCAAGCTCCAGAACCTCTGGTCAAACCTCGAATCCCTCATCGACCCATCCCTTTTCCAAACTGCCCTCATCATCTTCTTGGGCGACTACTGCGACCGTGGCCCCCACACTCGACTCGTCATCGACTTCCTCATCTCTCTCCCCTCCAAATACCCAAACCAGACCCACGTCTTTCTCGCCGGCAACCACGACTTCGCCTTCGCCGCGTTCGTCGGAGCCCTCCCTCCGCCGCCGGAAGGGTTTGCGCTGTCGGAGACGTGGAAGGAGTACGCGGCGAGCGAGGAGAGAGAAGGGTGGTTTAAAGAGGAAGGGGTTTATGAGAAGATGCATTTGCAGGCAAGGACGGACCAGCCCTATCTACATTTTAGTAAATTTTTTTTATGATTGTATGTTAATTTTAGCAGTACTTCTAGTTTTTGATCTATTATTTTGCTATTAAAATAGACAGTAATGCATAGGATTATATGCCATTGTAATTATGGATGACCTTATCTTAGTAATTGAATGACAATCTTTCTGGTAGCATTTTTATAATATATGTTGACAAAATTAATACTATAGTCTTTTACGTGTTGCAATTTTTATTTTAAACTTCCTCCTGAGTCCGTCCCTGTTTGCAGGGGAGGAGGTGGGGCGGATCGATTACAGTCAAGTTTAATGCTGCGAAGGGGATTGAGTACAAGGGTTCGATTTATGATGCCGGTACCACGTTCGAATCCTATGGTGTTCCACATGGTTCTGCTGGTATGGTGTTTGACATGGATTGTGTATTGTTTTTAAGTGGTTTTGCTTTGTTTCATTAGTTTGATTCTGGGCAATAAGTTAAATGTATTTTGCTCTGGACATTTTGCATTGTTAGATGAGCGTTGGTATCGTTCGTTAGTAGTTTGTACTCAAAGGGGTCGAAGGCTGAAATTGATAAAATTCAAGGATTTAATAAGAAGAAACACTTTTGATACTAGAACTCAAGCCTCATGGAGCATGTTTTCCCAGATTTGATTGGTTCATTGACTTCATTCAGACATCACCAAATTCTACTAACAACATGGGGTCCAAGGAAATTTAACTGGTAAGGCTGAAGTCCACTGGGGCCCTACAATGAAAAGACTAGAACCTCGAGCTCAAGGACACAATTATCCTATGAAAAGACCTATTTGTCATCCAAGTCCGGCGGAAGATAGTTAATTGGATGAATATACTGATGTAGAACCTATCACATGATTTAAAAACCTTGATGGAGAACTAGCAAAGAAGAAATGATATGACATGATATGCATAGTTGGTTGGAGGAATAGGCGATAAAAATCAAAATATAAATCTGCTTGATTTCAGACTAACACAATCATCATTCCCTTTGGTTTGCTCAACTAGAGAATTATTCCGAAGGTCTAAAAGAATATCAAAACAATATGAATTTCTATCAGAAGTTATGAACAAAAGAGTTTTTGTTTGGTTTATAATGTGTGTTTTGATGCTGGTTTTCTCTATGTAGTAGTGATTTTTGGTTGTTCAACTTTTTGTGCTTAATTGTAGTGGCAAGTAGCTGTTCTATGTTTGAGGGTTATATTTCTGTCCCTTAATGGTTCTGGCATTTGATTGTTCAATTTTTAGTTCTTAGTCATAAACAGGTTCTTGTGTCAAGTGGTGTAACTCTTGTGTTTAGAATTAGGATTTGTAGAGGAATTTGCGGAGAGAAAGGGAGAGATTAGTGAAGAAGCCAAATTTGTTTCTTGGGGTATTATAGCATTTTCATTTGCCTGAGAAATAACGACACAAATCCGAGATCCAAATACAGCTTTAATATTTGCAATGTCAAATGACATCTTCCAATTGATTTGAAGTTCAATTTGGGTGTTTGGTCTTTGTTGTAATAGAGATGTGGTGATTTGAATGTGAACTGTGATTTTTGTGCGCAGACCTGATAAGGGCAGTCCCTGATGAGCACAAGAAGTTTCTTGCTGATCTAGTATGGGTCCATGAAGAGGTCAGGCTTTTTTATACCATGCTGTCTTAGTTTTTGTAGTAATAGCTTGTAGCTGATTATTTGAAGTGTACCCGTCGGAAGGGATAAGCCATAATATTTTGGTTATTATCAACTCATTCGTAAATTTGAGTATAAGTAAATAAGATTGGTATGGGAGCTTACTGATGCTTACCCATATCAGGATGATGTCTGTTTAGAAACCGAGGAAGGAATCAAACACTGTAAATTGATTGCGGCACATGCTGGCTTGGAGAAAGATAAACCGGTTGAAGAACAGCTGAAATTTTTGAAAGCCAGGGACACCAGGGTGCCTAAGGTGGAGGCCCTTAGCGGGAGGAAAAACGTATGGGATATCCCAAAGGTGACCATTTGTTCTCTCTCTCTCTCTCTCTCTCTCCAGCTGGATACGGTTTTCCTTTTCTGTGTTTCCAGGAAAAATAGCAGGCTTCCTTGGCAACCCACTTTTCAGAATTTTTCGTGATGCTATTTTGGAAATTTTTAGAATTGTTATAAAAAATGAAAGTGATGTGTATTCGTTTGATCTTTTTTTCACATTTTTTCCTCCGAAACATAAATACAAAGCAAGAAACAAAGACAAGGAAAATGCAAACAATACCAAACAGATTGTTAGTTTTTGCGCTAGCAAGAAGATCTGGTTGAGCCACATTCATTTGTATTTCTCGTCTATGATTTCAATTAGCTGGATGACTGATAGGAAAAAGGTCCTATGATTAATTTAAGATGTTTGGTGTTTGGTAATATTAGGAACTTACCGAGTATCCAACCATTGTGGTAAGTGGTCACCATGGGAAGCTTCACATTGAAG
The DNA here is from genome assembly GCA_963854785.1 of Vaccinium vitis-idaea. Lineage (NCBI taxonomy): Eukaryota > Viridiplantae > Streptophyta > Magnoliopsida > Ericales > Ericaceae > Vaccinium > Vaccinium vitis-idaea. The sequence goes on from OY978220.1 coordinate 12,840,249, forward strand.
GCCTTAGGCTTATTATCGATGAGGGTGGCGGATATGAGAACAAAGCAGTGGCTGCATTTGTGCTTCCCTCCATGAAAATTGTCCGCGATACTGATGTTTTAGCAAAATAGCCTCCAGAAGTTGTGGTCCATCTGCATAAGCTGGTCTCGACATGCTCCTGCTACCATAAAAGGACATAATTATCTATTCGTGGACCGAATTTCTTCCAAGCTAAACCGAGACACAAGTGAGTCAACTGGATGTGCTCTCAAATATATTTGTATTTAGTATGGTTTGTTCTGAAATATTGATTGCCATTGTGGCCTTTCCTATATTATGTTCGTCCTCTTGTTTCTTATTTCCCATTACAGTAATGACCGGCATAGGCTTTGTCCATCCTCAGTTCACCAGAATTCATATAATTTTATTTTCTCCGGTGAAAATTGCAGTACAGGATCTCTCACTGACCCTCTCCTGGATGTTCATTTACACCCATACAAGCATGGGATTTTGCTTTACTTCGTAAAACGAGAAATAAATCTCAAGCTTACCTACTTTTGATTATCTTTTGAAGTTTTATGTTCTCAGAAAACAGAAGATGAAAATCAAATACGAAAAAGAACTTTATTAAACCGTCTCTGCAAACTTTTCTTGGGAATTTACTTCTTCAAAACTCCACATTCCATCTTCCTCCACAGCAGCTTCAGCAACCAACAATGGTTTCAGGAAAAAATGGTGAATCACTGGAAGATTACTCGTACCAAAAATAAACTATAGAAATTTGACGCTGCGTGCATATCATATTCATGTAACGTAAAACTGTGGAAGTACAGCAATTGCTCAAGAGTGTAACCAACCATATCTGTTAGCGCGGTGAAAAATGATTCATTATCACCAAAAAAACAAAACAGAACAAAAACAAAGAATCACAAAAGAAAAGAGAAGATGCTCTTAATCTTCCTCGCCACCCGAACTGTCTGAGCTTGAACCACTACCTTGACCATTGGCCAGACCATTAGCTGAAACGGCTTTACTCTTCTTCACATCCTTGACCTCCTCTTCATCCTCACTATACTCACTCTCATAATCATCATACTCCTCTTCTTCCTTGTCCTCTTCCTCCTCAATCCCATCCTCCACAACCGGTCCCTCCTCCAAAACAACCCCAGCACCACCCCTCATCCCTGCTCTGCTCCGTTTCAAAACCCTCACCTTCATGCTCGTCTTTAAATCACACCCAATCCAAGAATCGCACAAGCAGTAACACGTCAAGTTATAGTTCCCCTCGGCTGGGGCCTGGAATTTCCCCATCACGAGCCTGGACCCGCCCTTCACCTTTTCAACCGCCGCCTTAACCGCCGAACTTATCTCCTTCAAATTGGCCCCCGACCCTTCCTTTGACTCCTGAACAGCTTTCGATGCGGCAGTAATGGCCGTTGCCTCATCTGTGAAGTTGATCTTCTGAGACACCCAAACTTCATTGGACACGGGGTCCGCTAGCAGGAGCCAGTAGTTCTCCTCCTTCTGGAAGGGGAAGTAGGGAGCATGGGGAAGGGCTACAGTGAGGCTGTTCCCGCGCTTGAGCGTGACCCAGGCTTGCATAGTTACGATGTCGCCCTCTTGGATTCCCTCTTCGCCCTCTGTCTCACTGGTGATTTCCATTGTTATGGAAGGCATCATTTTGAGGACTGTCTCTACGTCTTCCAATTCGGCAGGAGAGAAGCCGGCAACCTGAGTCAAGAGGTCAGCACGCTCTTGTGCGGTCATGTCTCGAAGCTCTTGAAATGTTCGCACTTTCTGCAATACATAACGAAAAACTAAAAGCTTAACATGACATATCAACATCAACAGAAAGCCAAGTAACAAAAGGTGAAGACCTGACGAGCATCGAGACTCCTAGAGATCGCCCATCGAATCCTAATATTTAATGGTGGGACAAGCCGGGGACACACATGGCGACACAACAAGGTGATTCTTATAAATTTTAAAGCTTTTTTGGGATAAAAAACTTATAACTTCAGGAGTATTTGGCAAAAAGTATAATATTAACATTGTGTGCATATGCAAACACTATAGGTTGATAATGCATACGCGAGTCCTAACCTAAATATTTAATGGCTACAATGTTAGCTTGCAAAACTGAAAAAATGATATAGAAAAAAATGTCCCCTTTTTTCAGAATTGTCGTGTACGCACCTGTGTTCCCCACCATGTCCGTGTCCCTATCCGTATCCATGCTACATACTCGAAGATGACGAGACATGGAATCATGTTCAAGTTCATCATAACAATAAGATGACAACCATTGAGGGCGAAGAAAACGGTGGTATGAAGGTAAACAAACGAGTAATGACCAACAGCGAAGGGAGGGCTTGGACACATTGAATTGGAAAACTCTCTTGCATTAGGTTTATTTTTTACAGGTTGTGTATACATTAGACCCCGCAGATATTAGAATATTGTTCCAAACACCCCCACAAAAATTATAAACTCTGCCACTTTATTTTTGGCAAACACTGTTCTAGGTATTTGATCCCAATGTCTACAAATCCTAGCTCTGCTCCTGCTGTTTTTGCCGACTTTGTTTATCAATTAGAATTTAGCCGTTTCTCCCAAGTCTGTCAGTATCTATTCAGGACGGATACTCCGAAAGTAGTCGCATATGGGAATTGGATACAATACGCGCCCTATATATATCGGATACGACAAATAATTATCCTCCATTTAAATTAAATGTTTTTAATTTAGGCTATGTTTTGGATACACACGTGATAGGCGAAGGATACATTTAGGAATAAGGCGGGGATTTAAAATGAAAATTTCTAAAAAGTAAAACTATGGGTAACTGTAGGGTATTACTATAAGTATAAAATATAAACCCAAATAAGACTGATCAGCAGATCGCATAGATACCTTGTGAGGCTTGAACCTATGAAACCCTAGATCGTGATTCCTTCTTCATTACAAGAATGTATACTGATCAAATTATGGAATCGAGATCTAGGGTTTCAGTGGTTCAAGCCTACAGGGTACACCACACGATCAAATCAGTCTATCTGGGTTTATAATTTCTACTTATACTAGTACTACAATTTACCCCTTAGAGTTTTGACTTACTCCCTTCGTCCTAAATTGTTCCTTTTTGGTCAGTCATGTCACTCAAACAATTGTCTATATTTCACAATCTATAATGTTCTCTATGATTTTGACATATATGTATAATGAAATTAATTGGGTTATGACACAAGATCCATATTGAATATAAAAAAAATATTATAAATAAGAAGATATAGACAATTTTTTAGAGGTCCCAAATAGTTAAACAAGAGCAACAATTTGAGACGGACAGAGTAATTTTTTTAAAAATTCATTTTAACCACCACCGTATCCCAAAAAGTATCCTGCCGTATCACGTGAATAAATCCAAAAAGTATCCGAAATAAAAAAACATTTAATTTAAATGCACAGGATACTTTTTTTGCCGTATCTGATATGTTTCGGGGCCTATCGGTATCCGATACCCATACGCGACTACTTTCGGAGTATCCATGCTTCATAGATGACAGGTATTCCAAATTTGCAACCCAACATAAATGAAGCAACTAATGGGTGTTCTTCTGTTGTGAGTAAACAAGGCGTTTGATGTCATGGTAGACTGGGAAAGGGAAAATAATGCTCTCAAATTGATAAGACTAACTACATGACAATTGCTGATCAGGAAAAAAAAACTACACTGACAATTCACTGTAGGGAAATATCATTTGTACCTTTCGTGCAATTTTCTTGACAATGGCCTCACTGAAGTGTGGCAACTGTAGAAAGGGAGCAACTCCTTCAGCGGACCCTCCAGATGCTTTTCGTGCACTCAGTGGAACTGCCTGCATTGCAAAATTTCAAGATCAATGACATTCGGTAAGTGTCAAAATCAGGAAGAACAGTAAATTTAAAAATAAAGAAGAGGTAAAAAGGATGTAAAATGTAACCTTAATTTAACAATTTTCAGGCGTATAAAGATTTTCAACTATATAGGAGGCCTGAGCTTTCAGAAATAAAGGGAGTAAGCTAAATGTATGAGATTTAGGGCCAGCAGTTGTTCAGATTAAACTCAGTCTTGAATTTAAGGTTTGCATAAATGCATGACAAAAAAGCTTAATAATTAGGTGGAATAATCAAGGGAGTAAATAAACAAATTGGTTCAAACATGAGGATCTAGTAAGAATCACCACATGGAACAAAATGAACCCCTCAATTTTCCTTAAAAATTGATATGCAAACAAACGCAAGGAAAACACAAACAAAACTAACAGTGATATTTAATAATATATGCTTAAGTTGCAACTTGTGTCTACCCATATGAAATCTCCAAAAAGATTGCTCCAAATTCCTTAAAAGAAGAATGTCAAATCAATCATTTAAAAGCAGTGAAAAGAAACTCCTCAGAACAGCAAGAAGCAAAAAATTGATTTTATCTTAAACTGGACAGAAGAAAACAAGACACGAGTTCCAGAGCGCAGATACACACTTAATGTCTGCATGAAAACATGTGCTGTTAAAACTAAAAACAAAAAGACAGCAAACAATAGAATGAGAAACCCAGGAAAGTGAATTAACTTAAGGAGTTCCCAGCTAACACCATAAACAGAACAAGATTTCATTTGTAAAACACCTGAACAATACTTTGCGAAAGCTCAACCACCCCGATTGCTGGCCTCAGCCACCCATGTCCTTGTGAAGTGTGTGGTATGATTGCCATCTGCATGCACAAAGTATCCATGAGTTAGGTCAACTTAAAGAAGAAATGCTAGTGCAAAAGAGAAAACGGAGAAGAAAACCAGTGTAACATTTCAAACAAGAGTAAACATGTAGCGTGCTTAGGATAAGTAACATAACCTGACACCCTAGTTGGGGGAGAAACCATGGATTAGCACATACATTCCCAGATTTGCTGATCAAAATTCTATCCAAAACAAAATTGGTAATTTTCAACAATCAACGTACTTCACTGAGCCACATAGTACGTACCCTTTCCTTTTACATCTTGCACTGATCCAGCGACTGGTTTTTCAACCAACCAGTAACTTCTGGGCCATCAATGCTTGTTTGTTGAAGGCAAAACAATTCTATCAGGCACACAACAGCAAATAGGATACCATAACTCACACACCGAATTCAACAACTTTTTATTGACAAAGCTTCTGATTTTTTAGACATCAACATTGCATTCAACTAGCTTTAGATGCATCGATGGGACTTCCATACGAATACCCGACAAAAAAAGCAATTTTACACTGCTAGATTTCACTTAACATATTCATCAACCCATGTCCTAAAGAGCACGAAACTTGAGCAACAATAGAACACCAAATGAGAACCTTTCAGAAGCACCTCTATATAAGCTAGACAAAATTTCAAAAAGAGCACAGCATCTAACTTCCCACAGCAGAGTGTTATTACCTTCATTAGTTCTTCAAGAAGGCGAGGTGCAAGTTCAAGCATGCGCCTCAAATCACGTAGCAAAGCTGGAGATAATTCACCTGACTCACGGGTCAATTGGGCTTGAATCAACAATTCCGTCTGCACAGAACGAAGCATAGGGTACCAGAAAAAATGTCAAGGATAAGCTAAAACATATGTTGCTTGATGAACTCCAGTAGGAAGCATATATAACCTTTACTAGAGCAGGGTGTTGCTTCCAAAACTTAGCTTGTTCTTGCTTTATGTTTTTAAGGTCCAAGTTCAACTCGCTCCTGACCAACATAAACAGCTTCTGCAGGGGTTCTTCGTCGCTCCGACGAACAGGAATCTCCATGTATTCAGCAGCCTTTATGAAAACATCCATGACCTTGCTGTATCACTAATGTGATGTTAGGACAAAACCCGGACAGTAAATATTCAAACATTCTGCTCATTGCCACATATAAAATGGGTCCATTCCACCAAGATTATCTCCATCACTACTTCGCAGGCGGCGGACATCATAATAATCGGCTTCGCATTTCAAACTATGTTGCAACTTGCAATTACCAATAAAATTAGCCAAAAGGAAATTATACCTCGGGGCTAAGGCAGGCTTCATGAAGTAGTAATACGTTTTCACTGTGTGATGCATGACGTAATTTCCACTATATTTCGAAGACCTTGACAAATATATAACAGCCATAATCAAGGGCAAAAGAATACAGACTCCAACAATTCCAAGTAATAGTATGCCACCAGATGCTCCATCAATGTTCAGCAGAAACTGAGGAAGTGCTATTCCCATTTGAAGCCCCTACTCAAAAAATAATGCGAAACTGATTCAGGTTCAGGTTAACTCTCTTCTAAATCAACTGTCATGGTAGAAAGGAAAGCTAAAGTAAAATGCATGGTTTCTCCCCTCAACATTAACACTACCTGCCTCCCATCCGGATGTCCATATTTCTCAAAGTTCTCCCGCGATATTGGATCTGTCAGAGCCTGATAAGCCTTTGATATGAATTCCACAAAATATTTGTGCGCCTCTACAAGAAAGGGAGAATTATGTCAATCAGCATGTGCTATGCTAGAAGCATAAAATCCCTTCCCAATTTGATGGGGAAAAGATAATGCAGAAACAATTTGATGGGGAAAAGATAATGCAGAAAACATTCAACCTGGATCTGGATTTTTATCAGGATGGTATAGGATGGAAAGTTTCCGGTATGCCTTTTTAATTTCTGAATCTGAAACTCCAGGTTCTAAACCAAGTATACCGAACGGCTCAAACACTTGGATCTGAAGAATATCAAAACAAGCAACAAATTTTTTCTTAGCAGGAAGAAATTAGCCTAGAACAGAATTTTTTTTGTGATTGCTGTCAGGAACCCACTTATCATCAACCTATACTTGGAGAACATTTGCAAAAGATTAAGAAGCTTATAATCAATGTCACAAAAAGAGTATACATACTCATGTAGGTATATAGATACATGCTATGTTACTTGGACTCGGGTACGGGTTTCGGGTGCGGGTATGTATCTAGGTGTCGGATTCAACTATTTCTCATTTCAAGGATACGGGGACATGGCAAAATATTCAAATTTGTTTCTATTTTTTTTGTATTTTCTTACGTAAATTGGTGCTTTAAGGTTTTATAGCGCATTTCATGGATAATAAGAGAGATTTATGCATACTTCCATGCTAAACTCGAATTACAATTAGGTTTTCTATAGAAGTGTCTTATTAAACTTATCAGACACATATCCCACACCCTTATCCGAGTGTGGAGTGTCCGACACGGGTACTTAATACTATTACGAGAGTCCGCGTAACATACATGTACTATTCTTTCTTTTACAATAAGTATTGCTCATAGATGTACTATAGCACATGCATACTAAACAAAACCAAACCAAATCAAACCTTATGAAGATACCAGATGCATAATGACGTTAATTGCAGTATAATCACCATGGATTCTCTTTTAAGGGAAAAAACAACTTTCAATATTCAGTCCTCAGTATCACAGCAACGACCAATAAAGAACAGTAATCATGATTCAAGTTCTTTGATACCACAGAAAACCCTGATTACCTCACGGCTAACATGTTTTATGTAATAAACCAAGCCAACCATGACGATCCAAAGCAGCACAACTGTTAAGTTGCTATAGGTTGAGAAGTTTGATATCTGAATAAGAAACCAAAAGAATAAGAATTCCAGAAAACACACAACAAGAGAAAGATTCAAAACCAGATAATAAGTTAGAATGTTAGATGCGAAACTTACACGTTTAAATATGGATTTACGGTACTTGCCAGAGCGTAAACAAACTGCACACGGGCAGTGGATGCTCTTTGTCTTTTTGGAGGCTGCACGCAATAACTTGTGTATTGTGTAAGGCACCAATGGCAGAGCCATTATTGTCAAGACAAAGATTGGAAAGAGCGCACTGTTCTCTTCTGAAGCAACCATATTGTTACTTTTATTAAAGAGAGATCGCCAAGATTAATGGTGTGTGCTCCTGCAGAAATTATGTTAATTAGAATACTAGCATTTGTGTGTACGCCCAACTGCCAGCACAAGCAGATCATATGCTAGGGAAGCGCAGAAGTGATTAGGAAGATTTAAAGCTACAAATGCAAAAGTGGGGCATCATTTTAGACTCTTCCAATAGTGTGTGTGAACATGTTGTCACAATTCTTATATCGCATCTCATAAATTGCCCTCCATTTTGTTGGGGTATGGCTAAAGCTTCCCACATTTGAACCTTGGTTTCCCCTACTTAATGGGGTAGCTTCCACTTTTTTCAAATTTATTGAGGTCGTTAATCAGATTAAAACTAGTAAGATGAAAGGACCTCTCTAGGGACTAAAGAAGGCCACTCCATCACAGTAACTCAGCACAAGATGTAGCCTCACCTTACTGAAAAGCATGGTCTTGTAATTTTTAGTCTTCAAAGCATATATGCTGACAACTTTGACTTCCCATTAAGGCATTAATCCAGGTACATACACCTAAAACCCGTGGTCAAAGTGTGGTGATAATAACAACTTGGCACTGTTATGGAGTCTCACCCTTCTAGAGCTTGAAAAACCTACAGTTTCATCTTTTATTTTGAGATTTCTGAACCTAAGAGATTACAATACCAATATGAAAATAAGAAATTTGAAAACAAGACCAAAAATATTGCAGAAAGCATGTAAAGCGCAACTACAAGCAGGTGTAGAACCAGAACTTGAATACGAGTGGGCCCATATTGGTGAGAGAATTTTTTGGAGGACGATTTCCAAAAATTAATTCAACATCTTCGAGTTTCTCTACAATGATTTCCGAAATTGGAAGATGATTAACCTTGAGATATTGGTAAGGAAGAAAGTCGGAGGCTGTAAGAGAGGTGGAGTTGAAGTACCAACAGAGTAACGGTGATGGTAGTGTGAGGTCATCGATGAAATGTGGTTCAGCCTTTCAATCGTAAATTGTGAATTGTCACATGTATACTAAACCCCACCATAAAAATGAGGATGAAAGTCGAAGGCTGTAAGTATGGTAGACTTTAAATTCAATATTCAATTTCTAAAAGTCGATAGGTGCTAGTCGGGCAGGGCACCACCGGCACCTAGATTGTTAATTGGGGATTAAACAGTGCCTATTCCTTTTCTTTATTCTGCAAATATATTCTCTTCCCACCCCATGTTTTGAGTAAGTAGAACATAAGTAGAACAAAAATGGAGGAAATAAAACAAACATACACATAATGTCACCACAAACAGACCAAACATACACGTGATTTCGTTTTATTCACAGCAAATACATGGGGGGGGGGGGGGGGGGGGGGAAACATAGACTACAAACAAACAGAGCCGACAGAGAGAGACCATACTGAGAGACGAGAGAGAGAAAGCTTACCGTTGGTCCATTTGCAACAGAATACAAGGTTTAGATTTAAATCGTTTATATAATATTAAAACTACAATAAAACAGTAACTGTTAATTACCACAACATTTAACCCCTTCAATTTTAAAAATTACACATTCAACTCTCCGATTTGTAACGCCCCATGTAGACCACTAGTCCAGTACCTTGATTTGATCCACAAGCCACACCACATGGCCCAAAATGCTTAAGCCCAAGGTACTGGTAGTCTCTTACATGGTTTGTTATATGCCCAAGATCTCTCATGTAAACAACCAATGTGGGACTAAACACCATCTACCCCCAAACTTGTATTACAATCTTCCCCCCTTAGAGATGCAACGTCCTCGTTGCATAGTCCCAACAACCTCCCCTGGTGTCCGTGGTGGTAGAGCGCATCCTACCCACCACTTGGACCAGCGCGGGGCTCTGATACCATTTGTAACGCCCCATGTAGACCACTAGCCCAGTACCTTGATTTGATCCACAAGCCACACCACATGGCCCAAAATGTTAAGCCCAAGGTACTAGTAGCGTCTTACATGATTTGTTATATACCCAAGATCACTCATGTAAACAACCAATGTGGGACACCATCTACCCTCAAACCTGGGGTATTACACAATTAATCCCGCCTAGCCGACTAAATCTTAGATTAATTTTGCCCAACTGCCTAATTCACCGATTAATCCCGCCCAGCTGATTAGTCGCCAACTAATCCCACCACATAATTCAGCGCCTAGGCCCCTAGTCGAGGTGGCGAACCACCACCTAGGCAGCCACGTAGGCCGATTTTTCAAACATTGCCAACATTCCTAACTCTTTTTTATCATATCCAGCATTCCCACTTCAGCTTCAACAACGAAATCCCAAGGGTTGCAAAGCCTTCCCAATGATGCAACATACTAACTATACATGATTGATGCTCTTAGCTTTTGATCCTCCCCTTCCCACCCCAAGTAACTTATATGGGTGAAAAAAAGACAATTAGAAACAGGCATTTTATGGGAACATGAAAATAATTGATCTCCTCTTTGCTAATGAATGTCTAGATTAAAAATGAAAAAAAAAAACCCAACAACAAAAAGAAAAAATTAGCTAACTTGAAGAAAAATGTTTAAAAGTACCCTAGCTAACTTGAGAGCATTGCTCTCTACTTCTATTTTCTCCCTATGGTTTCTCTACTTCTATTTTCTCCCTATGGTTTTCCTCTTGGCGGCCGGAGGGGGGCCAGTGGACCAATTTCGAGAGCTGTCCCTCCCGGCGATTTTTGTTAACCCCATCTCAGCCAGGGTTCATCCATCTACTCTGGTGATATGCTAAGATGCTTTCCTTTACCGTGTGAGGTTTACTCATCTCCTCTGATGAGATGCTTCTTCCCTTGGTGCTATTTCCATCTCTATTGGTGGCTCAGTTTGAGGTGGTGACTCAGTGGTTTTGGGGGCAGCAACTCACTGCTCAACTTGGTGCTATTTCTTGTTTGGATTATGGTTCTTACAATTTGTTGTTTGTTAGTTGATTTTAAGTTGTGGATTTCATTAGCGCTCTTACCCATTGATTTGGGCTACCCATTTGTGGGGGTGTCTACAGCCTGCACTTTGACTGGCACCATCCCCTAATCTTATTTCTGGTCTGCTTTACGCTACATGCTAATTGAGCCTGATGCTCATCTAGATTTAGGTGGTTGAAGTTCTTATCCAGTTTTGTAATGAAATCTTGTGCCATAATAGCTTAATGAAACAAAATTTGAAAACCAAACCAAACCGAGCCTTAATGTCCCAATCAATCGAGGAAGAACTGCCTAAAACTTAAGTTAAAATGCAAGGACAATTGAGAAATATATAGCGAAAGATAACAAACTGCCAATGGATCTCAACAGTTCATTTATATGTCATCGATTCCAATTCATCTAAGTCACCAAACACAAGGAACACCACAAACCCTGCACAATTGAGTTCACCATACACAGGTCCGTATAGAACATACATATGCATACAGGCGCAAATTATGACTAATTCAAATTCAGTACGATTTGATTCAGCTGATACATCATCATCATGTTCAGAAATTTAAGTTTGAGGTTCGTACCTCGTCGGCGGGGTATCGGCGGATGGTTTCCAGAGAGAGAGAGAGGAGCTGTTGAAAAGTCCGGCCAGACTACCTGTTCCCACTAATAAGCCCTAGAAGGCAAGAGGTTAACGTTTAAAACGGGGTTACAGCGGTAATAATCTTTTGGGTAAATTACCTTAACCCCCCTCAACTATGACTGATTTTCACTTTAATGTTTAAAACTCAACACAACCCCCTTAAAAGTATTCATCTGATAATAATATGTCCTTCCGTTACCAAAATGTTAAGATTTTGGATAGAACTTGCCATGTGAGCAAAGCATGAGGTGATAAATAAGATTTTATGATGAATGATAATTTCATAAAATTAGAAGAGATTGAGGAGGGAAGAAAAGAACCCAACCATTTGGGTCAATTATGGGGAATTGTGAGCAGTAGAGAGAAATGAGGTGATTCTGGTTGGAATAGCTTTGGTTGGAGTGTGAAGACTAAGTATGGTTTCCGACTTTGTGGTTTTAGGTGAGTTATGGGTGAAGGATAGTGAGAAGAACATGGTGAGCTGGTGATTGACGGACAAGAGGGTAAATTGTGATTTTCCATTTATGTCATTTTTGACATCTCCGATTCATATATTTCGGCATATTTCCTAAATTACTTAGTTGGTCATTACCGCAAATTTTTAAAAAATGGGGATTAATTGGCATTGAGCATTTATTAGTAACTTTCCTGTTAAGATTCGGGCTTGCTGTAGATTAATTGAGAAAGATAAAAGTTTTTGTGATGTAAATAACCTCCGGTCGCCTGAATTTTGCTTCTATACATTTTTATGCAGCAATTTGTGAAGAAAATTCCTGTCACTTATGTGGATGCTAAAAACTGCCATACTTCAGGCATTTGTCCTACATAAAAGGATCATGAGGAATTGCAGGGTGCGTTTGGTAATAACCAATATACTTTACTTCTAGAAAGGAGCATGTTTGGCTGGTACGTTAGCAATTTCCATCTATAAAAAAGCTGAACATGAACATCACAAAAGGAGTTAAAAAGTGCCCAATGCTATTACAGAGATATTAACAGAGGTTAAACAAAATATAAATGTAACCAACCTACTACACAGTACTAGTTAAAATCCCGCTGCCACTCGAGGCACCTTGTAAAGTATGCGCCAAAATTGCCTTTTGTTTCGCAATGACCCAAGCTTTTCCTTCTTCAGTTGGAACCAAATTTGGATCGGTCATCATAATCTCTTTCTCCAGTCTCATTTGTTCATAATCGGGCTTCATTTGTTCTTGTTCAAGTTTAGCCTTTGCCCTTAGTCGCTCTAGCTCCTGTTTGGCTTGAATTTTCAGTTCTTCTCGTCTATTCAACATCATGATTTCTTGCTCAGCGATTTCCTTTTGCTCCTTTCTCAAGTTACTGAATTCTGCTACGAATAATTTTATGGCATCTAACTGACTGACAGTCATCACTCGGCGAATTTTCTTTGCTGGTTTCTGTCCAGCAAGTCGTGGTAATTCATGTGATTCTTTGACAAATGGTGGATTCTCATCGTCGAGGCTTCCTGATCCTGCTTTTGAACTCAGTGTTGTCACTGGAGTAGAGGAATCAATTGTTTGATCAAGATCCACATTGAAAGCTTCTACGTTCGTGTTTGCAATTTTCTGTTTTTTCAATTCTTGTTTCCCCCTATAGGTGAGCCATTTTGGGGAGTCTTTGAGGAGTAACCAACAACCATCCCACTTAAAGTGGTGGCCCTCGGAACTATAATACAACTGTTTTGCGGCCCCTATCTAAAAATAAAAATAAAAAAAAGAAAGAAACAAATATAAATAAGATTTAGCCTGCAATTTAAATGATGAGGAGTAAAATAGTTCATGAAAGGAAACTTACCGATGCTTCAATATTATAGCGACTGGCCCTATTCCTCTCTATTTTGCGCACACATTCTGAATATTTGTTAAGGTGGGATTGGATGACTGACCAACGGTTCATCAAACCTGAGCTACATCTTTCTGTCTCCCAACCCAATATTACATTGAACTCAGCCAAAATCAGATCCCATAACTTTGTTCTCAGTTGATCATCCGTAAAAGTAGCTGGATCTTCAGAAATACTTAACCATGCTTTACAGAGTGCTTCGTCTTCGTCCTTACTCCAATTAGGTCTTCTTTCCCTCTGCTGCACTTGTCCCTCCTTTCCCTTTGGTGCACTGGGAGGTTGAGAAAGTTGATCAGGTGGGAATTGAAATTATTGTAAACAGAAATAAAGGGAATGAGCTGACAGGGTATGTGGACTGCGCAACGTTTAACATTCTTGGGAATCAAATGCTAGTGGTGCGAGAGTTGTACTCTATAAAGCACCGACACACCAACTCTGGAGTCCAGCTGTATCCGTGTCAAACACACTCCAGGGACACGCAGATCTGGCGTGTCCGAATAAATTTTATTGTTTTTAAGCGGAGGACACACCAGGGAACATCGGGACACCCGTGTCTCAACTTGGACACGAATGGGAACATGACATGGACCAATTAATCAATTTAAAATATTGGAAGCTTATTTCTGGGTTCTGAGATTTCAAACATATGAGGAAAGTGTATCTTGTATTTTAGGTAGCTATTATGTGAGAGTGTATCTTGTATTTTAGGTAGAGAGTATCCTTATTTTAGGTAGTGATTATCTTGTATTTTAGGTAGCAAGATCCTAGGTTTTCTATTTAAACACTGTACGCTGTAACCTTTGATTATTCAGAAATAATATACACTTTGCTCGTTTCATAACTAAAAGTGTATTTTTGTGATTCAAAACTATTTAATTTCGAAAGAGCTGATCGGATGGATAGTTTCTTTCACATCTGTTTATCGCCTCTGAAATTATCATGGTATCAGAGCTGGGTTATTGACTAACCTCTGTCAATCTCGGTATCCCAGTCCCTTCTTCTGATCTCACCTCCGGTTCTTTTCTCTCTCTCTCTCTCTCCTCAACCACCAGCAAACCACCATCAACCATTATCTCCCTTCAACGATCATCAGCAACTACCCATGAGTCTTCTTCGTGACTCGTCACTCACCGGCAGCCTCTCTCTGACCTCTGCAAACTCCAGTAGCACTCTGAAAAGCCTTGTTTGGTGGTGTTCATTCCAGATCTACAAGACCCAATACTATTCGAACCTTGCCGGAGCCTCACCGACCACCGACGACCCTCGCAGGAGATTTCCCGACCTCCGTCAACCATCGCCGGAACTTTTCTCAGCCCCGGACGTGCTTCATCAGCCTTCACCAGATCCCGTCACCTCTCTTTACAGTCCGGCGACCACTACCAGACCACCCAGTTCCTCTCCGACACTCGCCGGACCCTTCTGATTGCTGACCCACTTCTGACAGACTCCGATTACTCAAATCTGAAACTCAGCAGCCTTCCAGTACAATTTCCGACGCTACTCAGTGACTCTCCGATTTTGTCTGACCACATCAGAGACTCACCGACCTCTGGATATTCCGGGAACTCTCTGTCCAGCTTTGGGTAGTGTTTTGACACTGTTCAGACTTTGATCTGGTATTTCTGACTATATCCCCTATATTTATAGCAGCTCTACTATCTGGTTCGGGCTCTGTTTATGTTCTGAAATCAGTTTGGGCTTTGTTTAAAATCAGTTTGGATTTTCTGTGTCATTAGCATCATGTCTAGAGATAAAAATCAGTTTATCAGTGTCCGTCTGACGGGTAATAATTATTCTTATTGGGCTAATGTGATGAAAAATTTTGTGGTTGGTAAGGGGGTATGGGGACACGTTGATGGTTCAACGCTATGTCCATCTGATCCAAAAGCTGAAAATTATGCCACTGCACTAGACAAATGGACCATAGAAAATGTACAGATTCTTATTTGGTTTCACAACTCTGTCGAACCAAGCATTGGGATGAATTTTTCAAAATATGACACTTCTAAGAAAGTTTGGGATTACTTGAAAGGTATGTACCTTGAATCTAATTTTGCAAAACAGTATGAACTTGAATGGTCTATTCATAGTGCAACCCAGGGTGATAAAACTATTCAAGAGTTCTATAACGAAATGACTACTTATTGGGATCAGTTAGCTTGCATGGAACCTGCTACTTTACGTTCACAGCCTGAGCTTATTGAGTATTGTGAGCAACGGAGGTTGGTCCAGTTTCTTATGCCTCTTCGAGCTCAGTTTGAGCCCCTTCGCGGGGCAATTCTACACCGTGTTCCTCTACCTTCTGTGGATGCGGCCGTTCATGAACTTATTGCAGAAGAAACCCGGTTCAAAAGTGGCTAGTATGGCTTCTCCTGGTTCACAGTCAGTTTTTGCTGCTCCATCGGCTTCCTTCCGTTCACCTTCAGCATCTCTGTTGCCCACTCCAGCATCCCATCCTATTCAATCTACGGGTAAGCCCAAGCCTCAGTGCCCCCAGACACCTGTGGATGAGTGCAGCTATTGCCATCAGAAGGGTCATTGGAAGCATGCGTGCCCTAAGCGTCTTCAGCCTAAGGGACGTAATGCTTCTCAGTCAACTAGTTCTTCCGTTTCTCGAGCACCACAACAACATTCTCGCCCTCCTGCAGCATTGGCCACACCTTCCTCCAGTAGTTCTCAGTCTCCTCTCCCGTTTGATTTTGAGCAATTTCAGCAATATCAGGCTTACATGGCAGCCATTTAGGGGAATTCTTCCCAAGCTTCTGCCCTGACTACCACTACCTCAGGTTTGCATGGTGCTTACACCACAGGTATCTTACCCACCACCTGGCTATTTGATTCTGGTTCCTCTCATCATATGACTCATGATTTGTCTCTTCTTAGTCATTGTATGTCTCCTGTTTCTCCTATTAGTATTTCTACTGCCAATGGCTCTCCAATGCAAGTTGTTTCTATTGGTTCCTTCCTTCCGACTACATCTTCTCTATCTATTCCTAATGTCTTTTTTGTTCCTCAATTGACATTGAGTCTTCTTTCGATTAGCCAGTTGTTTGATTCAGGTTTTGATGTTATCTTCTCCTCTTCTGGTTGTGTTGTGCAGGATCGGGATTCCAGGAAGTAGATTGGGGCAGGCCGTAGAGTTGGTGACCTCTATATCTTGGAGCATTTGCATATCCCTCCAGAGGCTTCTTCCACTGCTGCGTCATCTTTTCGTTTAGATAATAAATCTTCTCTCTTCTATCTTTGGCATTCTAGATTAGGACATTTGTCTAGTGAGCGTCTGAAACTTTTGGTTAAATCCGGTCATTTGGGAAACATTTCTATTAGTGATATTTCTGCCTGCAGTGGTTGTAAATTTGCTAAAATGACTGTTTTACCCTTTAATAAAAGTTCTTTTTTTTCTACTTCTCCCTTTCAGCTTGTTCATACTGATTTATGGGGTCCTTCCCCAGTTGTGGCTGGAGGAGGTTTTGTTTACTATGTTTCTTTTGTGGATGATTTTAGTCGATATACATGGGTGTACTTAATCACACTTGGGAGTTGGTTCCACTCTCGCCTGGAAAGAATCTTATTGGTTGCAAATGGGTCTACAAGGTCAAGACTCATTCTGATGGCTCCTTGGAACGGTACAAAGCTCGCCTAGTCGCTAAAGGTTTTTCTCAGGAGTATGGCATTGATTATGAGGAGACCTTTGCTCCAATCGCTAAAATGACCACTGTTCGCACCTTGATCTCTATTGCAGCTGTGAACAAATGGCATTTCTCAGTTAGATGTGAAGAATGTCTTTCTCAACGGCTTTCTCTCCGAAGAGGTTTATATGCGCCCTCCTCCTGGCTTCTCTCATCCCTCTGGTACTGTTTGTCACTTACGTCGGGCTCTCTATGGTTTGAAACAATCTCATCGCGCTTGGTATGCACGATTTCAGGCTGTGGTTCTTCAGATTGGCTTCAAGCCAAGTATGCCCGACTCTGCTCTCTTTCTTTGCTGTACCTCTCATGGTTTGGTTCTTCTGTTGCTCTATGTTGACGATATGATCATCACCAGTTCTGATACTGCCGCCATTAGTGACGTCAAACGTCATCTCTTCCGTGAGTTTGAAATGAAAGACTTGGGCCCTCTTCGGTATTTTCTTGGCATTGAGGTTGCTTCTTCTCCTCAGGGGTATCTTCTGGGACAGTCCAAGTATGCTTCTGATATTCTCCATCGCGCTCATCTCACTGACACCAAGACTGTTGATACTCCCCTTGAACTTCATGCCAAGTTTTCTGCTTCCGATGGTGTTCCTCTTGAGGATGGTGTTCCACTTGAGGATCCTACTGAGTACCGTGAATTGGTGGGTTGCTTAGTTTATCTCATTGTTACTAGGCCGGATATTGCATATGCTGTTCACATTGTAAGCCAGTTTGTCTCTGCTCCTCGGACTACTCATTGGGCGGCTCTTTTACGCGTTCTCCGTTATGTTCGTGGTACTCTCCATCAGTGTCTTCTTCTCTCTTCTACTACCAGTTTGACTCTTCATGCTTATGCTGATGCTGATTGGGCTGGGGATGTTGGTGACCGCAAGTCTACCTCCGGTCTCTGTGTTTTTCTGGGTGATTCTCTTATCTCATGGAGGAGCAAAAAGCAACCTGTTGTTGCTCGCTCCACTGCTGAAGCTGAATATCGAGCTATGGCTCACGCTACGTCTGAAATTGTGTGGCTGCGCTGGCTTATCTCCGACATGGGTGTGTTTGTTACTTCACCCACACCTCTTTATTGCGACAACAAGAGTGCCATTCAGATAGCCCGCAACTCGGTTTTCCATGAGCGTACCAAGCACATTGAGATTGATTGTCACTTCATTCGCCACCACCTTCAGTCTGACACAGGCCCGGCCCCGAGATTTTCGTGGCCCCAGACGATAATGTAAACCAGGGCCCTATGTTTTTCTAGAGAAAAGAAATTAAAGAACCAATATTTATTTCAAATGATAAATACCGTGTTCCATGTTTTGTCTTTTTTGTAATTCGTGTCTTCATGTCAATAAAAAATAGTTTTGGGTCATAATTGTCTATTCTTATTGCAAGAATTAGAAAATCAATTGAAATGGGCAATGCGAACATTTTATGAATACGCACGAAGTGTTTTATTTATTTTTTCCCTAATTACTACACCGGCAATTTTTTTTTAAAAAGTCAACAAATGATAAGGATGTAGTGGAAAGGGGGAAAAAAAAAGGAAGCGAAGTAGAAACTGACTATGGTAAGAAAAAAGAAAAGGGAAGAGAAGGTAGAAAAGGAAAAACAGGGCTCATGGGAATTGAACCCTAGCATTTACTAAGAAATACACAAACCTTTCCACTATGCCAAATGCTTCTCTATTTCTTGTAGCGCAACATTATATATTTATTACTTGTTATGAACATATATATACCTAATTGGGGCCCTAAAAATAGGCTATTTTTGGTGGGCCCCAGACCCGGGCCTACCCAGCCTGCCCACAGGGCCGGCCCTCTGACACCATTGTTTTACCCTTCATCTCTTCTATGCTGCAGTTGGCAGACTTCTTCACGAAGACCCACACTGCTGCTCGTTTTTGCTTTCTCCTTGGCAAACTCTCGATGCTCTCTGCTCTCGCATCCTGAGTTTGAGGGGGGGGTGTGAAAGTGTATCTTGTATTTTATGTAGATATTATGTGAGAGTGTATCTTGTATTTTAGGTAGAGATTATCCTTATTTTAGGTAGTGATTATCCTTATTTTAGGTAGAGATTATCCTTATTTTAGGTAGTGATTATCTTGTATTTTAGGAAGCAAGATCCTAGGTTTTCTATTTAAACACTGTACGCTGTAACCTTTGATTATTCAGAAATAATACAGTTTCTTTCACATCTGTTTATCGCCTCTGAAATTATCAGAAGAGGTACAATTAAATGAATTTTGACTAAATAAAATCTTGTTAAACTTCTAATTTGGTCTGTTAAAAAAAAAACTTCTAATTTGGAAAGAAAACAATAAGAATTGTAAAGAAACTATGAGTTTTGATTTGTTTTAGAGGGAATGTTATTATGAATAATAACTAAATATCTATCCTAACATATGTACAAATCTTTTGCCGAGTCCTCCACCAACCGTTTCCCCATTTTAATTTAGAATTGCCATGTTCTGTATCCGTATCCAAGCTACGTAGGTTATATAGTTGCTCATTCGAATCTAGTGTTAACAAAAGAGGTCTCTTTTCCATGTTCTAGAATATGGGCAGCGACAGTAGTTTGGGAGGATCTGGGCATTCTTTAGACTCCTAACCATCGTGTGAACGCAAAGGTGTTGGAGTGGGTACAAAACCTTTTGCAAGAAAGTGTGCAACGGGCATGACTTTTAAGAATGGTCTCAACATCTGTTTCGTTGCAAAAGAAATTCCCAAATAGTGTTCAAACGTGAAAATAGAATACTGAAATGGGTGACCCACAGTGGTTAGCTTAAATGCTAGCCACAATTAGCATGTGAGAAGGTTAGCAGCTTACTCAACATGTCAAACATGGAATGCATGGTATCCACGTGAGAAACCAGAAATCCAAGGTGAATAGGTCCTTGTAAGCATCACTATTCACTACAGATGCCCCTATACCAAATCCCAAAGAGCTTGGCCTGACTTCAAAATGGGGCCCTATCAAGGAGATAACAGCATCCAAAACCGCTCCTCGTAAAGATTCAACCGATCTTAAAGATCAATCTTTTTCCTACTTTACAAGACCCCATCCACTGGATCCCAATAGGATAAATTAGAAAAGAATGCACAAGAAAGCTACGCAATTTGATGTGTTATAAGATCATCCCATCAATTTCCTCTTTTCCCGTTTTAAGAATCTCAATTGACAATTGATAGAAAAATCCCAAAATACAAAATCTATCTGTTAAGAGTTTATTTTGGTCATATTGTTGTTAGCTAGGGTATTTTAGTCTTTATCTCTATTTTGCATTATTATATAAGAACTAGAGTGGAGAGAGGCAAGTTAACGCCTCTGATCTTTAAACCCTATTCTCTTGTTTTACCTCGCTTTCTTCTCCTTCCTATTCCTTCTTTAAACCCTAAAATACAATCTTTTCACTTCAACTCTATCCCTATTGATTGGGGGAGAAAAGAGGCTGTACCTTTGATTGAGGGGGAGGATATCACTTGAATGGGAAGAAGGTCTTGTCAATGGTTGGGAAGCAAGAAGGGAAGGGTCGAGCAATCCAAGACCACAGCCACCACTGCTGCAACCACCAGGAAGGAAGGGTTCGCGGTTTTCTACAGGCTTTCTTGAACGGTTGCGGCCACGGTCCACGTGGCGCTTGCAATACTTTTGGCCAGCCACCACATCCCTTGAGCAGATCCACTTCTTGCCATCAGTCCTCCGGCACCGCCCTGGCTCTGGATCCATCACAGCTCTTCACCAGTACCCTTATTCCAACACTAGTTCAACATGTGAACAGATACGGTGTAAGCCAAAGCTACAAAACAATATTACCAGCTCACTACCATAATAAATAAACACATCGGACATATTAAATCCAAATGTGAAACAATTCAACAAAGCAAGTACAGAGGCTTAATGGTGAAAGACATGTAAACTTTGGTACATATAGAAGATTTACTTGTCAGTCATCAGTCATCAGTAGATACTAATCCAGTATTGGTAACTAAATTAGTCCTGAGATTTGTACCTCGTCGGCGTGTTGCCAAAGGGTTGGCCTAACTGTTCTACAGTTCTACTATACAATAATCTCTAGAAGGCTGGAAGATACCAACAAAAAGACTGCACAGCCAGCAAAGTGACATCCACAACTAAATGAACTAATGAAAGAAACATAAGAAAGTAAGTTTAATTCATTAACAACTTAAAGGAGTGCAATGATAAATAGTTTATCCAGAGACATTACAGTAGAGGACTTCTAGGACAAGAAAGTGGTAGACTCTAAATGTTAAATCACAGACTATGGCTGCAAATGAACTGATTTGTTCACAAACAGCTCAAGTCTTGGCTTGTTATGGGCCCAGCTCAGCCCGACAGTACACAAGTCAAGCCCGAGTTAAGCTCGTTTAGCAAACGAGCCGAGCTCAAGTTAGTTGTAACCTAGCTCATTTATGAAAACTTGGCTCGTTTGTAACGTTTCAGCTCGTTTGTAGAGGCTCATCTAGCAAACAAACGAACTGATCTCGAACACATCGACCCTAAATGAGTGAAGTTCAAGCTTGACTCTTTGGGCTCAACTCTAGCTCAAGCTAGGCTAGTATTGAACGAGCCGAGTTCAAACATTTCAAAGCTCGGCTCATTTGCAGCCCTACCGACGTTCCTACCATTTTTTCTCCAACTCACCATGCCTACATAACCTTCAACAAAGAAATTTCAAGGAGTAAAAAGCCTCTTGAATTCAAGTAACACGGTTTAGAACTTGCAGAAGACAAAGAAAGAGAGGAGAAAATAAATAAGAAGGAAAGTGTGGAAGAAAATGTAAAGAAAATTTTACTGTGCTCAAAACTTAATTTTGCTACGCTCTCTTCACTTCTCTCTCAAACCAAACAATAAAGCATAAAACTTTCCAATTTTCCCTTTTCTTTTCCACAAGTTCCATACAATACCTTAAACTTTCTATACCCGGAATTCCTTCCCTTGATCCCTTCCTTTCTTTGGCAATATACGCTATTTAAAAAACAAAAAGTCTAGCAACACAACTCTGGGAGCCAATGGATGTACTTGGGTCCACATGCTTTGAGCGGCTCCAAACACATTGCTCATTAGACATTGCCAATGATGGCATATACAGAGCATCTCCAGGCCTGACCCTATTTTTTAAACTAAATTTGGATAAAAAAAACTGGGTCAAAACTTTATTCGGGTATTCCTTCTCCCTACAATGCTAAACCCTTTCTTTTTACCTCAATCTTGTTTTTTCTGTTTTTCTTTTATTCTTCAAATGACACATTTGTAAATAACAAGAAAGCGAAAAAATGTGTTGAGAAAAAGGGTATGATTTGGGTTCGCCTTAGAAAAAGGTAAAAACTTAAAAGGAGTGTGGCAATGGACATGGTTTTGTAGCGTTTTTACTCAAATTTGGAGTTGGGATAAAAAAAAAGGGTAAGGATTGGAGATGCTCTTATCTCCGGCCATTACTCAAACCCATACCAAATTTAAAACCTGAGCAAAATCCTTCAAAATCCAACTCCAATCCTTCAACCAAACCATACCCCAAGTTGAGTTTTACTCTTTCTTTTCTTTTACCCAAATCAAGGAGACCTTATTCCTAGATCAACTTTACAACAGCTAGTTTTTTGTGGTGGTTGTTGGTTGCCCGGTGGTGGTCGGCATTGGCAGAGATGGTCGGCCAAACTTGTGCCTCTGGCCTGAGAACCAAATAAAACCCCAGAAAAACCAACAGGTCCAAACCTCCGTCTGCAACCTCGACCGATGGCATTGGTGGTGGTGGTGGTGGTGGTGGTGGTTGGCGGTGACGTGAAGGATTTTGTATGTGAGGTGGTTTGTGACAGCAGATGCAATGATGGGAGTAGAAGTAGATGATGTTTTTTTTTTTTAGGGGGGGAAATTTGAGTAGAAGATGGGTTTTCCACTGGATTCAATTTTTTGCTCAATTTTTTTCAAAAATGTCACCTTCTGCCACAAACAAACCCACCTCCAAAATCCTTCGCATCACAGTGGACCACCACCACAAGAGATAGCAAAGCTAAGCAAACTTGAAGATAACTGTTCGATGCAGGGTCGAACCTGGGCCAAAAAAAGCCTATAAATCCACTGCTTCTGGGCTTCAAAACAAAAAAAATGCTAAAAGGAAGGGATCCCAAATGTTTGTTACATTTAGTAGACCCAAAAATAATTAAGTTTAAGCATCTCAATTACCCCTGGAAAACATCTAACAGGAGATATAGATGACCAAATAGGGAAGGAGACAACGACGACTAGATATATAGAGTGAGAGAGAGGAGAGGTACCACTTCTCTTCGTCGCCGGACCCGCCGATCGTCGCCGGAGATGATGTTATTTGTTCGATTCGATTTGGTTAAAGATTCCGATTAACTTTAGTGCTGCACAGATAAACATTTTTTGTTTACAAATTTTAACCTTCAATTTTTCAAAATAACAGTTTACCCCCAGAAAAAGCTTCTAAAAATTACTCCATCTGTCCCATAATGTTGGGCATCTTTCATTTTTTGGACATCGCAAAGAATTGTCTATAATTTTTAATTTATTAAATTTTTTTTGTTGTATTCGTTTTCCAGTTTAGTTTAGTTTTAGTTTTGATGACATCATAATTACCCTCATTTCTTTCTCTATCTCTCTCCACTCATTACACCTTTTTCCAAAACTAAACTAAACTAAAATTACTAAACAAACAAGGCCTTTATATTCAATATGGATCTTGTTTGATAGATCTCAATTAATTTTTTTAATCAAAGTTGTTGGAATGATAAAAAAAATCATAGATTATGAGATATAAATAATTTTTTGAGACGTTTAAAAAGGTAAAGAGGCCCAACAATACGGGAGAGAGTGAGTATTACTTCTTGTCACATCCGTTTCTCCCTCAACTTCTCCAACATTCGCAAGCATTTAACCATCAATCCTTTAGGCCATGTTTGATAATGGTTGTAGGAGGGTGGATTGGATTAATTGTTCGGCAATCCCTTTTTAAGAGTGTTTAATATGGTTTTTAGGTGGACCTCTAAATTATTATAAGCCGAAAATAGGAGTTATAGGAAACTCATGGAGAGTGCTAGTGCACTTGCTATGCTTGAAAGTCCACATTTGGGAACTAATCCCTCTTTATGGGTGTTTGATTTTGTTTTTAGGTGGATTTATATAACCTCTGAATTACTATAAATTGAAAATGTGAGTTATCGGGAACTCATGGAGAGTGCTAGTCTAGTCTGGACTTATTATACTTGAAAGTCCACATTTGCCTCTACATAGTTTCTTATATTACAATAATGCCCTTATTTTGTCTTTTGTTAATGCTTTTTTTTTCTATTATATGTTCTTCATTTATCTTTATTAGGAGTAATAGAATATTACAAAAAAGCCTAATATTGTTTTGAAATAAAACATTTTGGTGGCAATTTTATTCGTCTTTGTTCTAAGCATTTTCAATTTTTTTAATGCTATATTTTTATTGATTGTGCTTTATGCTTCTTGTGTGAAAAAACGTCATGGTTAAAAATATGTTAATGTGGTGGTAAATAAACTGCAAAATGGACGTGGCAATAAAAAATATATAGTTATTGAAACATTTAGTAGAACATTATAAGGGAAGAAAGTTAATTTGGGGCAATTTTGACTTTTTTACTGTAAGCTATAACAACAAAAACAAACAAGTTATTACCAATTTATTATCCTAGTCCGGAGCAAATCAAACAAGGGGGGTTATGAGCCTCTTCACTAGTAATTTTATTATACCTCTTCACTATTAATCCCAATCCCAATCTCAATCCCCGATACTACAAATCCCTAAAAACTACAACCAACATCAAAGGAGGCTTTAGTTCTTTCTGTTTGATCTATGTTCTTAGGCAAGATGAGTACTCAGGAATTCAATTTGAATTAGTGATTTGTTGGAATTTGATCTATTTATACACGCATCTTATCGTACAGGCACCTCTGTATCCATAATAACCCCCATCCTCCTCTCTCCGCTGCCACCTTTCCTTCCCCCTCCACAGAACCCTCCGCCTCCACCGAGATCCATTTGTTCGAAGATGTGAAACAAGATAGGGCTGGTTAAGACCCTCCAGAGAATAAGTAGCTTGATCCGGCGCGGTGGCGTTCGACAACATCTTTACTACTGGAGTTCTATTTTTTTGTTTTTTTCAGTTTTGTTTTGTTTTTTTAGGTATTGCCCCATTTTGGTGGTTGTTTGCTCCGTTTGGTTGCTGTATTACCTCCCTACGTGCAATGTTTTCAGATTGCATCTGCGCTTTTATGCTTTGGATTGAGCTGGGTTTTCCGTTGGGATTCTCTACTACTAGATCGTGACAAGCCTCTATGATTGCACGTAGTGTCGGTCTGTCTTAGCAGATGTGTCTGGAGTCAGTTAGCCTGGTAGCACTTGTAGCCGTGCTCATGTCAGATGCTAGTAGTTTTGGTTTATTCTTGTATCCTATGATGTAATCTTTTGCCTTCGGGTTTTGGATGAGAATATCTTGACTAGTTTTAAAAAAAAATCTTATTATTCTAATTTGTTCCCTTTTGTGCGCCAATATCTATAACGGACTCCACCGCACTTACACCGTGACCGAAGCTAACTTCACACCATGTGTGAGTGGTGTTAGGAGAATGTTTAACACCAATTATGAGCTATAGAGACTCGAACCCAAGCATTTCCCAACCAAATCTGTGTTTTCACCACTGAATCAACCCCTTGTTAGTAGCTTAAGAGCTTCTCCAACCCAAATACTCTCAAATAGAGAATCAAACAATGTTTTATTTTCGAAAAGCAATCTAGCTAGCTGATGCTACTATTTATCTCTACTACAACACACGCGCGCGCACACCTAATTTATCTCTAATTCTTTCAAAACTCAACAATTTTTTATTTTCCTCAAAAATTTGAATTTAAAAACTTCATTGTTTTCCATAATATATTCAACATGGGTCTTGTTTAAAGATAATGCTTTTTTTTTTTTGGATAACTGGATGTCCAGACCATGTTCTAAAGATAATGTTAGAGTCATTTTTCAATAATATTAATTTTGTATATTATAAATATATTGATTAAAATTTATTTGCATTTTAAGATTAAAATCTTCACCCTCTCAAGTAGAGGATCATCTATCCATCCTTTTAAATACTATGGCCCCGATTGGATGGGGGATTATTTTCAGGGGGATAAGTTATGGAGGGGTGATAAGATAAGAGGGGGTATTATTTTTTTAGGATTGACCCACATTGATGTGACGTTTATGGAAAGGGGGATAAAAAAAAGTAGATGGTTTGGATGATGGATTAAATAGGGGGATAACTTTTGACTTGGTTTGAGTGTTTTATAGTAAATAAGACGGGGTGGATGATGGAAAAAGCTATTAAATGACTCTTTTGCCCTTGTACTGTCTAAAACTCCATTATGCATTAAATTAATTATATAAATGCAAATACCAATATTTTAAATTAATTTTGGGCAATTTTAAGCTATAATAAAATAACTAAATAAGAAATTAAAATTTTAAAGTACATTTTTAAAAAACGTTTCTTAATGGACAAATTAAATTAATTCCATGATAATTACAATAAATAATAATAATCATTATTTGGGTGATAAAATATTTTAACTTTATCTTACAAATATTTAAACTACATAGCCAACAATTGTGCTTTTAAATAATGATATAGATACAAATTTAATTCTTTAAGTTTTAGTAATTACTAGTAATTTTTAAAATGCTTGTGACCCTTGGATTGCTCCATTGGATCTGGGCATCTTTTTAAAGAAAGCAGTAGATTGTTTCCAGCCAAGTCTTTTGCCTACTTTGGAAATATCGACCCCTCTCTCTTCTCTGCCATGGTTAAACCCATTCTCACCGATCGTCTACCACCAAAGTCCAAATCACTCCAATCGACTGCGCAAATACTCACTCTGTGTGTGTGTGATAACAACAGGTTCAACAAATGGAAGGCCCGAGGAGGATAGATCACGAGGTTCAGTCCGACTAAAGACCAAAATCAATAATTGGGGTGAAAGGTTATCAGGGAAGGAAATTGGAGTTGCCAAGGGGATATGGGTGGGGCCCTCCTCTTAAGAGGGGGTGAAAAGTTATAAGGGACTGAGATCCCCCATCCAAACGGGGCCTATATATTGAACCAAAATCAATAATCTAGTTGAGAGAAGTGTTTGAGAGTACCTCCACTATAAACTATACTCTCGTCTCGATCTCGAATGGAGTATGGGTTGGAACTTGGAAATGGACTCGACAATGTTCCCTGTGCAGTCTCAATTTGAGCCCACAGTAGAGTTTTGGGTGGACCCGATATAGATAATATTAAGCTTATTTGCCAAAAGACAACAAAAAGATGGTACGTTACTAAGCTAATGCTTGGATTGGAAAAGCCTGATTTAGGTTCGGCCCACCCAAGCTGTAAAACTACTTAATATTGAGGCCATGGAAGACTTACCAATTTATCCAAACCCAATACAGGTAAAGGAGGAATGGATGGTTAGCTATTTTGGCTCAATTTTTCCAATTGGGTGCCTTGACTGTTGAATATGTAGCATGGATCATACATAAATTTATGTCTGCGCAATGCAATACTATTGCTTCAATTATTGTTTTCCAACAAAAGTCATATCTACAATGCACGTCGAAAAATTTAGTCATCTGTGAGCAACGGGCATAACCTCGTGCGAAGCACGAAGCCGTGTACCTAGTAGTTAGAAATTTAAGAACGTAGCCCAAAACCATGCACAACGTAGTGGATAAAGATGCACGTGGTGCCTCAAAACCATGGAATAATTGGTCTGTGTTGTGATTGTTTTGATTTATATAATACATCTAAATTGCAACTTGACTAATGTTTGGCTTGGGATCTCCAAGTAAACTTTATTTTTTGGCTTGTTATCAGAAGTTTAAAATCTATTTTTGGCTTTTTCTGACCTTTTTTAATGTTTGGGAGGTAAGGGTAAAAACTAAAAATCACAGCTTCTCTTTTTTTTTTTTGGACCTATTTTTAACTTTGTTAGAGCAAGTCTAATACAGTTGCAAAACTTGGTGCTATTCCCATAATTTGGAACCAAAAATAGAACTTGAAGCTTCAATGGAGAGACAAAATTGGTTGTAAAATGGCTTAGTTCTATAATTGGTTCCGTATTTGGAACATTGCCACATCACCTATCCAACTTTTTTTTTTTTGGTAAGGTAATTCATTTAAGAAGAACAAAACCAAAGAACATGAACCAAGGGCATAGTCTTGAAAGTCCTACACAACAAGGAGAACCAACAAAACGCACCGGAGAACCTTACTTAGAGGATCTCTAAACCGACATTAACTACAAAGACAGAAAAACAGCCAACAAAACATCATCAAGGTTTGAGCACATGAGTTGTGATTCCCCACTCAGTCAAGACCTGTTGGTTAGCCAAACTATTAGGGAAATTCCTCCAAGAAGAGATGCACATACGGACCCCATTAACAACCTCAGCCTGCAAGAATTGCAAAGACTTAGAAGAGCCTTTGAAAATCCTACCATTTCTTTCACACCACAGGTGATAGATTGCAGCTGCTAGACAAAGTTTAAAAAAGAAAACCCGTAAGGAAGTGCCCTTGCTATTTGAGACAGCCCAAGCCACTTCTTTGTCAAGACCTTTAGGAGTTCGCACAACTCCGCATCGCCCCAATAACTCTGTCCATAGACCTTTAGAATAGGGACATTAAAAAAATAGGTGTCTGTGAGTTTCTTCCCCACTAGAGCACAAGACACAAACTGTTGAAGAAACAATCCCCCAGTTGTGAAGCCTATCCCGAGTAGCCAGCCTTCCATGAAACGCCAACCATTGAATCAAGGCCCACTTGGAACATGACGAGGGAACCATACCAGGTTGGACCAAGGGACGAGAGACCTATCCAACTTATTAATTCCACGATATAGTTTTTTAAACCTAATGAAAGAGGTAGCAGTTATTTTTCCACAACGGTTATTTTCCACACAGCTGATTGTCAAATTTTACTATAAATAAAAAAAATAATTAGTCTACCAATTACAAGGGAGTTAAGTCTACTAAAAATTAGTCTACCAATAAAAAATAGTCCACCAATTACTACTTTACCAAAAAATTATTCTACCGGGGGCCTGTAGTGAGCAATCACGTCTTTCGGTTCGGCAATTAACGGTCCGAATTAAATGTGTTTAGTCTGGATCAATTTACGTGTAGGATAATCTCATCTAATCCGGATCATTGATTGCCGAATCGACGGCCGTGATTGCTCACTACAAGCGTGTATTGAACTTGCTCACTACAGGCAACCCAATTCCAAAACCAACTACTACTGACGCAATGTCAAAATATGAAACAAAAAAAAAAAAAAATTAGTGTCAAATTATGGCTATGACAATAACCGTTTTAGCATTATTAATAATTATACATCGCTTACGTTGTTACGCTAACTAATTTTTCTATTACAACCACAATTAAGCCACGATTTTGCGTCATACATCGCTTTCTAACAAAGACAATGTTTAGAATATGTATATTTCCACCCACTAAAAGGGGATAGTGTTGCATTTAAAGGAGATACTCAAAATAAAGTCCTCATCGGGAGGGTAGCGTATTTTTTAGAAAAAAAAAAAGTCAGCTAATTATCTTTCTTTTTTTTTTTTTTTTTTGGTTCGATAATCAGTAGTGTCCGACCAGCTCACGTACACTTCGATTTATTTCTTTCCCGGTCCGTTCAAAGGCAAGCCATCCACAAGAAATTATTTTCTCACGGTCTGATCTCCGAAATCGAATCATGATCATTTGTGTGGATGTATACTCACTAACCAACCGGACCGGACCCTTGAGCTCGGTTAAGTTGTGCTCAGCTAAAAGTAGTTGCTGCTGCTGCTGCCGCTTGCAACTGCTCCATTTCCTACTCTACTTCTGCCTTACGTCTTTCCTAATTAAATTATCTTTACAGTGCATGTGAGCAGGCCACCTTCCTTTATATCCACTTCATACCAATCTTTTTTCCTTTAGCACCTTATCTGGAATTCGTTTTTTAAAATTTATCCAGATATTAGAAATGAGTAGAGTACGAAAAAAGGAATCTCATGTTGTCCAAAATTACAATTTAAGTCAACAGAATTAATGAAAGAGACCAAAGAAGATTACAAATCGAAAAAGGACAAAAAAAAAATAAAAATACAAAACAATTAAATGCTTGGAAAATTTAGGGTGTGTTTGGAACTTGGTGAAAGAAATGGAAAGAAAGAGAAAAATTTTAAAAAATTCTTCCCCATGTTTGGTTGTTATAGAGAATTGAAAAAAAAAAAAAACTCCATTTTCTTGTTAATTTTCTCTCTAATTCCTCTTTATTATTTATCATTTTTTTCTCCCTTTTGATCGATCCGCAATTCCAAACACACCATTAGTTCTTCCACGATGGAGACCAGTGATCTGGTACACGGGTTCTTCTCATTGTGAAACTTCTATTGTTGGTTCATAATCCATTGACGTTGCAAGGGTAATTAAGAGCTGTCGATTTCCAATATGGGATTATATTGCATGTGGAGGGTGATGATGAATCATGAATGAATTACTAAAAGATTGGAGAAGGTAGAAAAAAATAGAAAACTCATATGTTAGATTGTAAATTAACCACTTTATTATTTACCATCCCTTAACACGCCATCACAAAAGTAGTTAGGCCTCCTCCATAAGCTGGCTAAATACAAGAAGATTTTTATTTTTTATTTTGCCATACGATATACATCAGCGGGGGGAAGGGGAGTTAGTAGGGTTAGTGAGTTAGTCCACAGAGGAGTCCAGAGGCTGTCCATAGCCCTAGACCCTGCACTGCCCCTCATGGGCTTCGAACTCACGCCTCCACTGAGGAAGGCAGTGAGCACGCCAACTGAGCTAAAGCTCATTGGCATACAAGAAGATATTTAATTGTCCAATATACGGTGAGGTTTGACACATAATTAATTAATTAAACTTTCGCATGCGCTATACCATGTTAGAATGTTAATCGCTAACTCATCATGGTTAAGCCAATATCCGTGGTACTAATATTCGGTACTCCTTGGTGGATTTCTCCACCACACATTAGTACAGGAGCCACACAAATTGAGAACTAAGCAAATATAAATATGTGGCAGAGAAGGTCACTAGAGCACCATGTTGCGACATATATCAGTTAGGAGTATGTTCCACGAAACTGACTTGTTACGTTTTACGAGACATGTTATTCTCTCGCAATACATCAAGTCCATCAACCCAAAAAACCGATTTAAGCTAATTTCTGACTTAAGTCAGTTTCTGAAACAATCTCTAATTAACTCACAAAATGCGCAAACACTCACATATCACCTCCACAATTTTTTTTCTACAAAATTAATCTTCCCAAATCTTCCCCTAGGCCTCTACTCTTAGGCTTAATTTGTTATGCATAATTAATCCAACGAGGCACAAAGTTTTCTTAAACGTTCATTAATATGCCGCTAATTAACATTTATGGATTAAGATCTCCCATACTCTCTGGAAAAAGCTATTTAGTACTGACAGATTAGCGTAATCAAGTGACATTTGCAAGCTGTTGATCACACCCGTTCAGCCAGCCAGCATCAAAGGCTGGCCTTTACACATGCATTACAGATGTATACACGACAATTTTAACGGCTATGTGAATTTAATATTTGTAGTAATTATAACAAATAATGTTATTTATTATACGTAATTCCATGCACACAATTATGTGCTTGTGTCAGCACCCCATGTGGAATGGACCATATACAGAAGTTGGTTGGAATGAACCAAACTTAACAAAATGACTAACCTGCAGTGACAGGTATTCCAAATTTTCCAGTCCATGTGCTTCAACAACCTCCGATGTGATACCATATAGATATACTATCAATTAATTTAAGAAAAATGCTTAAAATAGTTTTTTGACTATCGTTAAGATATAAAAAAGTGTACTAAAACATGTGCAAAGTGTATAAAAGTGTCTCGAAAAGTGTAAAAAGTCCTTTAAAGTGTTTGTTTTTCTGAGCTTATTGATTACTAACCCGTTGCTCACGACAGGAGTGTAGTTAGAATTTCGGCCGTCCATTCTTATTTTAGATGGTCCAAATCTTAAATAAACTGTTCACCTGAACAATTTATTTAAAATTTGGACCATTAAAAACACTTTTAACGGCCGAGATTCACTCAATATAGGGCCCCTGCTTCCATAACTCATTGAGCTGTCAATCGAAGGACCCTGAAATCTCTTTGAAATTTGAATGAATTGTGTATTTGATTAGCCTATTAAGGAATTTAGGGGTGTTTTCTCATAAGGTCTCAGATTTAAGCTATCAACTTTGCCGGGTCATTAACTTCAAGGATCCAAGATTATTCTAAATATGCACACAAATTGACCGGCACACATGTTATAAAAAGATTTAAGAGAGAGAGAGAGAGAGAGAGAATGTGTGTGTTTGTTGACCAAGTGGGTTCATGAAATATGGCGGAGACAAGTTTTGAATGTGATCGGACATTCTCCAAAAATGTAATCGTCATCCTGTCACTTTACCAAAAAACATATATAGTAAAATGGATATCACATCACTTTTTTTTTTTTTTATTGGCAGTTGATTCCTTTCGGCTTGCGCTTTCTAGTACTTTTGCATTGGTACGATATGCATTTGTAACTTTCATGGAAAGATAAGTAAATCTTACTATAAGAAAATGATTTTTGAATTCTTGTGAAATTACCGGAAGGACATTTCATAAATTCATTTGTATAAGAAAAAGAAAAGAAGTGCGTATGGATAAAAGAGGAGCGCAAAAATCATTTCACAATTTTCAATTCAAACTAGATTATTCTTGTGATTCGTTGATGACGCAAACTTTAAGGTACGTACTTATCGGGGTGCGGTGTAACAATGTGTTCTTGCCAACGGTGAGGCATTAGCGCTATTGGCAAAAACACGGGAGATGCTTAAGCCTTGAAATTGCCCGTGATTGTCCGATCTTGACTAATGGCATCGCTACTTATCCAATGCTAAAACTAGATCGAGCTCCACAGCCTTAGAAGAGGCTAGCTATTCTAATTTTTAGTTACAATACCTCTCTACTTTTGTGTGAGAGAGGCAGACGCACAATCGTTCGCCAAGGCTGTCTTCGGGGGTGTTCCGGAGGTAGTGGTTTCAATCGGTTTATCTTGAGAAATAGACTCACAGATCCCCCACAGTAGACGACGAATCTGTCTTAAGGAGATTGTGTCTAACACAGGGTTCGCATATCATGATGCGGTTTGTATTTTCTATTTTGTAATCTTCAATTCGATTTTGTTTTTGTAATTTATAATTCGGTTTGTATATCAATGGAATATGTTATCTGGATTTCGGTATTTTACCCAACATTATTCACTCAATAAGTAATAAACTACTATCAATTTAAAATCACTAGCTAAATTGACATTTTATCATTTTACCTAGCAATTTAACATAGCTGTTGTCGTACATGCTCTTATTACATGTTCACACATCCTTCGATCCCTTCTTATATTTATCGAGTGGTCTTGAAAAAAATTAACTCAATTGAATAATTGTAAGCTTAATGCAATCTTTCACTTTTGCATTCAAAATTCAAGATACTAATTTCTGAATAAAAAAGTAAAAGAATAGATTAAGCATTTATAGTTATCCTATTGAGTTATTTTTTTGTAATAATACTTGTAAAATTATTTTAAAATTAATGAACAGTTCAGATTACTTGTATGGGATTTCGGTGTAGGCCTCACTTGTATGGGACCTCGGTGCGGGGCCGGGTACCCTTAGTAGGAGGTAAGCTGAACTACAATGATTGATTGTATTTTTAGTGATTAATTATTATGTCTATTTGTCTTGATTTCTGGTCTTTTCATTCAAGATTAAAAAAGTAGGGTAAAGTACAACAACTTCCCTTGAGGTTCTTGACTAATCCATTAGGGTCCCTGAAGTTTTGGAAAATACCATTGCCTCGTCTAGGTTAGGACCTAGCCTCACCTGTTTGTCCACTGTTAGTTGACCTAACAAATTATCATAATGAATAACGAACTCAGGAACCAATTTTTCTTGTCAGATGGAGAAACATTACAAAATCTAGAAAAACAAATTTCGGTGCCTAATTTTTCATTTGATAAAATTGATTAAAATTTTTCTTCTTGTGAACAAAGCTTAGTGTCACTGCTGTCGATTCCTATTTTTAAAAATAAAAGCAACCTTCCATAATTCAGTATATAAACACACCACAGATTCTTTCTCCCGGAGAATTATTGACACACAATACATTAGAGCTCTTCACAATACAAGTTTTTAATGAACTAGCTCTAAATATGATTCCACTCCGAATTATCATAAATTTTTATAACCCGTGTTGAATGAAGTCGAAATCATCACCATCTATTAACATATCCTTACCATAATCTGAACTCAAAAGTTTCATCAAGAGGAGTTAAAAATTCAAAACCACAAAACTTTATTTCATATATTTTTGGTGCTAAAAATTTTACTTTGTGGATGATAAGAAAATCTGCAAAAAAAAAAAACTTTTAATATGGCATAAATGATGGTTGATGATGCCAAAATTCCAAATCCTTCTATTTGTTGATCTGGTAAGTTATTTGATTTCATGAATTTGCAAAGAAACAATAACTTTGAGGTATTAACTTTGGTATTTTTCGAGAAGTAACTTGGTGTGAAAATTTTGCGATTCATGAAGTGGTGGGTCATGGAAGATGTCGTGACAAGATTAGGAAGGATCGATGATCGGTAAGTTAATAGTTCAGATAATGGAATTTTTTCCACAAGTGACGATAATTGAGTATTTTCCGCATTTCAAATACCACTGTTTGGAGAAATTCTCTCACAAGGGTAGTTAGGGTAAATCCCAAGACTTGAAAGATGTCTTAGCTAGGGGTGCACACCGGCCCGCCCATCCTAGCTCCTTTTTTTTTTTAGGGTCCCTTGTTCCAATTTCAGGAACTCACTTAATCTAGCTTTTTGAACGATGTATTGTGAGAGAATTGCCAGTCTCGTAAAGTGCAATAAGTCGGTTTTGAGAATAAGCCAGAAATTGGAACAAGTTAGGTCCATAGAGCTGGGTTTGATTGAGATTTTAAGCTTGTTTACTGAATGAGCTGGGTGAGGGATTTTTAGAAGTGACACATACTACTAAAGAGAAATTTTCATCTCTGTCTTCTTACTCTTCAATTTTTTATTAAAGAAGTGTGATTTTAATGAAGAGAAACCTGATAGAAGTTTTTAAATGTTAGAGCTTAATGGATGCTGGAAAGTTGTAACTTTTTTTTATCACTTTAATTGCTTTTTGGAAAGACAATTTAATAATTAGAACTATATTTTATGGTTTTGTTTTTAATAGTTTTGTGAAACCTTAAAACTCTAACTTATGGCTGTGAATTTTAATTTGTGATCGTTATGGTTGATTATTTATGTTTGTCATATTATGCTTTAGAAAAATAAATGGATTTTTTTTCATAACCGGATGTCCGGCCCAGCTTGCTCGCACCTCGACTTTTTTCGGAACCTTGGAGGTAACGACCGGGCATAAACCCCCAGTGGCTTCAAGAGTTTGTTGGCAAGAGAAATAGAACCTAAGAGCTTAGGTGAGAGCAAACCCTTAAATTCTAAAGCAAGACCATTTTTGCCAACGCCTTAGGGTGAGCTTATTGGACGGGTTTAATTTGGGAAGGTCTTGGAAACAATAAGTAAGTAAAGCTCGATTATTAATGAGCTAGATTTAGATATGCACAAGTCTTGTCGGCATCCGTAAAAAAACCTCAAGGGATGTTGGTGTAATTTACCAGCAAAGCATCACATAAGAAAATCAACTTTGATTGCTAAAATTAGAAATTCTTTAGGAGCAAGTTTAAACAAGTCCAGAGCCAACGTTACTGCCAGATCATTTGAATAGATTTTTTAGTATAACGTCTGCTTGTAAATTATTCCCTTCTACACTCCTAAAGAACAATAATATTTTATTACAGATAGGTAGTATCTCTTTCATTTAATTACCCTCTCTTTCTGTGGGCCACCAAGCAAAAGCTAATCTGGCATGACAAACCTTTAGCCATCAAAGCCAGCCATCCCTTGTTGAAAAAGCACACACCCACACACATCACAGGTTGCAAAACAAGGGGAGAGGAGAGAGAAAAAAAACCACGCATCATCATTCCTAAAGCAAAAGCCAAAAAAGAGGTTTAGAGAGAGAAGGAAAAGGATAAAGAGAGAGAGAGAGAGAGGAATTCGAGGTAGAAGAATAGGGTTTTGCTTAAGAAATCAAAGAAGATGCAAACAACCCCGAAGCAAGGTGGGAGTGAGCAGCTACAGACACTGATGCAGCAGACACAGATTTCATCTGGGCCTCCTCAGCAGCAAATGTCTGGCAGCTTGAGTTTCAATGGAGCCCTATCGAAAGAAGATGAAGAGATGTCCAAATCGGCTCTGTCTAATTTCAGGGCCAAGGAGGAAGAGATCGAGAAGAAGAAGATGGAGGTGAAAGAGAAAGTTCAGCTCCAGCTTGGTCGGATCGAGGAAGAAACCAGACGCTTAGCTAATATTCGAGAGGTATGGTCACGTATACAGTTCTTTTACAGAGTAGATATGGTGAAAGTGGTGTTGTAGAGAGAGAAAATCAAGGGTTTGAAGGTAGATCTAGGGTTCTAGGGCTGGCGGCCGAGGAAAGTGTAACCCTAGCTGAAACAATTTTTGAGCAAATTTCTAGTACGGTATAAAACAATTTGTTAGAAAGTTTTAAGAATTTTTATTTAAAATTTCTAGTACTAATTAGCAATTTTATCGCAGCTTTCTTGGAAATTTCAAACCTGTGTAATAATTGCATAATCATCTTTCAAACTCAAATTACTAAAAGAAAATTAGTATAGTATGTAAAATTCTTCTCAAATTTTGGGGATGCGATGGATCCATCTCTGATTTGATGCATCTAGTTTTAAACCCTAGTTGGGTAGAGAGTGATTTGTATGTTATTGTTCAAGACAACATTTTAGAAAAGTGTAAACAACGTTTGTTGATGTTGATGTTGATGGGGAAGAAGCATACAATTGTCTTCCAGAGAAATCAAGAGTAGCCATGTTTGTCAAATTAGCTACTTATTGGAAAACCTATCAATTTAAAGTTTACGAGCAAGAAATCACAAGAATTATGTATCTCATACTACGTGGTCTCAAATCAAGGTATTGGGTAATGTAACGGTGTCTGTGATGTGGCCCTATATCGGTTGATATCCCACAGTATCAGACGATACAGAGGTAAATAACCGTATCGAGCTCCAAATCCCACTACGTAACGGCTAATAGGATAAGTAATGGCCTTTATTTAAAACCCTGATCCCATATGAGGTGTCTTGTATTTTACTAGACTCTAGAGGTACCAGAGTTTTGGGGGCGCCTAGTCGGCAAGGGGCCTTCTTGCCTAGGCGGCGAGTACTCGCCCGCCCAGACCTTTTCAAACACTGTTTGGAGTATGGGCTCTGTACCAAAAGAGAGCAGTGGAAGGGAGATGTTGTGGTGTATATCAATTGTTCTCGTGTATTCTGTGCAATTGTTTGTCTTTCTTTATTGTTTGTGTGGAAATATTTCTTTGCTGCACAACAGTTTTGTCCTTCAACTTTTGGTGGGGAACATGAAAATAATTGAATCATGTGGGATTACTGATTTTACGTTTTGCTTTTTTTATCTTCTCCTTTTAGTACGGATTGAGGAATATATGCCTAATGGGCCTAGGAAAAGAAAATGAATCATGCCCTGGCATTAACCATGTCAAGGGTACACACTACACACATTCCATTCTAGTGATTTTTGGTATGGCATGGAAATATTCGTGTTTGGGAATAATTCATATAACATATTCATGTAAGTGAAGTGGTGTTTATTATGGTGATTTTCTTTATCAACCAGGAACTTGAGTCGTTGGCGGATCCAATGAAGAAAGAAGTCTCTCTAGTTCGTAAGAAGATCGATTCAATCAACAAGGAGCTAAAGCCGTTGGGGCAGACTTGCCAGAAGAAGGTAAAACACAGACCACCAATTCAATCGTTAATCTTAGGACCATACGAGTTGTGATACTAAGATTTCACGGTTGATATTTAAAAGGTCACAGTTTGTTTCTTTGGTTCATTCATAATGCAAGTTATTTCACTAATTTGTGCCGACGCTTGGATGTTGGACTTTTGTTCGTCTCAGGAGAAAGAATACAAAGATGCTCTTGAGGCTTTCAACGACAAGAACAAGGAGAAAGTACAGCTAATTTCCAGATTGATGGAGGTTAGTTTCACGCTTTCGCGATTAATCTTAGTTTTTCTTGCTTGAAACAGAAGCATAGTTGTTCATTTCACTTCTTGAATTTCAACATCAAACTTGCTTTTTTCTAATTGTGAGGTTGATCAGCTGGTGAGCGAAAGCGAGAGATTGAGGATGAAGAAGCTGGAGGAGTTGAGCAAGTGCATAGAAACGTTTCGTCGGGATTGATAACCTAATGCTGATTAACTAATTAATTAGGTTTGTGTGATGTATTTAAGTAAGAAGAAGACTTCTCTATGTATATTGTGGTTTCTTGGGTTTGTAATGTTCTGTTCTGTTCGTTTTCGTGTTTGTTTAATTAGCTCTTCTTGGATCAGTTTCTGATTTAGGAAAAAGGGGAATACCCCTAGAAACAAGTTTGTAGCCAAACAGGTCTTTGGATTCTTCTCACTCTGCTTTTTTTTACTTTCAACTCTGTTGTTTATTCAGTTCTGTAAGGTTATGGTGTATTGTTTTAGAAGAATGTCTTTCCAACTGGCAAATTCCTTTCGAGGTTGTTGGCGGATAGTTTTTGTTTTGGAAATTTGTACTGTCAAATTCTTTAGTTTGTGGTTGCTGCATTTGATTATATTACTACTCAATGTTCTTTTGTTTATGGAGGTGCAAATTTATCTTTCAGAACGAAAGCATTCGTAACGAATCTCAGACTTGAAAATATTATGTTTTGGTCTCGGGTACCGTCACATAGTGCGTTTTTTCCTTACACATTCTAATGTGGGACTCGAGACTAATTGTATGGATTTACGTCTATATGTGGTGGGAAGGAGTGACATGCATCACGTGACAGTGAATCAGTGACGAAGGGCGCCAATTGGAAGCGGAGATGGTTCAGGGCAGTTCTGAACCGTCCAACGGTCTATTCAATGTTTAGGATTTTTTTTGAATAAGAAAGGAAAAGAAGATTTTTCTGTGGAAACGTTTTATTTCAATCTCTACCATTGAAAACACTTTTGAAGAGCTGGGGATGCTGAGCTGCATGTGTAGCGCAGTAAGTGCGTTGTACAGTCTCTGGATCCCAGCAATTATGCAGAATGGTTTTCAGGGGTAACTTACAATGGTTTTTAGGGATAACTAACAACAATCATGCACAGTGGTTTCCAGGGACGACGAGCTATGCATAATGGTTTCCAGGGATAAGTAATTCTGAAACTAATTCCCTTCCCGGTACGGTAAAAGACAAGTCATCCATGCCGGGACTAGGAAATTCACAAGAGTTTAATCCTAGTCAATTGTGTAGAGAGTAAACTCATCAACCAACTAGACTAACCTTGAAGCGTCCTTTCACTATGCTGCACATTTGTGTAAAAGTAAAAACCATTTACCCCTTTTTATGTTGTTTGTTGCACATCTACTTCCAATAAAAATAAAATCACATAGAGTGCAGATTGATTGGCCCAAAAAAATTAAGATTTTCCACAAGTATGGTCACGTTTTCTAGGGTGAAAACAAGGGATTAGTTTGAGTAAGCTACCAACCATGCCAAACGGCCAAAATACGGCCAAACTGAATGTGCCAATTTGTGACATCGATGGGCTAACTGTTTTGACCACAGTTACCAGCAAGGAACAACACAACTCCATGACCAAAAAAGTACGATAATAGAAATAGAAATAGTCATTTAAATTGACTTATCCGTACCCTGTATTGTCTGATTGGTTCAATCGTATTTTAATAGGGATAAACCTGGGGGTACAGAAACTTTTGCACAGAAATGGTACCGAGCTCCTTCGGGGACCCACTTTTGGGTCCCACACGAGTGATCCGAACCGTTCATTGTTCTTAAAACATTTTTCCGAGGGGACCCACAAAATTTCAGCTCAATCGGACGGTTGGAAGTGCTCCAACCAAAGTCCCACCGTTCCAACCAAAAAAATGTTGGTTGGAACGGTGGGACTTTGGTTGGAGCACTTCCAACCGTCCGATTGAGCTGAAATTTTGTGGGGCCCTTCGGAAAAATGTTTTAAGAACAATGAACGGTTCGGATCACTCGTGTGGGACCCAAAAGTGGGTCCCCGAAGGAGCTCGGTACCATTTATGTGCAAAAGTTTCTGTACCCCCAGCAGGGTCCTTTTAATAGTAACTAGGTGTTCTCATCAGCTTGTGCGTGATAATGCATCCCCGTGGGATCCGGATCCTCTGTGAGGATCTTGTGAGGGGTTTTATTGTGGGTTTGACAACACACCAAAAAGAAAATTCAAATGGGTCACAATCCCCTTTCTTACTTTTAAATCAAACGACGTCGTTTCGATTTAAAAAAAAAAAACCTAATAGAGTTAAAGCCATTGAATCTGACGTTAACTTCTTTTCTTCTTCATTTGTTAACTTTCTTTTCTTCTTCTTCGTTTCTTTTTTCTTCCTTAACCTGCTCTCCTTCTCCATTTCATCATAGCAAAGAAAAAAACCCTTCTTCTTTCTCTTCAAACGCCGAACAAATTCTTGAAGCCATTGCCAACAGTGACAAATTCTTTTTTTTCTTTTTTTTGCACCAAAAAAAGCGAGGTCGATCTAACCATCTCAGATTGCTTTCTGTTAAGTTATTGAGATCTAAATGTTAGGATTTTGCATTTTTATGATATGTGTTGTCAAACCCATAATATGATATGTGTTGGAATATGGATAATGATTGATTTTAGTCCTCACAAAAGTTGTGGGTAGAACAGTTTAAGGAAAAAAAAAAAAAAAAAACAATGAAGAAAAGAAGAAGGTTTTTTCCTTTGCTATGATAAAATGGAGAAGGAGAACAGGTTAAGGAAGAAAAAAGTAACGAAGAAGAAAAGAAGTTTACAAATGAAGAAGAAATAAGTTAACGTCAGATTCCTATGGCTTTAACTCTGTCAGGTTTTTTTTTTAAATCGAAACGACGTCGTTTTGATTTAAAAATAAGAAAGGGGATTGTGAGTCATTGGATTTTCTTTTTGGTGTGTTGTCAAACTCACAATAAAACCCTCACAGGGAAATTCTCATAGAGGATCCGGATCCCCGTGTCTAAGTGATGATAATCACTTGAACACCCAAAAAATAATCTTTTGTTAGAATACCTATAATACTTTTAAATATATTTTAGTTTAGCCCTTCTTGAATCCTCTACTAAAAAATATTTGAATAACTCAATCCAAAAATATCTGAACATCACAGCCCAAAAAATCATCCTACAAGTCAGTTCAATGTAAACAATCCAATTAAAGCCGGTCAACAAAAATATCTCTTTCATATCATCCAAAAGAAAATCATAGTATCTTTAAAAAGATCTGTATCTCATTCAAGAAACTATAAAATCTTATTCCCCTATTTGCAAAATATAGTCCACCAGGACCACCGTTGTGCAAGACAAGAACTTAAGAAAAGTTATTTCATTCGTTCGTGTTTGTTGGTCTTTTTTGAGAGTCTGTGCAATTTTTCAATTGATTATATTTTTAATTCAGGCTAAAAAAATATGCAATATGGATCTTGTTTGATAAATCTCAATTAATTCTATTATTGAAAAGTTTCAAAATAATGAATATTATTATAAATTGAAATATATAAACGTTTGAAAAGTTGCACAAAACTCAAAAAATGACCAACAAACACGGACGAAGGGAGTGATTTTTTTGGACAATATACATTTTTATGTTTCTCATTTTGCATAATAGAAAATCGTTTAGATTGGAGGGTATGTTTTTTGACCTCCATATTTATACTAATATACTGTATGAAATTTTGTGCATATATTGTTGGTTGGTTGAGCTAATAGAGGAGGTAATTTCTGAAAACCCAGTCACAAATTTCTGCACAGCTCTATTAATCATGTAAAGACCAATCTCACCCTTTACTCGCGACGGCCTCATTTAAAATCAGAATAAAGCTATGTATAAATTGACCACAAAAGACTGAAATATCTCATTATCAATTGGGCTTTTTTTATATTTTATTTATTTTATAACTCGGTTTCCGGACAGATAAAACGAATTGCGTTTGTTTTGACCACATGAATTTCAAACAGTAGCAAAATTAACCCCCTGGACCACCATATTTCCTGCATCCTCCCTTTGAAATCAGATCTAGCAGCTGACTCCACCGTCTATTATCCTTACATTTTGGTCGCCTGTAAATGAAATGCGAGTTCCGTCCCTGCCCAAAAGCTCATTCACTAAATTTAGAGAAAGAAGCATAATGTAAACACAAAAAAATTGCACCACATTTTACACGGCACGTCAATATGGCATTGCTTTATCGGTTATTGAACAACTCCGATGAAAGTAAGGATGGAGCTCTTCTTTTGTTCCCTGTACATCAAGTTTAAATTGCACGAAAGAAAATACTGAATTCACCCTTAAATAAAAATAAAAAAATAAAAAATTGACTTCAAGGTTTTTTTTTTCCCTGTCTGTAATTGACGATTTTTGGTGTTATTATTGTAATGTGGCTGTCACTGGAATCTGGACGTGGCGTTCTGTGGTTGGTTTATAGTTTCCATGGCCCAAATTGACCGCAGCCGGGGCTAGTCAACTTTCCAAGTCCAGATCCATTGTTCCATTCGTAACCAACCCCAAAACAACCCATGTCAACGCAATATAAGGATAGGCATTGAGTATTTGGGATGAACGCTGCTACGTGCACAGATGCACGTGTACAGACAGTGCACCGACGGCGTCCCCGACGCCGTCGGTGCACCACGGTCGGTTCCCCTATCTTTACTGATTTGGGATTGATTCTTTCTTTTCCCTTCTCTGTAACTGGCCTCGTCACGTTTACAAGGGGTATCTCCAATTCAATCTACTCAATTATCCAATCTAAGATTACTAAATAAGATTTTTTTAATTCAAAAAGAAAATTGAAAGAAATTTGCAAATCACGTCAGCTATGAAGTCCAAAGTGGATCTAGCTCCTTTCCAGTAATGGGAGAGAAGCTTCCTGTCCAGTTACTCCCTTTTCATTATTGCATAGTTAAAATATTCAATGAGACCGACAAAATATACTATTGCGATCATCGATGTGAACCCGGTATTGGCCCGAGAAAGAGGGAACTTGATGAGAAGCTCCTCTCCCATTACTGGAGGGGAGCCAGATCCAAAGTCCAACCTTATAGGGGGAGAATTAGGGCTGTAAAAGAGCCGAATCAACCGAACCCTATGAGGTTCGTGATCAGTTTGTTAAGGCATGAGTCAAACTCGAGTTCGGCTCGTGAAAAAATTTCAAAGCTTGGGCTCGGCTCGGTAGGGCTCGTTAAACTCAACCGAGCCGAACCGAGCCAAATTTAGGCTCGAATCAAGCTCGGTAGGGCTCGTTAGCAATTTAGAACACAAACTGAGAGGGGAAAGAGATATGTTTCAAAACAATGTTACAAGTAGATCTACCACAATAATCAAGAAATTAAACAAAAATAAACAAATCTACCACAATAATCAAGAAATCAAAAGAAAAAAAAACACAAAAAAAAAAAAATATATATATATTGAGAACTAAATAGAGTACTCTAGTTAGGGATAAAACTCATCTGTTCGTAGTAGAATACTCTAGTTAGGGATAAAAGAATAACAAATTACATAAAAGTTTCTCAACTATACAATATTTACATGTAGACCCCTAAAGTATTATTAATTACATTTTTACCTCAGGTTCGTGAGCCTAACCGAGCCGAATCCACTTAGGTTCATGTTCGGCTCATTTATGAAACGAGCCTAATATTGAGGTTCAAGTTCAGTTCGTTTAGTAGACGAATCGAACTCGAATAAGCTCTTTCCGAACCGAGCCTTGAATAGTTCGCGAACGGCCCAGTTCATTTACAGCCCTAGGGAGAATGGAGAAATAAAATGTCGGTTGTAGATGCCCCTCCAACCCAAATCTCTATTGTATTTTGGAGCCTCAAAAAATCATTTTTTTTTAATACAAA
This sequence comes from Vaccinium vitis-idaea, assembly GCA_963854785.1. Lineage (NCBI taxonomy): Eukaryota > Viridiplantae > Streptophyta > Magnoliopsida > Ericales > Ericaceae > Vaccinium > Vaccinium vitis-idaea. Next base: position 12,884,499 of record OY978220.1, read on the forward strand.
TGTGCATTTGGAGAATTTCACTATTCTCACACACAACAACCATATCTTCTTTTTTATTTTATCTTTGTTTTTCAAACATTGAGACCTTGTTCCGTAACACCCGACTTAAGGTTCTCAAAGACGCGTTAAGTTAGGTTGTTCCACAATAAAAGCACATACTCTTGAGTTAGCTTGTTCCAGAATAAAACTTGGGTGGGAAGTATAATTTTCGACAGTGAAATGTCCGAATTGCCCTTTTGACTTCTTAGTGTTGGGCATTTTACATCATTAGGACAATATTGTAAAAAATTATCATAAGTCAGTAAACTATCCTGAGTCAGTGGAACAAATTGGCTTTGACTTACTGACTTTTAAGTGTTAAAACCATTTTACCTTTAGTCATTTCTTTTCAAAAGTCAGCTTTCACTCTGATTCTTCAATGAGATCCCTTGGTGAACAGCTACCAAAAGAAAAACTACCTGGAAGTCCAAGCACCTTTAGTACTGTACTTGACCACCGAACTCTAATTTTTAAGGTATTATTGAACAATTTACGACGGTATTGATTTTATTCTCTGTACCCGTAGGTTTTTCCCTTTCTTAATACTTCTTATACTCACTCAACCTTGAAATTTTAAAATCTAGTTGTTGCTATTATGGCCACCCGACCCACCCGTAAATGAAATGCTAGTTCTGTCCCTGCCCAAAAGCTTATTCACTAAATTTCGAGGAAGAGCCATAATATAAACACAAAAAATTTGCACCACATTTTACACAACATGCGCATCAAGTTTAAATTGCACGGAAAAAAAATGTTGGATATATGAAAAAATAAAAATAAAAGGGAACATCAAAAGACATCCGACGGCTAGGATCAGTGTACTGAGCGGATCTCAACCGTCAAATTCCTTTTCATGTTCCCTTCATTTTTTTTTTTCATTTATCAAACACTTTCCTGAATTCACCCAAAAATAAAAATTGACTTTTACTAGTTTTTTTTTCTTCCTTTTCTGAAATTAATGATTTTTGGTGTAACGATTGTACTGTCAACTGTGGTTGTCAAGTAGATTCTGGATATGGACGTGGCGTTCTGTGGTTGGTTTACAGTTTCTATGGCCCAAATTAACCGCAGCCGGGGCTAGTCAATTTTCCAAGTCCCAGATCCATTGTTCCATTCGTAATCAACCCCAAAACAACCCATGTCAACTCAGGGGTGTTCCATTAACCCAGATCCATTGTATCAGTGTTTGAAAAAAAAAAAATTTTTTGTTAGTAGAACACCCGTTTAATATAATACCCAATCGGCTATCGTTTAGTCTTATTAGCCCCTGAACATAACCCAAGATAAGGATAGGCATTAGTTGGGACAGGGGCGGACGGGGGGGTGTTTGGTCCCTGCAAACACCCAAGTTTTTTACTAGTAATAGTATACTTTCAGTACATTTTCAATTTTTCTGTATACTATTTGCTATGGAGTGGTCTTTCCACAGCAACAATCCTGCATCCGCCACTGAGTTGGGATTCTTTCTTTTCCCTTTTATGTAACTGGCCTCGACACGTTTACAAGGGTCATCTCCAATTGAATATACTCAATTATCAAATCTAAGATTACTAAAATAAGATATTGTTTTTGTATTTCAAAAAGTAAATTAAAAAGAAATTTGCTAATCACGTCAGCTACAAAGTCCAAAGTGGATTTGGTTCCTCTCCAGTAATGGGACAAAAGCTTCTTGTCCAGTTCCTCCTATTTCATTTTTACATGGTTAAAGTATTCGATAAAATCTACAAAATGTGCAATTGCGATCATCGATGGGACCCAGTATTGGCCCGACAAAGATTAGAGTGGATGGGAAGCTCCTCTCCCATTACTTGACAGGAGCCAGATCCAAAGTCCAACCATACAGGGGGAGAATGGAGAAATAAAATGTCAGTTGTAGATGCCTTAGAGCATCTCCAATCCAAATCTCTATTGTATTTTGGAGCCTCAAAAAATCATTTTTTTTAATACAAAATGTGCATATGGAGAATTTTACTATTCTCACACACACCAAGCGAAATCTTCATTTTCTTGTATTTTCGTCTTTCAAACATTGAGGCCCCGTTCTATAATACCCGATTTAAGGTTCGCAATGACGCGTTAAGCTAGATTGTTCCACAATAAAAACACACACTCTTAAGTCAACTTGTTCCAAGATAAAACTTGGTGGGAAGTATAATTTCTACTGTGAAATGTCTGAATTGCCCTTCAGACTATTTAGTTTTGGGTTGCATTTTACATTGCATAAGGGTAATATTGTCAAAAATTATCATAAGTTAGTTAACTATCTTAAGTTAGTGAAACAAGCTGGCTTTGGATTGCTGACTTTTAAGTGTTAAAGCCATTTTACATTTAGTCATTTTTTTTCATAAGTCAACTTTCGCTCTAATTCTTCAATGAGATCCACTGGTGAACAACTGCCAAAAGGAAAAACCACCTGGAAGTCCGAGGAACTTTAGTACTGTACTTTACCACCGAACTCTTATTTTCAAAGGTATTATCGAACAATTTACGACGGTGTTGATTTTATACACATCGGATCTATACATAATATAAATTATTTCCATTTTATCAAAATGGAGACCCATCTCCATTTTTGGGGAGAGCCTCTATATTTGGAGATCCAAGTTAAGATCACCATTTTGGAATCCAAAAATGAAATCTAGTTGGAGTTGTGTTTTGATCTCCAAAATAGAGATTTGGAACATGGTTAGAAATACTCTTAGCTAGGAACCAACAAATGGCAATAGCCTAATGGGCTGTTTTAGGAAAAATGTGTTGGAAAAATGCTTGACCCAGTCTAAATCCAAAACGAAAGCCTCTTTGCTTTTTAGTTCAAACATCTGGGCCTAGTTTTGTGAGTGAGGCCCCAGTTACCAAACTGTGCCAGGGAGAATCATTTGTCATTCTTCAGCCCAACGAAATAACAGAATGACAGATTTTAGAAAAAATTCTGCCGGTACCACTGCACCACATACAACTTTAAATGCATAAATGCACACATATTCACATTCACAGGTAACGGGGATTGTTTCCATTAAGATCCCCTCACGTGCACCATTTTTCAGATCAACTTATGTAGCTTTTTTTTAGTCCGTCATCATGGGGCGTGGATTCTGTATGTATTAGCATGATCTCTATTGAATCTCTCAGTCTCGATGTGGATGACATGCCTATAACGGAACCTGGAAGGGAAATAATCAAGGTGTGTATAAACTGACCCGGACAACCCTAACCACCAAACAAGGAAAGAAAAAAAAAAGAGACACTTTTTATCAAGCCGAAAAACTTTCATTATTTGGTAGATAAGTCCCAACTTGATATTAAGACGGTGTTAGGGAACTCTATTGTGCATTTTAGATTATGTCGTTTCACGTTTTATCTGTTTGGCATTCTGCCATACTGAATTCCCCAAATCCACAATGGAGCACAAGCTGATCACTTTTGCACTATAATTTTGTGTTCTGGGTAAAAAAACCTCATCATAATCTATTTCATGATTACTCCAAACACTATTTTGTTGTAAAATTTAAATTGCATACATCTTTCAAGGGCTTTTTGTGGGCGGGTCCTATAAACAAGTCTTATAGCTTGTAAGGTCCGGAACAAATAATGCGCATAGTTCACTAGGTCCTGGACATAAGTTTTACACTTTTTTTTCCGAAATTACCCCCATTCTGAAAATTAGAATGTACATTTTGAAAATTAGAATGTACATTTTGAGTGTTAAAATGTACATTCTAAATTCTAAATATACGGTCTAAATTCTAAAATGTACAGTCTAAATTCTAAAATGTACATTCTAAATTTAGGGTACCCTAAACTGTAGGGTACCCTAAATTCTAAATATACAGTCTAAATTCTAAAATGTACAGTCTAAATTTAGGGTACCCTAAACTGTAGGGTACCCTAAACTGTAGGGTACCCTAAATTCTAAATATACAGTCTAAATTCTAAAATGTACGGTCTAAATTCTAAAATGTACATTCTAAATTTAGGGTACTCTAAATTGTAGGGTACCCTAAATTCTAAATATACAGTCTAAATTCTAAAATGTACGGTCTAAATTCTAAAATGTACATTCTAAATTTAGGGTACCCTATAGTTTAGGGTACCCTAAACTGTAGGGTACCCTATAAAAGGGCTTAAAATCCTAGGGTATCCTATGAAAGTGCCTAAACGGTTAGTAAAAACAAAGAGTAACGACGAGGAGGATGGGCAAAAAAGTAAAATCCCCAACAATATTTGTGCCCCAGGACCTCTCCAGCAATAAATTTTAGCCCAGGACCCGGTGGGCCAAAATTCCTAATAATAGGACCTGCCAATAAATTTCTTATCTTTCAAACACTCTACAAATTAATAATCGATTTTGACCACACTAAAAAAAAGTCTATTCACAATCCAAAATGCGAAATGCAAAAAATAGTAGGCTCCCAAACGGGCTCTAAATGATCACTCATCCTCTACCTGAGTGATAGGCGCGCGAAATTCGTGAATTTAAGCGCCTAAGTAAGGGAAGTTAGCGCGTTAGACGTGCGTTTAATCTTCATTTTCCGTTTAATGCGTGCACGTGGTTGGATTTTGTGTTTTGGGCTTTATTTGCAGATATTCGTGATTTTTGGCGCTAATTAGAGACATAGAAGAGGCTGAGATGGAGCTTGAGAGCATGGGAGGCCGTGGAGACCAAGTGTCAGGGTGGATTCTCGAGGAAAGCAATTTGGACCGTCGTGAGCGCTACAGGGGATTTGGTAGAGCGCTCAAAAGTAGCACAACAGGGCTCAAAATCTGAACAGAACCTTGGGGAGCGCTACACCAAAATGGGTGTAGCGCTACCGAGCGGCAGAGAGGTCAACGGTCAACAGAGAGGTCTACGGTCAAAATAGGAGATAAGGGGTTAGGTAGCGCTACACCAAAAGTGGTGTAGTGCTACCGCGGGCTTAACTTTGCCTTGTACCGCGGGCTTAACTTTGGTGTAGCCCTACCGAGAGCTTATCTTGGCTTTGAAACGACGGCGTTTTGAGTCGTATGCGGGTCCAATTCCGATTTGTTTTAGGATTTTAATTGTAAATTAAAGGGGATTACTATAAATACCCCGTTATAACTCGAAATTAGGGATGAAATTCATTGATAACTTAGGTTTTATTTTTCTTGACTTTGGTTGCTGGCTTTTCAGGATTATTTTCAGATTCAAGTTTAATTCAAGTTCTTCAGGAGTTCCAGTTTTGATTTCTTGTTCTTCGCATCCGTTCTCTCGCTGCAAATATTTGGTATCGTGTTTTATTTATTTCAATTGTTTGAAGCATGTTTAGATCTAGGGTTAATATTATTGCTGCGTTTAATAGAATCATGAGCGAGTAGTTCTATCACTACAACAAAATCATGCTATGGCGAGGAAAAAAATTCGTCGCTAGAGTATCATTTTTCCTCGCCTAAGGTATTTGCGAGGAAATATTTCCTCGCCTATACTGCGTCGCAAAAGGCTTTTGCGAGGAAAAATCATTTTCCTCGCCTATTGTAGGCAATTAGCGACGAATTATTTCCTCGCCTATTGTAGGTAATTAGCGACGAATTATTTCCTCGCCATTTACAGGAATCGGCGAGGATTTATTTCCTCGCCAACTACATTTTAGGCGACGAATACATGAATTTGCGAGGAATTATTTCCTCGCCAATTACATTTTAGGCGACGAATTTTTTTGTCGCTAATTGTAGCGCGAAAATAAAAATGTGATGTTCTCTACCCAACTTTCTTTTTTGCTTGCGCGGGAGTTCGAACTCGCAACCTCCTCTATGGCACGCCCAACACCTATCCACCTCACCAACATTGCAATTTGTTCCATTATTCGACTATTGAATATATATAGTAGTTTTCATATGTTTTTCGCTGCATACGTTATATTCTTAATCATTATTAGTGTCCAAGCTTTTGAGATTTTTGGCACTGCAACATGTTTTTCATATTTTTTTTTGGGCTAAACATGTTCGATGGCCTATGGGTTTCTGACAATAACTTTTGTTGGACTAATATATTTTTTTGTTGTTCTAGTTTTTTCTTAGATAGGAGTACGTAGTTGTTGCAGAGTGAATAATATTAATTTTTTTGCTAATATTTGAACTATTTTCATTTGATTATTTGTATTGAAGAGAGAAATTAAAAAAGAAAAGTGTATAAACTCTGCATCGAAGTTTAAAAAATTAACGTAATGCATAATTTTTGAAGTTTTTCCATTTTTAGTGATTTTCTTTTGCTTCTTTTCATAATTTTTTTTTTTACTTTTTAAATTCAGTTCATCAACACCACTAATTAATTAAAAATTCCGTATCTAACAAAAAGAAAAAAGAAAAAAAAGAGATAAGAGTGTTGTAAAGAGAAAGACAAAAATATTCAAGAAGTTGGGCTAAACTAGTACTAGCTTAATCATATTTATACACTATGTGTAATATGATAATAGATATAGTTGTATACTTTATTTTAAAATAGCCCAATTTTAAAAAATTAAAAATTAATTAGTAGTCACAATTTTTGTTGCCAACAAGTACCTTTTGGTGAGGAAATATGATTTTCCTCGCAAAAAGTTGCTTTTTTGCTACGAATTTTTTTTTCCTTGCCAAATCTTACCTTTTGGTGAGGAAAATCCATTTTCATCGCTAAAGGTTAACCATTTGGCGAGGAAATCGGATTTCCTCGCTAAAGGGTACCGATTTGGCGAGGAAACTCAAATTTCCTCGCTAAATGGTACCCATTTGGCGACGAAATTTGAGTTTCCTCGCTAGATTTCGTCGCCATAGGTAGTTTTTGTTGTAGTGTATAGAGTGCGGCCGCGGGGCGAAGGCGCTCCGTGGCTAGTCTGATTAATGTTCTACCTCGGGATCGAATTAGTTTAATTTTTGAGCAATTTTAGAAGACGAAAACTCTTCTAACAAACAAAACCCAGGCATCGCCGGAATTCGAATGCGTACGGAATCTGGTGACAGGTGCTGCGCATTTGTTAGGGATCCTTTTTCTTATTCTAAAATCAGTAAAAAGAGGAATTGTGGCCCGAGTAAACATTGGTTAGGCTAGTTGCGGACGCTGGGTTCCCACGGCTGTACTCTCCTTTTCAAATCCATATTTAGTTAAGTTAGTTGGGTAATTTAATTAGTCAATTAATCATTAAACAAGGGGTGGCTACCTAAGAACCAAGATAAACTGTGAACCCGTCATCTTTGAGTCCTGCACACGTTCGTCCGTCTCTGTGGATTCGACTCCGGTACTTCCTGATATTATGCTACATCGGTCGAGAGTCCTACGCTTGGGACGCGTCTTATTTTTAGTCACCTGGTCGGTCAAGCACTAAGCATTATGGGAGAGTTTTCGTTAATATTTGGGGTCCGTTTGGGGGCCTACTGCATTTTACATTTTGGATTGTAAATTGTAGATTTTTAGATTGTAATCAGAATAGATTATTGAACAGTAGAGTGTTTGAAAAATGTGTGCAGAATAAATTATATAGCAGAGTAGTGTTTTGGAGTAATCATCAAAATATATCATAATGAGGAATTCTTTTTTAATACCTAGGATGTAAAATACGAATGCAAAAGTAGCTCCAAGATATTATATTGTGCCTCCATATATTGTGTGATTTTAGAAAATGAATTATGCCAAATTGCATTTTGTAATGAAACTCCAAAATCCAAAATAATAATGCAGCTCCCAAATGCCTTCTTAATCTGAAGTCCGTCTATGGTAGACTAAAGTGGTTTTAGCATATGATATCCCAAAAGTAATGCTGTGGTAAGTATTCCAAATGCTGCGGTAAATAGTTTTGTATGCAATACTTGCCACCCCATATATATGAGATACTTTACCACATCATCTTTAATACTCACCACTTTGAAGATACCATAAACGAAAACTATTTTAGTGTACCATAGAAAAATTCCTTAACCTGCTTTGTCCTACTTCATAAAAAAGTGTATTTTGATTTTGGGACCCATTAAATTTACAAACATTAAATGCTGTCTGCAGATTGTTTTGGACACTTCTTGTAGTGTTGGTTGGACAAATCCCAAGGTCACTGTTGTGTGCTGCTGCCCTAGAGTTCAAAAGACCATATTGCCCATTGGCTTGTATTTGATGTGAGAAGTGATCGAGAAAATCAAATCAATTTCAAATACTCTCTCGGATCCTTTTTAAGTGTCCGTTTTAAGACACATAAAAAGTTTGGGGGAGTATCATTTAATTTTCCTTAATTAGTTCGGATTCAGTATTGGTTTTCCGATCTCAGAGAACCCACACCAACAACGCCGCCATTTTGGTATAATAAATATGACCAAGACGTCGCACTGGTATATATTTAACATTAAATAAATTTGTCATTTCTTTTACCATTTTACGTTTCCAGTGTGGCTGCTCTTAAGTGATTGTTAGAAAAATGTCGCGGTATTTACACGGCAATCGAAGACTAATTAGCCATACGGAGACAAAGGTGCTTAATTAATGGATCCCCCTAATCGTAAGGAAGAATAAACAAAATCGGAAGAAAACAGCACACTAGCTAGGGAGGAGTACATATAATAACCTGGGTTTAACATCGTTGCAATAATATGCCAATGATAATTATATTATTGGATTTGGCTAATTAATCCCGACAAAATCACTTAAAGAAGTATAGAAGAAGACAAAATCACGAACACCCATAACAAAAGTGTGAATCAAAAGGAGTAGCATTGGTGTGTGTGCAATTGCATGGTGGATTTTGTTTGCTTCTCAAGGTTATTGAGCCAGCTGGTAAATTTCAGCATGCCTATTATTTGTCCCTTCTGTAGGTATACTATATGGTTGGATTTGTCTCTTCCATGGGATACCATGGTTTTTGAACTGCCATGGGATACCATGGTTGGAGAAGTCCCAAGTGGCTTATGTATACAGATACCTACGTGTTGCATATATAAAAAAATATATATGTATATATACACATATGTACACACATTGTGTCGTCGAGCTCAACACTCTAAAGCTAGCTAGGCTCGACTCATTTAGAACTTGACTCAGCTCATTAAGCTATGGCTCGACTCGTTTACAACCAAGCCGAACTCAAGTTTGAATTTTTGGCTTCTCCCTTGCTCAAACGCAAAAAACTCGGCTCGTTTGTACCCCTAGATCCACTGGTATTCTAGTATGCTCTTCTCTTTAATTATAGGGTATACGTGGAACGAGAAAACAAAATTGTATGCTCAATTACACAACTCTTCTTTCAAAAGTATAATGTTTTGCCATATTCAACTAAAATATGTTCTGCCTCTATATAAATGAGCCGAGTTTTTGAGTGTTGAGTAAATGAACTTTGTTGTTTGAGAGAGAGAGAAAGAGAAGTGTCGGGTGTACCCAAACCCCAACACACGCACTGTAATTTATATTATTGAGTACCACAATACATAACTAAAATAGACGATGTGGGACAAACATAAAACTAGCAGTATAAACTACTCTAACACTCCCCTCAAGCTGGAGAATAAATATCAAAAAGTCCCAGCTTGTTACACAGCAACTCTAACCGCGGCTTGAACAATGATTTGGTAAACATGTCGGCCAACTGAGCACCCGTAGATACATATGGAGTAGATATCACACCACCAGTAAGTTTCTCACGTACTAGATGACAATCCAGTTCAAAAAAAAGAAGATGACAATCAACTTCAATATGCTTAGTCCTCTCATGAAATACTGGATTTGAGGCAATATGAATAGCTGCTTGATTATCGCAATACAGAGGCATGGGCAATTGCACACTAAATCCAATCTCTTCAAGAAATGATAGCAGCCACACAACCTCACATGTCGTGTGTGCCATTGCTCTATACTCTGCTTCTGCACTGGATCAGGCTACTACTGTCTGCTTCTTGCTTTTCCAATTAACAAGATTTCCACCAAGAAAGACACAATAGCCAGTAGTAGATCTCCTATCAGACGGTCCTCCTGCCCAATCAGAATCAGTGAATGCCTCAACGCGCAAATGTCCGCTAGCTCGATACAACAAACCCCGTCTTGGATGTAGCTTAAGATACTTCACAATTTTAAGGACAGCCTCCCAATATGGATAACGAGGAGCTGACATAAACTGACTCACCAAACTAACTGCAAATGAGATATCTGGACGTGTAATCGTGAGATAATTTAACTTACCAACCAACCGGCGACACTGATCAGGATTATGAAGCAACTCCCCCTGGTTCACACACAGTTTGACATTGGGATCCATAGGAGTCTCAACAGGTCTAGCTCCCAACAAACCTGAATCCTCAAGAATATCCAGCACATACTTTCTCTGTGATAAACTAATACCTTCTTTGGACCGGGCCACTTCAATACCTAAAAAATACCGAAGTTTTCCCAAATCCTTAGTATGAAATTGCTGATGTAAGAAGGTTTTTAACTTATCAATACCTCGCTGGTCATCACCGGTAATGATAATATCATCCACATATACAATTAACAATACTTTCCCTCGACCAGATGTAAGGGAAAACACAGAATGGTCAGTCTGACTACGATGCATGCCAAATCTCAAAACCGCATCACTAAACTTGCCAAACCAGGCCCTAGGAGACTGCTTGAGGCCATAAAGAGCTTTACGAAGCCGACATACCTGATTACGCTCCCCCTGAGTAACAAACCCAGGTGGTTGCTCCATGTAAACTTCCTCTTGAAGATCCCCATGGAGAAAGGCATTCTTGACATCCAGTTGAAACAACAGCCAACCAAAAATCGCTGCGAGAGAAATAAGAACTCGAACAGAACCAAGTTTAGCAACAGGAGAGAATGTCTCTGAATAATCAACACCATAAGTCTGGGTGTAGCCTTTGGCAACAAGGCGAGCCTTATAGCGCTCAACAGTGCCATCAGGAAGATACTTGACAGTGAATACCCAACGACAGTCAACAGTTGTCTTACCAGCAGGAAGAGGAACCAGGTCCCAAGTACCATTATGATGAAGGGCAGGCATCTTATCCTCCATAGCTGTCCGCCACTCAGACACAGTTAAGGCCTCCTGAACAGACTTAGGAACAAAAACAGAAGAAACCGAGGTAGTAAAAGGTCGAAGGGACGGTGACAAATGGTTATAGGAAACAAAATGAGAAATAGGATGAAGAGTGCATGACCGAACTGGATCATAAGATGAGGGCAATCCAAATAGAAACCGAGAGACCTCCAAACGCTCACGCTGACGCTCCATAACCTGAGGATCACTCGAAATAGGCTCATAAACCCGGAGTTCCTCACAAGTGCCACGAAATTTGGAGTAGTAGTCCTCCAAGGATCCAGTACCAAAAGACAAAGAAAAGAATTGTTGATGGAGATCATATGTACGCCGAAGATTATTGATACCGGAATACATCCTGGCAACCCGATCCCATACTTGCTTGGCAGTATCAAGGTAGAACAAAGGACTACTAATATGAGGTTCCATAACATTCCATACTCAACACGAATATGACAATCCTCAGCTTCCCAGTCGTTATACGTCGTATCCTCTTTCTTGGGAGGATCATCTGTCACATAGCGAAACTTTCGCTCACCCATATAATAAACCTTGACAGCACGAGACCAAATAGCATAATTGTTGCCATTCAAAATAATGGAGGTAATGAAATCCTTCTCACGACGCCGAGAAGAGTTAGAAGAACTACCAATAACAGTAGAACCAGAACTAGCAGCAGAAACGGACTTTCCATCAGACATGTTAAATAAAAGAGAGGCCAACAACCACCACAGAAGAACAAATCAGTGCCTCAGTCAAACAACCAAGAACTACCAACTAATCAAACAATCAACATGAATCTACTGAATAAGACACACTGATACTCCCAACAGAAGTTTAACACCATCCAGCAAACTTGAACCAACATCATCAACTTGAACCAACATCATCACTGGCCAACAAAGCAAATAACACCATAAACAGAACCTGATGTGCACTGAAGCAACAGTGGACGAACAAAAGCAACAACGTGGAGCATCAACAAATAAACCAATGGCCTCAACTAGTACCAGACATCGACCGACAGCTCTGGGAGAATACCAATCAATAGCTGAAGCATGAACTCGAGCAGGAAGGCAAGAATCGACCAATCTCAAGCAACAATCGACCAATTTCGAAGCTGACTGAACTCGAAATCTACATGAGCAGGTACGAATCTGGTTTAGAAGGTAAGAATAGGGTTCGTTTCTGGGTTTAGAGGTTCCTGTAGGGTTCGATTTGGGGTTAAAGGTCAATTTTAAGTTCGTTTTGGTTCGAAAACAACTAGGTAAAGTGTTTTAGGGATCGAAATCAACTGGGTAATGGACTTTTGGGAATTTCGAGAGGTTTTAGGACTCGATTTGGGGTTTTAAGGGATTTGGGGGCTTCGATTTAGTGTTTTGGAGGTTCTACAGGGATCGAACAGATCTGGGTTGAGAATTTACAGTACTTGATTTAGGGTTTCGAGGCATTTAGGGTTTCTGGGTTGATGATGATGACAAGATGACGTCAGGAAGGGTATGAGGTGACGTCAGGAAGGGTACGATGAAGTTAGGTTAGGGTTAGGGTTAGGAATAAGGGACGCTCTGATACCATGTTGTTTGAGAGAGAGAGAAAGAGAAGTGTAGGGTGTATGCAAACCCCAACACACACACTGTAATTTATATTATTGAGTACCACAATACATAACTAAAATAGACGATGTGGGACAAACATAAAACTAGCAGTATAAACTACTCTAACAAAACTCGAGCCACTTAACAAAAAGTAAAACCCTAACTTTCCTGAATCAAGAATATGACGAAGAGAGAGAAGAAAGAGAAGTGTATTTCATTTCATTTCACTCGATGCCGATACAAAGAGAGGAGATCCCCTTTTATACAAACAGAAAACATAAACTGGTCCTGTGGTAACCAACTCCCCTTTGATCACATTAACGGAGAGTAATAGACTGTTAACAGAAATAACAGAAGTTTAGTAACTTCAGAAATCAATAATCTCATACTTAATGAGTTTTGCTAACATGCCCCTTCAAACGCATGGAAAATCTATCAACTGTCAAGGACTTTGTAAAAATGTTGGCAACCTGGTCAAGGGAACCAATGTGCTTGACCTGAATCTGCTTAGTCAGGACCTTCTCTCTGATGAAGTGATAATCAACTTCCACATGTTTTGTCCTAGCGTGAAACACTGGATTGGAAGCCAAAGCTATGGCAGATACATTATCACACCACAACAAGTGAGGTAACACAGGAGTGACATGAATATCCATCAAGATTTGTTGAACCCAGGAAACATCTGCTGCAGATTGAGCTAAGGACCTTTGCTCAGTTTCTGTAGATGATCTAGCAACCGTTGGTTGCTTTTTAGCACACCAAGAGATAAGGTTAGGTCCTAAGAACAAGCAATAACCTGAAGTGGATCTTCTATCCAGACTATCCCTTGCCCAATCTGCGTTTAAGAACCAAGTTAAGACCAATGGTCCAGGATTAAAATGCAGACCTTCATGCAAACTACCCTTGACATATCGGAGAATTCTTTTAACAGCCACAAAGTCACTCTGTCTTAGAGCATGCATACGTTGACATGCTAGGTTTACAGCAAAAGAAAGCTCAGGTTTTGTTAATGTAAGATATTGTAAGGATCCAACTATTTTTCTATACCAATGAGGGTCATCAAATGCAGGATTAGGAGAAAGAGAGACAGGCTTAACTGAAGAAGGAGAAAAACTTAGTTTACAGTCCAGCATCCCGGCTTTGGTAAGAAGATCTGTAGCATACTTAGTTTGAGTAAGAATCAAACTCTTATCATGTTTGAGGACTTCTATCCCCAGAAAATAACTTAGGGGTCCCAAGTCTTTTAGATCAAACTTAGTGCTCATCAACTGTATCAACTCAGAAATATAGTTAGCATTACTTACTGTGACCAAGATATCATCAACATATACAAGTATCAAAGTGATGCCATGAGAGTACTTTAAAGTAAACAAAGATGTATCAGCCTTACTGTTCCAAAAGCCATGTTGAATAAGAAATCCAAAAAGCAAGGAAAACCAAGCTCGAGGAGATTGTCTCAGGCCATAGAGAGCCTTGTTCAATTTACACACATAATGTGGGTGAGTCACATCCTTGTAGCCAAGAGGTTGCCTCATGTATACCTCTTCTTCTACCACTCCATGTAAGAAAGCATTAGAGATGTCAAGCTGTCTAATGTTCCAGTCATGATGAACAACCAAGCTTAACACAATTCTCACTGTAGGCTGTTTTATGACAGGGCTAAAAGTTTCGATAAAATCTAAGCCTTCATACTGTTGGTTACCATTGGCCACTAATCGGGCTTTATACCTAGCCACACTCCCATTTGAATTCCTTTTAATCCTGTATATCCACTGACAACCAATAACATTTGCCCCTGAGGGAGGGGGGACAAGTGTCCAAGTGTTTTGTTGGACAAGTGCCTTGTACTCTTCTGCCATAGTAGCTTGCCAAACATAGTGTTTAATGGCCTCAGAAAAGTGATTTGGTTCTGTGTCAGGAGCAATAGAGGATGCAGTAGTAACTGGATCAGTAGCAACATCAGATAAACTCACAATTGGCTTTGGTTTAACAATCCCATTTTTTGATCTAGTAGTCATAGAATGAGTATTCGCAGGTTGGGAAATATGTGAGTTAAGTTGAGATGACATAAAAGAAGAAGAGTGAGGAACAATAGGAGAGATATTAAGTGGAATATGAGTAGGTGGATCAGAATTAACAAAAGGAACATGATTCGCAGAATTAAGATTAGGAGGTAAAGGAACAGACACAATGATAGGATTTGATGTATAGGAATATGAATGAGAAATGGATGGACTAGCTTGTTCAGAACAAAGATTTTGAGTAGTGCTAGGAATAGAGATGTCAATATCAGCAAATGAAGTTAATGGCATAGTAAAGGAAGAAGTAATAGGAGTTACATCACAACTGTCAGTAATTAGATTAGGAAAAGGAAATGAATGTTCAACAAATTTTACATGTCTAGAGGTGTATACTTTTGTAGTTGTAGGATCATAACACCTGAACCCCTTGGTATTGCCATAGTACCCCAAGAACACACATGGTTTTGATCTAGGTATAAGTTTATGAGTAGCATAAGGCCTAAGCCAGGGGTAGCACATAGAACCAAATGGTCTGAGATTGTTGTAGTTAGGATTGGTTTTGAATAGCACAACATAAGGAACTTTGTATTGCAGTGAGGCATGAGGCATTCTGTTTACTAAATACACTGCAGTATTTAGTGCTTCAAGCCAAAAAGAAAGAGGAAGTTGGGCTTGTAATAACAAAGCTATGGTTGTTTCAATAAGATGCCCATGTTTCCTCTCAACTACACTATTTTGTTTAGGTGTATATGGACAGGTAGTTTGATGTATAACACCAGTAGACATAAACAAATGAAGAAGAAAGTGATTGATGAATTCACCTCCATTGTCACTTCTGACAACTTGAATAGAGGTTTGAAATTGGTTATGTACATAGGCTTTGAAATGAGTTAACTTTTCTTTAACTTCAGATTTATAGTGCATTGGAAATAACCATGAATATCTGGAGAAATCATCAACAAGAAGAAGATAGTACTTGAATCCTTTATTAGAAGCAACAGAGGAAGGTCCCCACACATCAACACGAACAAGTTGAAAAGGGGCAAAAGTGTGGCTTTCAGAAACAGAGAATGGTAGCTTATGACTTTTAGCCATATGACAAGAGATACAATCGAACAAATGTGGTTTCACAACTGGAAGATTATACTGCTTTATTAAAGAAAGAAACAAGGGGGTACTTGGATGTCCAAGCCTTCTGTGCCAAAGCTCAGCAGAGGAAGAACTAGTGACAAATGTTGTAGCACCAGAGTTATTGTGATGAAATGAGGCAGCTTTAGAGGGTTTCAGAATAGGGTATAGTCCCTTATGACATGGACCTTGATAAAGAATTTGATGGGTTGACTTATCCTGAATTACAAGACCATTGGAATCAAACACAAGTAAACAATGATTGTCCTTAGCAAATTGATGAACTGAGATAAGATTATGAGTGATTTGAGGTGTGTAAAGAATTGTGGATGCCCCTCCGGTGGTCTCGATCGATTCGGAGTAACCACTCGAGTTTTAGCGGATTATCCCCGAGGAACCGAATTCGATTGACTCGTGCCTCATTCAATGGATAAGGATTACTAGTCCGTCATCACCATACTATCTTAGGTTCGGGAGCTCAGTTATGAGAGGGGAAGGGTTTTACGGCACCCCCTCGCTCGGTTCGAAGACCGGTCTCTACTTGACTTTTGCGGGATTATACAAGAAATGTATGCATCTCAACTTGATCAGATACGGGAGATGGGGATGGGAGCCACGTATCGATGCTGACATAACAATAGACTACGGTGTATGCATGTGCATCGCGATCTATATGAGCAATGATGAAAGTGAATAAATATGAACTACAAATGACAATAAACAGCATGAGAATGATATCAGTATACTAAACAGAGACTGAAAACTGGAAACAACATGAACAATACACAAAACAGGCTAAACCAATCTGATTCCCTGTTAGGGATTTGAGCGCTCAAATCCTCTCTTTGAGCGCTCAAACCCTCCTCAACCCAAACATACTTCTGTTGATCTTCACTTGATGAAAACATGATTTGAACACTGTTGCTAACTTGAAAAATGGAACTTTGATGGTTTATCAGAATGGGATAATCATGCATACACGGATTTGAGGCATATCAATGAACCAAACAAGGTAACAAATACAGAATGAGTGAAAATACAATATTGAGTGGCATTCCAGAACACACAAAGTATGATCAGTAACCTTGAATGATGAAAATATGCGATGTGCCAGAAAACAGTTTGAGCGCTCAAACATATAGTTTGAGCGCTCAAACCATCTTCATGGTTTGTGCATTCTCGTGCTTCCTTGCCCTTATTTGGATCATTAACAACCTCAAACAGTACACAATAATGTAAACGTACTTGATGAACCAGAAACATTGACAAAATAATCATAAAATACTTGCATGAATGAGAGATGAGTATTGGGCCATGCATAAGCATGATTAGAATGAGTGGGAGAAGAGATCAGGTTGGCTTAGCCAAACATCAACACACACACACACACTTCATGAACTGAAAACAGAATATAGAACTGGAATAAACACGATTGAAATGCCAAAACTGAGCAAGGCTTGAGCGCTCATAGTCCTTGCATTGAGCGCTCAAGCCCCATTTAAGGGCTGTGAGTTTCTGTGATTTCTGACCATTCTTTGATGTTGATACGAACTTGGAACTTTCTGATCATTGTTAAGAGAGAATGATACACCTGTTTTCCTTATGAGATAAGATCATCCATAGCTTGATGATGATAAAACATCACTTTTATGGCTTTTGGAGTTTATTGATCAGTGATCAAAGGCAAAATAAACTGATTTGGGAAAAGATGAACCAACAAACAGCCATAAGATATGATCAGAAACCACAAAAACATGAAGAGTGCTCAAACAGTTTGAGAGCTCACAGTGCTAGCATTGAGCGCTCAAACTATTTGAAGCTGGGTTTTAAAAAGTTCTTTTCTTGGATGTTTAAGACCTTGTGAGTCCATTAGAGGTATAGAGGACCTCCATGAACCCACTGGTCTCCCTTAGGAGTACCAACCCGTAACTTTCATATGGATTTCTACCTTTTGGTTTTGATTAAGGCTTGAACTTGGGTGTTTGATGAAAGGGTGGGTTGTGTTTATACGTACAATGTGGGTTGTTTTGGACAGTAAAGTGGTAATGTATGTGGGATTAAGTGATTGATTGGTTGGACAAAGGTGTATTGAGGGTTGAATAGTGATGATCAAGTGGGTTTGTCTTTATTGAAAGTGATTGAGCTTCAATCGATGGGTGAAATGGGTTGAGGGTTGTTGGAAATATAGTTTGAGAGGGAGAGAGTGATAGCTCAGAGCATGGGAGGGTATCTAACCTTTTGTAAATGATGTAGTGGGGTGGTTTTTATAGAGAGAAATGGGGGGGGGGGGGGGAAATGGGTTTTCTTGAAATGGAGGGCCTAATGGGACAATATAGGCTCACCTTGGGGTCTATCACGTGCATGCGAGCAACAGGAAAACGGCTGAGTGGTTGCCATTCAGTTGGAATCTCATCATTAGATACTCTGCCCGCGACAGACTGGACATGGCTTGAGCGCTCAAACCCCTTTGAGCACAGTGGTTGGTTCTGGTTTATCTTGGTGTTTTGAGGGGTATTTAGGTCATTTGGGTTGGTCTAGGTTATTTGGGAATGGTTTGGGGTGGTTCATGGTGGTTTGGGGCAAGTGCAAATTTTCTCAACCTTAGGGTATTCATGGGTGGCTTTCTCATCATCGGGGGTGCTTGGCAAGTATCCCGGGTCAAAATCAGGGTGTCTACAAGAATATTAGACAAATGGAATTTAGTAGTAGAAGTAGAAAGAGAGCCATTACCACTGTGAGTAACCTGAAGACTCTGTCCATTTCCTACAAGCACTCCTTCATTTCCCACAGATTGCTGAGGTTGAGTAATACTCTGAGCATTATTAGTGACATGGCTAGTTGCCCCAGTGTCAAAATACCACTGCTGAGGACCAGTTCCAGTGGAGGAGTACTCAGTATAAGGTGCAGAAGACCCATTTCATTCCCAGTCAGAGTTCCAGATGTACAGAAATTAGAAGGCACACAAGGCATATTGTATTGCCCAGTAAAACCAGCAAAAGCAGTAGGCATAGCATTAGAATGAGTCATCATACTTGGTGCAGATGGAGCAAAAGATTGCAACATAGGTGTTCCTGAATTAGCTGGTCAAAATCCCCCATTGTGACCTTGAGTTGCATGAAACTGAGGTGTAACATTTTGAAAAACAGGTACCCCATGCATTCCCTGTTGACCATACACTGTGGGATAGGCTTGAGGTAAATTAGAAAAACCTCCCCATTGATAACCAGAACCATTAGGATAACCAGGACCATTAGGATGACCAGGACCATTAGCTCTTTAATAGCAGTAGTTAGTAGAATGGTTATTTCGCCCACAAGTATCACAGTGCCTTGACCTGCCCCCTTTTCCTCTGTTAAAAGTCCTAGAGTTGTTTGATCCATACTGCTTGATAGGCGCGCAATATCTCTAGATATAAGCGCCTAAGTAGGGCTAATTAACGCGTTAGGGGCGCGGTTTTATTCCATTTTCCACTTGATGCGGTGTGTCTTTGGGTTTTCTTGTTTTTGGTTGTTTTGTAGGGAACAGGCTGGAAAGAGCGCATGAAGTGGACACATGGCGGTCAGGCATGTAGGGAACCAGTGGGGGCCAAGTGGGGACGGCCAAGCAAGCTGAGGAAGCAAGTTAGAGGGTTCGGTATCGATACAGGTCTTTTACTGTATCGATACCCGTTTCATCATACGCGAACAGAACGTATGGGTATCGATACAGGACTTCTCCTGTATCGATACCGAGTGCGTTATAATTGGTTTTTGACTTTGTTACGGATTTTGACTTCGGGAGGGGGTATAAATACCCCGTTTTTGGGGCTAAGTAGGGTTCCACGAATTGTTCTTAGTTTTCTTACTTTTCGAAGTTCGGCTACAGTTTTACTTCAGGATTCTACGTTTCAAGTTTGTTCTGGATTTTCAGAATTTCAGCTTTGGATTGGTGTTTCGTATTACTAATTAAGATCAATTTCTCCTTGCAATCTATGGTATCGTTTGCTAATCTCATATTTAATCTTTCAAGCATGTCTAGATCTAGGATTCATCCAATTTCTGCAGTTATTATAATCATGTGTGAGTAGTCGTTTTGAGTGCGGCCGCGGGACAAAGGTGTCCCGTGGCTAGGCTAATTTATGTTCCACCTCGGTGCCGAATCAACTCAATTAATGCGCAGTTTTTTAATACGGAAATTTTTCTAACGAACAAACCCGGCATTGCCAATTCCAATTGCGCGCTGAAATCGGTGACAAGTGGTGTGCACTTGTTGGAAACTATTTTTCATATTTTTAAATCTATTAATTGAATCATTGTGGCCCGAGTGAATGTGAATCAGGCTAGCTGCGGACACCGTAGTGCCCTCGGCTGTGCTCTCATGTTTTAAATTGTAGCCCAGTAGTTCAATCAGCTTAGTTTAGTTAATTAAGTAAATCATCTGAGCAAGGGGTGGCTACCTGAGAGCCAATTACAAACGTATAGCTGACATAGTTTGAGTCAAACACCGTAGACCGTCTCTGTGGTTCGACTCCGGTACTTCCGGATTTATTGTGCTGCACCGGTCGATAGTCCTACGCTTGGGACGAAATTTTAAGTTAATTTTTAATCACCCGAACGGTCAAGCATTTTTGGCGCCGTTGCCGGGGACGGTGACGTGTGTTCAAACGGTGTTAGTTTAGCATTTTTATTTTATTTTAGTAGAGTCATCATAGGTAGAGATAAGCAAGTTGTACGTAAGCCTGATCCTCTCTATTACCGTGATCGAACTAATCGCTTGGTGAAGATAGAGAGCAGGTCGAGTCAGTCAGAGCCTTCAAATTCTTCGTCAAAGTCAGTAGAGAGTCGGTCGGAGTCCATTCCCATTAGTGGACTCTACATAGATTTACCTGTCGAGTCAGTCAATTTCGATAATCCGCTTTATCAGTCAGAGTCAGAGTCAGAGTCAGTTTCCGAACCAGAATCTTTTGAAATGGGAGACCAGGAGGTAATTCAACAACCATCGTTGAGGCAGCACTTGAATCCCGAGAGGACCACTCCTCCCGGGCCGATTGTGTTTCCTCGAGAGACACAGGAGGCACGCAATGCCTTCACTGTAAAGCCTGGTGTCCTGAATAGCCTCCCTAACTTTTATGGGAGAGAGTCTGATGATCCATACGAACATGTGCGGACGTTTGAGGGGTTAGTGCGCAACCTGGCGTCTATTACCCAATACGACAATGCCTGCCTCAAGCTGTTTGAGGCAACTTTAAAAGATGGCACACTTAGATGGTTTAGAATACAAAAGCCTCAGTCCTTCACCACATGGGCGCATGTGCGTGACGCGTTTTACAGAAAATATTTTTCTGAGGCTAAAACTAATAGTTTAAGGCGTCAAATTCAAGGCTTTAGGCAAGAGAGGGGAGAGTCTTTTGTGAAGGCATGGGAGCGTTTCAAAGATTTGCTCCTAAGAATGCCACACCCTGGTTTTGAGAAGATACAGTTGGTCGAATTCTTTCACCTGGGTCTCAACGCTGAGACAATCCAGCACATAGAGTATTCGTGTAAAGGGGACGACTTCTTGTCCAAAACTGCGGATGAGGGTTGAGATTTTCTGGATGACCTAGCAGATAGGCAGAGGGCGTTAGAACCCTCTGATTTTGATCGGTCCGGACCTTTTGGGTCCAATGTTATCCCTGTTACTATTCGTGACCAGCGACTCCAGGCCCAAGTTGAAAAAATGGCGAAAAAACTAGAGGAATTAGAAGTTAGGCAGACTCGTCCAGTGCAAGAGGTCAGTATAGAGGAAGTCTGTGTGTGGTGTGAGTGTAAGGGGCACATTGCAACTGCATGCCCCGGATTTTTAGCCGCTAAGGGAGCGGGTCAGAATAATCAGGAAGAGGTAAATGCTGTGAGGAATTGGGACACTTACTCAAATACGTATAACCCGGGATGGAGAGATCATTCCAAAGACTGGTGGTCGGACCCTAGACCCGCAGGTGGAGGTCAAGCGCAACCCCTTGCGCCGCCTCCGCCGCAACAGTTTCATCAGTCCCAAGCACCCAGGCCCCCACAGGGCCAAGTCATTCCTTACAACTACCAGCCACAGCAAGGCAGGGGGGGAGGTCCATCCACTCGTGGGCCGCCCCCAGGTTATGCACAGACTGCACCACCCCGTTTTGAGGATTCCATGAATTCCTTAATGCAGTCTCAGCTGACATTTCAGACTGATACCAGACAGCAAATTGGGGCCCTTACGGCCCAAATGACGCAACTCACTGCGGTGATCAGTCAAATGCAACAAGAGAAGGGTAGGTTTCCGGCCCAGGGTAGTCAGGCAGGTGCCCATTATGTGGGAAATTCTTCGGGTCCCAATGTTCAAGGGAAAAATCAGGAAGAGGCTAAAGCAGTTACCATTCTTAGGAGTGGTAAAACTATTGATAAGACCATTCAGCCAACACTAAGACAGGCTCCACCCCCGGAGCCAGTTATTGAGCCTGAGGTCATTTTTGATACTGCTAAGGTGCCTCGGGAGGAAGTAAGTGAGAGAAAGGAGTCACCTGAAGTGGAGGTGCCTGCAGCTGCACCCCCTACGACTCCACCACCGCCAGCTGTGCCAGTAGCTCCATTTCCCCAAAGACTGGCGGTGCGACCCAAGCAAACCATGAACAGTAAGATGATGGAGTTGTTTAAGAGAGTTCAATTCCCCATCACCCTGATGGAGGCAATTGAATCCTTTCCTCAGTGTGCTAAGGTTTTGAAGGATCTTTGCACACCCAAGCGCAAGAATCAGAACAACGTGGTTCTGACGGAGCAAGTGAGCTCCATTTTGCAGACTGAGATCCCTGCCAAGTGCAAGGATCCAGGGTGTCCCACTATTCCCATAGCCATAGCAGGTTAGAACTTTGACAAGGCATTGTTGGATTTGGGGGCGAGTGTTAATTTGCTCCCTTATTCAGCATACTTGAGATTGGGCCTAGGCGACCTCTGTGAGACTCCAATCACTCTACAGTTGGCTGACCGGAGTATTAGAGTGCCCAAGGGAGTGGTAGAGGATGTGTTGATCCGGGTAGGGGAGTTTCAATTCCCCGCTGATTTCATTGTTTTAGACATTAGTCCCAGTCGTGAGACTTTAGAGAAGACTCCCATCATCTTGGGGCGTCCCTTCCTAGCCACCTCCAATGCTGTTATGAACTGCAAAACTGGCAAGGTCCAGTTATCTGTCGGTGAGGAGAGAATGGAGGTGGATGTTTTCAGTGTCAGTACATTAGAGGATGAGGAGGAGTCTGAGGAGTTGTGTCTGATTGACACGTTAGTCCAGGAGCATATTGATACGGTCTTGTATAAGGACCCCTTGGAGGTTGCTCTTACCTCCGAGGAAATATCATTTTTAGACTCAGCAGAGATTGTGAGCTTTTTAGAGTTGCTAGATGTCGAAGAGTCATGTGAGGAGATGTGTGGGGTCACTCATGACCCTATGTTTGAGCCATTGGGCGACCCTCCGCCCAAAGTTCTTCCGTCATCTGTACAGCCGCCTAAACCAGAGTTGAAACCTCTACCGGACACGCTTAAGTATGCCTTTTTGAAAGGCAATGATACCTATCCGGTTGTGATCTCCTCATCCCTCGAGGAAGATCAAGAGAGGAAACTGCTTAGTTTGTTGAGAGAGCACATGGGCGCGATTGGCTGGACCATAGCGGACTTGCATGGTATAAGCCCAACGGTGTGTACACACCGCATTATTCTTGAGGAGAGTGTAAAGCCTTCCAGACAACCTCAGCGGCGTCTTAACCCCAACATGAAAGACGTGGTTAGGGCTGAGGTGCTTAAGTTGTTGGATGCGGGGATCATATACCCAGTTGCTCATAGTGAGTGGGTGAGCCCAGTGCAAGTGGTGCCTAAGAAGGCAGGAGTGACCGTCGTGACCAATGATGAGGGAGTGTTAGTACCAACCCGAGTTCCCACAGGATGGAGAGTTTGCATAGATTACCGGAAGCTCAATGCGAGCACCCGGAAAGACCACTTCCCCCTTCCTTTTATTGATCAGATTTTAGAGAGGGTAGCGGGTCGGGCCTTTTATTGCTTTTTAGATGGGTACTCGGGGTATAACCAGATTGAGGTCGCATTAGAGGACCAGGAAAAGACCACTTTCACATGTCCATATGGAACCTATGCTTACCGTCGCATGCCCTTTGGGTTGTGCAATACACCTGGTACCTTTTCCAGGTGCATGATGGGGATCTTTAGTGATATGGTGGAAAGGATAGTAGAGGTGTTCATGGATGATTTTTCGGTTTTCGGAGATTCATTCGATGGGTGCCTCGAAAACTTGGGGAAAGTTTTACAGAGATGTGAGGAGAAGCACTTGGTGCTCAATTGGGAGAAGTGCCACTTCATGGTTACCCAAGGAATTGTGTTGGGACACATTGTGTCCTCTAAGGGTATTGAGGTGGACAAGGCCAAAATAGATTTAATCCGAAATCTCCCAACACCTAAGTCTGTTAAGGATGTGCGTTCGTTTCTAGGACACGCTGGTTTCTACCGGCGGTTCATTAAAGACTTCAGTGCTATCTCCCGTCCGTTGTGTCAGTTGTTGGCAAAGGACACACCGTTTGTGTGGTCCGATGCTTGTGAGGGGGCATTTCAGTTGTTAAAGCGGAGTCTCACAACTCCGCCGATTGTGCAGTCCCCGGATTGGAGTCTTCCCTTTGAGTTGATGTGTGATGCTTTTGACTATGCAGTCGGAGCTGTTTTAGGGCAGAGGAGAGGGAAAGACCCATGTGTGATTTATTACGCTAGTAAGACATTGAATGAGGCGCAGATGAACTACACCACTACCGAGAAGGAGTTGTTAGCGGTGGTGTTTGCGCTAGATAAGTTTCGGTCCTACCTGGTAGGTTCGCAGATCACGGTTTTTACCGATCATGCGGCCCTCAAGTACTTAATGACTAAGCAGGACGCGAAAGCTCGCCTCATTCGGTGGATTCTGTTGCTGCAAGAATTCCACCTGATTATCAAGGATAAAAAGGGGGTAGAGAATGTAGTGGCTAACCATCTGTCTCGTCTGGAATTCGAGGACCCCACCTCGAATCTTCCCATTAGAGATTCTTTTCCGGACGAGCAGTTGTTCGCCGCTAATGAGTGCCCGTGGTACGCTGATATTGCCAATTATTTGGTAACTGGGCAGATTCCTCCCCATTGGTCTACCCAGGAGAAGCAGCGGTTTTTGAGGAGTGTCCGACAGTATATATTCGATGACCCATATTTGTTTAAGTACTGTGCGGACCAGATTGTGCGTAGATGTGTCCCCGAGTCTGATCAGAAGGGGATTATAGAGTTCTGTCATAGCGAGGCGTGCGGTGGTCACTTCTTTGCGAAGAAGACCACCGCCAAGATTTTACAGTGTGGTTTTTGGTGGCCGGATATGTTTAAGCTTGTTCATGCGTTCTGTAGGTCATGTGACCGTTGCCAAAGGCTTGGCAAATTGTCTTCACGTCAGGAGATGCCCCTCCGGCCCATTCTTGTGCTAGAGGTTTTCGATTGTTGGGGCTTGACTTTATGGGTCCTTTACCTATGTCGCATGGGTATGAGTATATTTTGGTAGCGGTGGACTATGTGTCCAAGTGGGTGGAGGCGATACCCACTAAGTCTATGGAGTCGCGAGTCGTGCTAGAGTTCCTTAAGTCGAATATTTTGTCGAGGTTTGGCGTGCCACGCGCCATTATCTCTGACCAGGGCACGCACTTCACGAGTCGGTCGTTTGAAATGTTAATGGGGGAGTATAGAGTCACTCACAAGGTGTCCACTTCGTACCACCCCCAAACTAATGGGCAGGCCGAATTAGCTAATAGAGAGATTAAGCGGATTTTGGAGAAAACAGTAGGTGTGACTAGGAAGGATTGGTCCACCAGGTTGAATAATGCGTTGTGGGCCTATCGCACTGCTTATAAGACCGTGTTGGGTGCTTCACCCTATCGGCTTGTTTTCGGTAAGGCCTGCCACCTACCAGTTGAGTTAGAGAAGAAGGCCTATTGGGCCCTCCAGGAAATTAATTCGAGTTTAGATGTGGTGGGTGCGCATAGGAAATTGCAGTTATGTGAGCTCGAGGAGCTTAGGAATGACGCGTATGAGAATGCGAATATTTATAAGGCTAAGGTTAAGGCGTATCATGATAGGAATATTCAGCGCAAAACCTTTAGAGTTGGTCAGAAAGTATTGCTCTATAATTCGAGTCTCCATCTTTTCCCCGGAAAGTTGAGGTCCCGTTGGGAAGGTCCCTATGTTGTGGTGCAAGTGCATCCGAATGGGTCAGTTGATGTCCGTGATTCTAAGGATGATAATGTGTTCAAAGTTAATGGGCAACGTCTGAAACCGTTTTTGGAATTTTTAGAAGTGGGAGAACCTGATGAGGAGTTGGTCGATCCTGTGTATTCGGACGACCCAGTCACTTAGGCTTTTTCAGCCAGGTTTTGACGGGTAGCGTATGCGTACCATGCTCTTAATTGAGTGTGGACCCGGCCCCTTGCATTAGGGGTACCCATCATTGACTTGGGTATTTTTAGCTTCGCACGCCGCTATTAAAATAAGGATCGTGTGCCCAGCTCCGGTTAGTAAGGGCATGTTATGCATTTTAGTTTTAAAAAAAAAAAAAAAAAAAAAAGTTTTCAATGGTCCGGTATAGCCACCTAATTTCTAGCCTTAAATTTGTGTATCTGGGTTTCTAACAATCTTATTGCCGTGTTTCGGATAGTCATAAAAGACGATTGGCTCTGATTTCTTTGAGGAACAACCTTGAGTAATTTAACCTGTTGAGTCATGACTTACCCGGGATTGTTCTGATGACCTTCTCTACACAAATTTAAGTGAGAAATTAGGGAGAAAAGTAGTACCCGTGTCTTTCACGTGACGGAAGTGGTGGTGTATTTTCTTATTCTATATTTGTTTCTTTTTGGTTTTTCTGTGTACGCCCGGATATCACGTGCCGGGCTGGACTGGCGTGTTTTGCAGGTTGCACGGTGAGCGTACCTGAAATTCCTCATATATCGGCCGAGGTCATGGTGGTTGGCTGCCACCCAGAGGTCCAGTTCTTCCCCGTGTTCTTTATTTTGTGTGTCTCCATGCTCTGGGGACATAGCATGTTTCTAGTTGGGGGGAGGGTGTACTTTGTACATGTGTTTTGTTTTGCGTTGCTAGGTAGTTTTCGGGGATACGGTTGTTATGCATCTTGTAGATATGCTTTGAGCGGATGAGATTTAGCTGATTAGTATGCCTGTTTAACTTGAATGCATGCATATATTTGGCTATTTAATTGAGCATGATGCATTGTCAAGCATGTGAATAATGTCCCCACATTGATAATAGCGTATTCTGAATAGCATTCCCATATTCTTTGTATTCATTTCCGCAATTGCATAAAATAGTAGGCTTTTGTTCTGCAATTAAGGAACCCGATTTGTCTATTGTGCATTTGTGAGAGTGAATAGCGTGCATAGGGGATGACACAAGGCATTCTTTGCATGATTAAACCACATATGAGTCCCCTTGACCAATCTTTTACCAGTCCGAGTCAGTTCTCGTGTTTAGCTTAGGAAACCGGTGTTTGGTTGGATTTAAGTTGGGGGGGAAGGCAAGCTCTGTGCATCATGAGTGCCGTACTACTGTGGGAAATTTTGTGTAACGGTGTGTGTGAGGGATTGATGTTGAAGGTGTCCGATTAGGTGTCATGTTTTGGAAACCAAAGCCATAAACCTTAACCTCAAGCCATTTCTCCTTGCAAAAAAAAAAAAAAAAAAAAAAAAGAAAAAAAGAAGCAGGTTCGGTATCGATACATCAAAACATCTGTATCGATACCGGTTGGCCCAGACCGGAACAGAACGTACGGGTATCGATACAGGTCTTTTCCTGTATCGATACCGAGACCCATAAACGCGAATTTTAAAGGGTTTGTCCGGTCATTCTTCCACTTCCATCTTCTTCTTCAACCTTCTTTCTCTCTCTCTAACCCTAAAAGACCCACGAAACCTCCATAGCCAAACCTCCAAACCTCCAATAAGTCCTTCAAATCTTACCCAAATTCCACCAAACTTCACCAAAACCTTCCTTTTCTCCATCTCTACCACATATACCTCTCAAATCCCGTCCAAAACCCCTATCTCTCCAGATCCGAAACCCTAACTTTTCCAAAACCAAATTTCCAAACATGGCACCTAGGAAGACGAGTGCTAGTGCTAAGGGTAAAGGGGCGGCTTCCTCGAGTGCCCCTCCAGAGCAAGCAACCGGGGGTAGGAGGACCAAAGATCAAATTGCCCGGGATGAACGGGAAAGATGGGAGACTTCTATTGAACTAAGGGGTGTGAAGAACGAGCGCCACATTATTCGGGATGGGTTTCTCGAAAACGACATCACCATACGAGCCATTATGCGGCAAGGTATGTCATTCTGGTTTGACCCAAACCCTGGATATAACTTAGAACTTGTGAGGGAATTCTACAAATATTTTCAAGTTCCAGCATCCGGGACTGCATTTAGTTCCGCGACTCAGATTACCTCACGAGTAGCTAGGGTACCCATCACGATCACACCTGATATTATTGCTGCTAGTTTGCGGTATGCGAGGCCGACTGTTGTTAACTACCCTTGCCCCGCTGAGGATTTTGTTCAACGTAGAGTGGCGAGGGCATTGTATGAGAAAAGTAAAGATGCTAGTATCCCTCATCGGCCGGGCAAGTTTAAGCCGGCATATCGATTTGCGAACCAGGTGGTTTGCTACAACCTGGACCCAAGGGCAACTGAAAATAAGCCCTCCGAGAGTACTGGGAACTTATTGTCAGTCTTCATGGATGAGGAGACTTTGTGTGACTGGGCATTATTCATTTACTCTAAGATCATCGATTTCCGAGATGCCCCAACACAGACTCGAATGCCGTTTCCTTGCTTGATTACGACCATTGCTAGAGACTCGGGGTTGCAAGGGGCCAAATGGTTCAACAACGATCCACTAGTCCCTAGGCCAATTGACAGCACCATTTTTACTAAGAGCATAGCCCAGTCTCGAGGTGCTAGAGGATGAGCCTTTTTGACTACCGAACCACCCCCCAACGCATCCAATACCACTTGGCTGCAGAAGATCTTTTGCCAGGGTGTTGCTACCATCCGAAGTCAACAGAAGCTTAAGAGAGAGGTGCGACAGAATGCAAGGATTCTGCAGCAGATGAATCACAGGGAAGAGTGGATGGTGGGGCGGATTGAGGGGTCGACCTCAGAGCCGTATGTTCCGCTGGAGTTACCTGAGTTGGAGGTCAGCGATGATTTCGCCGATGGTGATGAGGCTGCTGAGGAGAGTGAGGATGATGAGGATTGATTTAGACACTTGTGGTGCATGGGGCTGACTTCAGGGTAGGTAGTCTGATGAGGAGGTGTTATTTTATGTTGGGTGGTCTGTTATTTTATGTTAGGAACTTGTTATTTTATGTGAGACTATTTCTTTTTTTTTTTTATTTGGGGTCTGTAATATAATTTGCATGGATTATGTTTTTGTTTTGTGGACTTGGTTTGGGTGGCGCTGATGGGCGCATTGACAAGTAGTAGACATGACAGGTTCGACCAGTGGGTAGTTAACCTTGAGCTTCTATAGGCCGGCACCTGATTTTTGCGGTTTCCTTTTCTTGTGCTACCAAGGTCGTTATAATCCAAAAGTCCTTAGTAGATCTTGTGCACGTGTTTTATACTCTCGCTTATGCATGGTTGATAATGTTGTTGCTTATTCTGTGGAATCATAATTGAATATGCGTTTATTCTTGTTGAGCGTTGATCTTGATTGGCACGTGGTGACCAGTTGTTCGGTTCCACGCAATTCGCCAAGCGCTTATATGGGATGTTGAGTGTTCTAGTGAGTGGTGTGACGCATTTGCCTTGTGGGGTATTCGTTTCACATGTTAAGTGATGCTAATTGTTTTCAATAATTTGTCAAAGCATGCATGCATGTGAGTTACAGGCATATTGAGAGGCGAGTATCTGTTGCTATGATTAATGGTTGTTTCTACAGGTGGTATAACCATCGTACCCCCGTTGGTGTTTTGTGTAGTTCTTATTTCGTTCGTTCCTAGGGACTAGCAACGCTCAAGTTGGGGGGTGTGATAGGCGCGCAATATCTCTAGATATAAGCGCCTAAGTAGGGCTAATTAACGCGTTAGGGGCGCGGTTTTATTCCATTTTCCACTTGATGCGGTGTGTCTTTGGGTTTTCTTGTTTTTGGTTGTTTTGTAGGGAACAGGCTGGAAAGAGCGCATGAAGTGGACACATGGCGGTCAGGCATGTAGGGAACCAGTGGGGGCCAAGTGGGGACGGCCAAGCAAGCTGAGGAAGCAAGTTAGAGGGTTCGGTATCGATACAGGTCTTTTACTGTATCGATACCCGTTTCATCATACGCGAACAGAACGTATGGGTATCGATACAGGACTTCTCCTGTATCGATACTGAGTGCGTTATAATTGGTTTTTGACTTTGTTACGGATTTTGACTTCGGGAGGGGGTATAAATACCCCGTTTTTGGGGCTAAGTAGGGTTCCACGAATTGTTCTTAGTTTTCTTACTTTTCGAAGTTCGGCTACAGTTTTACTTCAGGATTCTACGTTTCAAGTTTGTTCTGGATTTTCAGAATTTCAGCTTTGGATTGGTGTTTCGTATTACTAATTAAGATCAATTTCTCCTTGCAATCTACGGTATCGTTTGCTAATCTCATATTTAATCTTTCAAGCATGTCTAGATCTAGGATTCATCCAATTTCTGCAGTTATTATAATCATGTGTGAGTAGTCGTTTTGAGTGCGGCCGCGGGACAAAGGTATCCCGTGGCTAGGCTAATTTATGTTCCACCTCGGTGCCGAATCAACTCAATTAATGCGCAGTTTTTGAATACGGAAATTTTTCTAACGAACAAACCCGGCATTGCCAATTCCAATTGCGCGCTGAAATCGGTGACAAGTGGTGTGCACTTGTTGGAAACTATTTTTCATATTTTTAAATCTATTAATTGAATCATTGTGGCCCGAGTGAATGTGAATCAGGCTAGCTGCGGACACCGTAGTGCCCTCGGCTGTGCTCTCCTGTTTTAAATCGTAGCCCAGTAGTTCAATCAGCTTAGTTTAGTTAATTAAGTAAATCATCTGAGCAAGGGGTGGCTACCTGAGAGCCAATTACAAACGTATAGCTGACATAGTTTGAGTCAAACACCGTAGACCGTCTCTGTGGTTCGACTCCGGTACTTCCGGATTTATTGTGCTGCACCGGTCGATAGTCCTACGCTTGGGACGAAATTTTAAGTTAATTTTTAATCACCCGAACGGTCAAGCACTGCTGCTGTGAATAGGTAGGAAAATAATGTTGTTGTGGATGAAATTGTTGTGGTGATGAGTTTGAAGTACCAGATGCACGTCCCATATATCCAGTATTTGCAACTCCAGAACCAAAATTCTGAGACATAGAAGCATTAACACTCCTCTGATTCTGATCATTATTACTCGAAGCTAACAAAACTATGTTATTGACTTCTACATCAGATGATTCTTTACTCAATTGAGCATCCTCACTTTTCATCATTACAACCAGGTCATCAAATGAGATCTTGGTTCCTCTGGTCTGAACAGCTCTTACAGCAGTCCTTAATCCATTAAAAGCTTTAGGTAATCCTTGTAAAGTTCTAAACACTAATTCATCAGTTTCAACAACACAACCTACTGCTGAGAGTTTTTGAGTTATTTCCTGAATTTTGTCAACATAAACCTCTATAGTTGAGGTTTTAGAAATGCTATACAGCTCATCTTTAAGTTCTTGAATATGTGTTTCAGACAATGTATTGTATCTTTTTGCTAGTGAATCCCACACCTGATAAGCATGCCTTAACCCTAGAACGTAGGGAAGTGTTGATTGAGACAGAGAGGCATTCAAGCATGATCTGAGTTGAGAATCAACTAGTTTCCACAAAGTGTACTCAGGGTTTATAGTCACTTCACCTTGAACATTTCGAATTTCAGATGCTGGAGGCTAAATTGATCCATCGAGATATCCATAAAACCCGTTCGCCTCCATCACGCTTTCAACTTGAATGCGCCACAACATGTAATTTGAGGCATCTAGTTTGATATTCACTAAGGAGTGAAAATTAGACACTAGACATGCCAATGCAGAAGGAAGAGTTGCAGTCGTCGATATAGCAGTTGTTGCTGATGTTGCCATGAGTTCTTGATCTTGACAAAAAAACAAATTGAATCGCAAAATACTTGGATTCTTGAATCTTACTATCTAGACTTTCAGATTTGGAACTTGATTTTCAGGATCGATAGACGCAGGTCTTCGAATCCGCTCTGATACCATAACAAAAAGTAAACCCTAACTTTCTTGAATCAATAATATGACGAAGAGAGAGAAGAAAGAGAAGTGTATTTCATTTCATTTCACTCGATGCCGATACAAAGAGAGGAGATCCCCTTTTATACAAACAGAAAACATAAACTGGTCCTGTGGTAACCAACTCTCCTTTGATCACATTAATGGAGAGTAACAGACTGTTAACAGAAATAACAGAAGTTAACAAAAGTTTAGTAACTTCAGAAATCAATAATCTCATACTTAACGAGTTTTGCTAACACTACTAAATGTGCTAAGTCAAGTCGGGCCAAACTCTAATGAGTCGAGCCTCGAGCTGAGCAACTCGGTTTGTTTACAGCTCCACCACAAGGCTACCTCTCGACATTCAGACCCGAGGCCTCTTTAAGCAGTTTCCAATATTGTTTGTGAATACAGTACTTAGTCCCACTTTGATATACGAGTATCGAA
Organism: Vaccinium vitis-idaea; assembly: GCA_963854785.1. Taxonomy (NCBI): domain Eukaryota; kingdom Viridiplantae; phylum Streptophyta; class Magnoliopsida; order Ericales; family Ericaceae; genus Vaccinium; species Vaccinium vitis-idaea. Next base: position 12,917,065 of record OY978220.1, read on the forward strand.
CCGATAATTCCGCAATAGATTTGATGCAGAGAAATTATGTAGTCCTACATAAGAATTGGTTGGTCGATCCTTCCCTTTTCGCATACGAGGGAGATATCTATTCTGGGGAACAAACAATTTTCTCTTGAGCTTCAGTGCTTGTGTTCGGTGTCCGCTGTCAGCAGCAGCATAAAGTACCCAAAATATTTACCCAAAAAATTACTTAGAAAGTGACATCAGTGGAAGTGAAATTTGAGCCATTAATTTTATTTTTTTTGGGTATTCTAGGTACTGAGCATTTTCCTACCACTGATACTGTTGGTCTATGGAAATATGAATGACGATTACCATCTATATATATGGTTTAGTTACGCAAAAATTATTCTGACATCCCTGAAGTTTGTTACAACTACATAGTACTCCCACACAGTTTGTAACAATACTCTACTTAGGACTAGGAGCCTAGGAGGACATAGATCACATGGACACACGATTTGAATCTTAGACCTCTTGACCACAAAAAACTTACAAGTAAATAAATTACGAGGCTACCACACCATTGGCACATTCTCTCTCTCTCTCTCTCTCTCTCTCCACACACAAACGGTGTATTCGGTGTATTTGTTGCTTCAAAAAATCTCTCCCTCGGCTACATTCTTCGTTCTACCTACGAAAACTCTTCTCCAGCCATTAGTCATTGTTTTAGATCTTGCCTTTACTCAATCTTTTGAAGTTACTGTTATTTTTAGTTTTATTTATTCGAATTGTTCACCACAATTTAACTAATAGATGAGGAGGTGAAGCAGTCTATCATATCTAATAAACCTAACCGACATTCAATTAACCTTACGCGTTCGATTTACAATAAGGAGTTGTCGAAATCAAACCCGACACGACTCGTGCACATCCTTACTTGGTGAATTGGTGGTTAACAGTTAACACGTACAAAATAAAGAGGTACGATGACATTCAAGACAAACAAACACACAAATAGCGGGAGTGACCTAAAATAGCAGTAAAAAAGGACGGATGAGGGTCACAAAAAGCACTTTGGATTCCTTTCCACCAGGTTTCCTTTCTTTGATCGGGTCCCCTACTAAAATAACTTCATTTAAAAAAAAAAACCGAAAATAACTTAAATTATGTAGACATGTAATTTAGGTGAGGTTTGGCTAAAAAAGCCAACCTAACTTTTTCTCTTGTCTTTATTTGATTTTTTTTTTTGCGTTTGTTAGTTTTGCATCGATTTTTTGAGTATTATTGGTTCGTCTCGGCGAGACGAATCCAGAAAGGTAAAATATTATGGCTAGAACTTTCAATTTTTTGAATAAGATCGAAAAAAGTGTAAAAAGCTGACTTTTTGGCTTATTTTTGTCTTTATTCAAAAAAATTTAAGCTTCGGTCATAATTTTATACTTTTTTTATTTTTCTCGCCGAGATGAACCAATAATACACAAAAAGTTGATGCAAAACTAAAAAATGCGAAAAAAAATCAAATAAAGACGAAAAAAAAGTTAAGCCAACTTCTTTAGTCAGGTATAAAGTATAAGAGTAATTATTCAGTAGTTCCGGAACATAATCATGTGGTGCTCTGAATTATTTTAACACCACATTACACATTTAGGTGGAGTCCATGCACTTAGTCGTCGAACCTTACAAGAATGTGCGGTGATCTAATTTTCCGGAGTACAACGTCTCTATGTTCCGAGAGCACTGAATTATTAGACAAATTAGTAGTAGTATAAAGTATCAAGGTTTGATACAAAACATGTAAATTTTCCCATAAATCTCCATCCGAGAATGAAATGTGTGGGTGTGATTCATCTAATGTAGTTCAAAACTACAGATTTCATTTTCGTAAGGAGATTTATGGAAAAGTTTTCATGTTCCATACACTCATAAAGTATCTAGCATAACATTGGGGACCATGCATCAACATTCTCAGAAGTCAACAGGTGTCAAGTACCCAAGTGGCAAGTGGGTGGGTCACAATTCTATCTTTTCAAGCCAGTACCCCTGTAAAAGTTTTTTTTTACTGAGCACACCCCTGTACAAGATCACCGCTGAACCTTCTAAGTTTGGGTTTTTAGTTTTGTTTTACGGGCAACGATTGGCGAGAAATATAGAGAGAAATGTGAATTATAATTAAAATAAAGGTATTGATTAGAAAAAAATGTGAGTAATAATTAAGTAATTAATTAAAATAAAATCGGTTTAAAAAGCCAAAACGAACAAGGTCGAAGTACAAGTAATTTTAGAGGTTCTTAAGGCATCCTCATCCGCCTCAACAAAATTTAGACCAAATTTAACCTTAAAAACACCTTTTATACTTTAGCTAGCTACTTTTATAAAATCACACGGACTCAGACTCTCTATTATAACTTTACTGTATTAAACTATTTTTTTTTATTTTTATTTTTCTACTTTTTAAAATAATTACAGATATTGAAAACATATTATGGGACTCCGATAATATTTATGAGCTTGTCGAGTAGATTTTAATACATAATTACATATTCAATGTTGGTCTTATTTGATAGATGTCGTCGAATATATTTTAAACGTGTATTTTTTTCCAACATTGGATATAAAAATAAAAGTTATAAATATTTTAATTTGTAAAAAATAAAAAGTGAGAGAGAGAGAGAGAGAGAGAGAGAGAGAGAGAGAGAGAGAAACTATTAAACTAATCCTAACTGGTGAATAGTGCCTTTAGCCAAATATCGAGTTACTGTAGCAAAGCTACAACTTTTGCAAATTAGCCAAATACTTGTTGAGACTGATTTTGGGGTGTTGTTCTCCCTTTAACTCAACAAAATAACCATAAGGGGGATTTGTCTCCCCTGATGAGGATGCTCTTACTGAATGGAAATTTGAAATAGATTGGAAAAAGTGAGATAAAAATCTAAAATCATAAAATGTCCCTCGGCGTTTATGATGAGAACAATGGTGCTAGTACTATTTTTTTACTCGTACTTCGAAAATGTAACAATTGTTCTGTGACACCACAGAATACACAAATAATTCAAAAATGATTGTGACACACACACTCAACCACACACACACTTACATGCGGTGCCACCGCATGTAAGTGTGTGTGTGGTTGAGTGTGTGTATGTATCACTATTCCAAATAATTACGCACACATCTTACGTACGTAAGTGATGAGGGGGTCCTATACGTGGAAATTTTAGATAAAACCCAAAAGCTGAAGTTAGGTGGAAATTTTCCGAAACATATTACGTGATTCCTCATTATAAACTCAAGCAATATGAAATTGCATTCTTTAATGTTTCATTTATGTGCAGCCCGTTTGATGCCTGTTACGTGTAACTCATTTTTTTGTAGGGAATACAGTGCAGAAAAATAGTAATGGAATTTATAGTTTCTGGAAAGTAATAATTAAGAACACGAAATTATAGAAACCAGAACTGTAATGAAAAAGAATAATCAAAGCAAGGCCCGTGTTTGACACAGTTTCTTTAAAGCAAATTCGACGCCTCACTATGGGTGTTTGAGGTTTTGGTCGACGTTTGCTTCCCAAGATACAGTGGCTTCAACGATCAATGAGTAACAACTATTGAACGAATTACTATCTCTCAAAAAACAAAGGAACAACTATGGAAATAGTAGCTGATTTTTTAGTGTATTGAAACAATGCTAAAGACTCCATTTAAATAGTTGAAGGATGAGCCAAAATATTCAATACAGTAATCAATACGATAATTCAAAGGGGAAATCAATATGAAAATTCAATTTCTGGAAAAAAACTGATACAGCTATTAATCTAGAATTAAACACATGGTATTAATCAACCATAATTAATACCGTATCGTCCGGATTCGATCAACCATAATTAATACCGAAATGGATCATTTCGGTTGCCTTGTGAGACCCTCCGAATACCCCGATTTTATTCATCCAAAATTCTGGAAAATTTCCAATATTTGTGAGTTTATGTTATCGTATATTTTTAGAAAATTACTCTTACCAACGAATCCACTGATTGGAATCCGTCTTAACAGTCAACCACCCCATTGATTTTCATCGCGCATGAATTGGTTGCGGGTTGCAAAACGAACAACCCTCCACCAGTGCTATTGTTTAACCCAAAAACAAATAAACAACACATACTCAACTAGATATGTGCCCTTCCCCCTTCTTCGGGGTGCTTGGGAGCCTTATCTTTAGTTTTACAATTTTAACTTTTTGGCTTTGTAATTTTTTGGCTTATTGTTAGAATATATTTTGAAATTGGAAGAAGTGTTTGAGAGAAATGTGCAGAATGTATTTTACAAAAGTAGTAGTGTTTGGGAGATATTAATAAAATACATTTTGTAGGTCTTTTTGTTAATCAGAATGAGAAATGTGAACAATGAACAGTAAAAAAGCTCCTCTACTTGCATTCTCTTCTGTAAACCTAAAAATAAAGAATGAGTTATGCTAGAACTCATTTTCCTTCACATCAGCCAACACCCAAAACTAGGAGAGTCAAAAATGAAAATGCAAAAAAGAGGGTGCCAAACACCCTCTTCACTATATATCTATGCATGTAGGACTTAGACTTAAGTCTTAAATGGCATTCAAGTCCATCAAGAAATGACAATGGGCCAATCGAACTTTGAGCATATGTTAAGGACCTGCATGCTCCTTGTCAATATTCAGCTACCACGATAGTTTCATTTTTTATGAAGCTTCCATACAAAAACTAACCAATACAACAAGAAAACATGTAATTTTATACTAGTGATAGGGAGTAGATATGTTATTACCTCACACATTATGCCGGTGTTTTGGAGCCTATTTTTATTTTTTACTTGTTTACATTTTTTGCCTTTTGAATTATGGTTAGAATGTAGTAGTACTCCATCCGTCCCGAATTTTTTTCCCACTTTCACTATTCATGACACTTCAAAAAATTGTTTATATTTTCAAATATATAATGTTATATATATATATATATATCTGGGTGTCCTGATAGGAACCGGATTGATATATATATGCAATATAGATCTCATTTGATAATTTTTTATGAGTTCTATTAAAAAAAGTTTTAAAATGGTAAAAAACATTATAGATTGAAAGATATAAGCAATTGAAAAATGGTACGCATGCACGTAAATGGACAAGCAATTTGGGAAGGAGGGAGTATGAATTTTAGAGTGTTTACGAGATATGTACATAATGCATTTTGCAACATTGGTAGTGTTTGGAAGATATGTGTAGAATACATTCTGTAGTAGGTATTTTACGTTAACAAAAATGAAAAATAAAATAAAAAATGAGATGTCAAAAAGCATATCTCCCTTTACTTCTGACTTTTGTCTTCTAAACTGAAAAATTGAAAATAACTTTTCATGGAATGTGTATTAGGGGTTAGGTCTTCCGAACACTCATACGAAAAAACTACTCCCTCCATCCCGAATTTCTTGTCCATTTAGGGGTATGCGTGTCATTTTTCAATTACTTATATATTTTTTACAATTTTGAAAACTTTGTTTAATAGAACTCATCGAGAATTATCAAACAAGATTTATATTGAACATATATAACATTATACATTTGAAGATATAAACAATTCTCTGAGGTGTCGTGAATATTGCAAGTGGATAAAAAATTTGGGACGGAGGGAGTATGAAAATGAAAATACAAAAGTAACAAATCAAACAGTCCCTATAGTTGAATTAGTGTTTGTCAACCTGATATGTATGGTGTATAAGATCTCTGGATTATATATCAATCACTGGCCTAATTATTCCCCTTATTTATGATATATCTACTTTTATAGCCCGTCTCTTCTAAAAATCATACTACTCCTAATAAAAATCTTTCTAGAATAAGCTCCAAATTTGTGAAGTAGTACTGCAATTCATTTATTGCTAATGCTAAATAGTAAAAGCTGTTATTTAGTAGTATGAATTACAGGCACAATTTTGGAATGTTAACTTTTTATTGACAACAATAATTTTGACCTCTATAAAAGTTGGATTCCCTAGAAATGGACTACAAATTAGTGACAGAAAGAGTATAAAAATATCACAACTCCTCCTAATTCTGCATATATTTAGAGTATCGATCCATTCCAAAAACAAACTAAACACTTTCATATGGACGTCCTATACATGTCCCCTTTATAAAATCAGAAAATTGGCCTAAAGGCCAAGTTTGGGGCTTTAAAGGATGTTTAGTCCAACTTAATTTATTTTAAAGCTTCCAATACATTAATGTGAATTTTTTGAAAGTTCAAGGACAACACTAGACAAAAATAACCTTAATGATAAAAAAATTACAAAAAAATGTCAGGTACAACCTGTCACCCTTAGCAGTTGAGTGTTGATCGACTAACCCATTTTTTTTTATCGGACCGACTAACCCATTAAAGTGAACTCTGCGTCACTTTTCCTTTCATGCAACCCGTCACTCTCTCTCTATCCCTCATGCGCGGGTAAGGCACTTTGATTAATTTTTTGTCCCCTTAATTTTGGGATTGGGTTCAATTTTGGAATTCAATTTTAGGGAGTTAGGCTCTTTGGGGTAGGTTATAGTGGGTTTAGACATTTTGAGTTTAGGCACTTAGGGTGCAATTTCCAATTATAGGGTTTTAGTGGTTTAGACACTTTCATACGGTACTCTAGAGTTTAGGTTTAGTGTGCACTTTCCAATTATAGGGTTTTAGTGGTTTAGGCACTTTCATAGGATACCCTAAGATTTTAAGCACTCTTATAGGGTACCGTAAGTTTTTAGGCACTTTCATAGGGTACCCTAGAGTTTAGGCACTTTCATAGGGTACCCTAGAGTTTAGGCTTATGCACTTTCATAGGGTACCCTAGAGTTTAGGCTTATGCACTTTCATAGGGTACCCTAGAGTTTAGGCTTAGACACTTTCATTAGGTTTAGGGGTTAAGACACTTTCATTAGGTTTAGGGGTTAAGGCATTTTCAAGGGCTAGCGGGGGCATTTTTGGAATGTGTAGGTGATTTGTTCTCTTGACATTAAAAAATTACTTTGTGTCCTATTTCCATGATTAACTCATACACCATGTTTTTGTCGAAGAAAGACTCTTATAAAATATCTATTAAATAAATTATATGCATCCTTTCAAAATAAAATAACATAAAAATTATTGTTAAGCCTCCTATTATATCTCCTTCTACTGCATTTGAGATTAAATTCTTTACCGGCTATGTAAATCATGGATTTTCTGTCACCATCATTATGAGTCGATTCTACATTATTGTTAATCTGAATCATTCATTTTGTACGGTGCGAAAAATAATACTCCCTCCGTCCCATTTTAAATGTTCCCTACGAATATCCGTGCTATTTTCAAACGTCTATATCTTTTTATTGGTAATGTTTTCAAAGTTTTTCAAAATTTTGTCTAATAAAACTAATTGAAATCTATCAAATAAGATCCATATTGCATATAAAATACATTATACAATGAAAACTGCAAGAGTTTTAAAAAACACGCACAACTGTAGGGAGCAATTAAATTGGGACGGAGGGATTATATGGTTTTTGCTACAGGCTGAACTGTTCAAATAATAACAATAAATACACGGTGTACCCCACAACGGACAACTGAAAATCCACCGTTTCCACCGCCAATAGAAAGAATTTAATCTTGGAAAAAAAAAAAAAGAAGAAGAAATAATTTAATCTTATTTTGTATTTATCCAAAACCAATTTTAGTAAGAAAACGGCCCTACAGTCATGGTCTCAATTTTAGTCAATGTGTCAACCAGACCTATATAGACCTAGACCCATATATACTGAGAGGAACATATCCTCCATCCAGGCAAGATCCCTTCCACCACCCTTTAAAAGTTCCAATTCCCCATCCCCTATATCTATATCTATATCTATATATCGACATCCTTCCACTATTTACTGTAACCAGTCACCACTATGCCTCGATGTACCCAAATCTAATTCCCAATTTCAATTCATCCTTTTTGAACTTCAAATCCTCTCCAGTTTCAAGAACACCACCAAAAAACCCAATTCAAAAAAATAATCCAATACCTGAATCAGAAAAACCGGGATGATGGGTCATAAGCATTTACACGAGCTACTCGAAGAAGATCAAGAACCCTTCCTTCTGAAGAACTACATTTTCGACAGACGCTCTCAGCTTAACAAACCCATACCCAAAACCAAATTACAACCCAAGAAATTCAGACCCAGAGTTGAAATCTCAAATCCCAAGCGTAGTCTATGGAAACAAGCGTGTTTTGTCTCCTTGCACCAGTCGCCGGAGGTCCGGAAATCGCCGTGGCCGGCGACGGCGAAGTTGAAGAGCCACTGCAATTGTAAAAGGCAGAACACTGATCTGCTTCTTGAAGCAGCGAGGAGGATTACTCAGAACCAATCGACTGTTTCGAAACCCAAAACCCAGATTAAAAATGGAGGGTTTGGATTATTTGGGTCTGTTTTGAAGAGATTAAGGGGGAAAAACCGGCCAAGAAACCGTGAACTTGGAGGCAAAAGTGGGTTTGAGAAAAGCGATTTTCAAATGGGTTTTGGCTGTGATTGCAATAACAGCAGGCGTGACAGCTGTTCTGTTTGGTCGGAGAAAAGTGAAGGGAAATCTCGTGGTGTGGAGACTTGTAGAAGATGGGAAGAGATTATTATTGGGTCTGGATTTGAAGAGAGAGAAAATGGAGGTGATAGCCCTTTCCGATTTTCGCTTCGGAAAAGCACCAGTTCTAGTCCTCGCAAGACGGATTTCTCATCGCCGGCGACATCTCCCGTTCGCTGCGATAAACAGGTTTGCATTTTTGTATACCGGTTTTTGCAATGGAACATTGGTATAGATTTTTCAAATTATATATAGCCTTATATTATGTATTTTTTTTTTTTTTTTGATCAGCACCTTATATTCTGTATTATCGATTTTTGATTCTTCAAGTAATTGTTTTACAGAGGAAACGTAAAATTATGATGAGCAACAGTAAAAGCTGGTGCTACAGAAAATAAAAAATCAGTTTTTTAATTCGTAAAATCTGATCCTAAACACCTCAATTTCAATACGTAAAAGCTTGTGGAATATAAATCAGTTTATTGGATTAGTTTGGGCTTTATTCAAATTTTTTTTTTAAATTTTGATTATAATTTTATATTTTTTAGATTCGTCTTGTCGGAATAAATCAATAATCCAGTAAAATTTGACGGGAAAAGGAAAGGAAAACTAACGTATACAATTTTTTTTTGAATAAGGTTAATAAACGAAAAAATCGTTTCGAAGGTCGAATCCAATGTAGAGGTCATTTGTGTCATTCCAGCCATTCGCACTCTTGTTTGTTTGTTTTTTACGATTGGACTTCTTGATGGATGAACCCCTCTGACACCAAAAATCTTTTCTGAAGAACACTGTTTAGAAATATTTCCCCCCCACAAAGGACAAATCCATTGTTGTTTTTATTTATTTATTTGGACCCATTAGTTATAATCCAACATTGTTTTTTTTTTTTTTTTTTTAAAAAAAAAAAAAAATTAGTACAAATCAAGAGTACTGTTCAAGCTAGCTTCCGCACTGATTGACTTAGGTGCCGTGTACTACGGGCCGTCCGATGCCCGGATAGACGACTTAGATTTGATCGCGATTGCGCTGCGCCGGAGCGCGCCAATGAACTGATAGGATGCAAAGGGTGGAGATCAAATTTGGGCCGTCTATCCGGGCATCGGACGGCTCGTAGTGCACCGCATCCCCGGATTCAAAATTGATACTATTCTAGAGGTTTCGAACCTGAGACCAAGGAGGGTGCAGACCCTAAAACAAAAAAAAAAACTAGGTTTACGGTTCGCTTAGGGATCATTTGATTAGCCAGCTTATTTACTTATTTTTTTATTTCAAAAATCAACAAATAATTGCTTATTTGTTGATTTTTGGACGGTGATTAGTTTCTTGTCAAACCATTAATTCCCTGTTCCACTAAGCTTGTTTTTTCGGTTTTCGGACTTTTTTAGTTAATGTATGTGAGTAAAATGACATTCGTAAAACGTGAAAACCAAAAAAGCGCAAGAATCTGCTTCGTGGAACAGGGCTTGTTTGTTTAATTTCAGCAAATATAAGGAAATAAGATGGCAACAAAAACGAGCCCTCAGACTTTCAATGATTCATGGACTGATGTAATTTTGTCATTTAGCATCGACTTTCCAGTTACTGGTATAAAAAATACTCATGATCATTTTGAAAAATAATAGGAGAAATGTGGAACAGAGGGCACCCCAAAGATCCAATTAGAAGAAGAGAAAGAACAGAAGGAACAATGTAGTCCAGTATCAGTATTAGACCCTCCATTTGAAGATGATGAAGACGGACGCGAAGATGGTGATGACGCGGACGGTTATGATCTTGAATGCAGCTATGCTATCGTCCAAAGTGAGTAACAATTTTCTTGAATGTTGAACTACTCTTTTTTTTAGCAGTTCCTCATTGCTTGTGCATCACTCCTTTTAATTATTTTCGGGATGTGTTCATATATTTAAACATTACAGCAATAATAATCAATCGGTAGATTGTGATATTGTATTGCTCATTGCATTTTTAATACTATCATAGCTTTGTTGGAGGCATCTGCTCATTAAGAAATATAAGTAAATCTTTTGTTAGCAACCGAACGAAAAAATAAGTCATATTAGATTCTCCTTGCCAGTAATTCTTGGGGCCACCTCACCTCCACGGATAAGCTTGTGAAATGTCAGTAGGGATTAGTCATATTCGATTCTCCTTGCCTGTAATTCTTGGGGCCACCTCACCTCCACGCACAAGCTTGTCAAATGTCTGTAGGGATTAGTCCGAGGTGCGCGCAAGCTGGCCCGAGGTCTCAACTTATTGTGTGAACCATTATTTGGTGTTGGTGGACATTTTCACAACTAGCAGTGTTGTCCAGTTTACTGAAGTTTGGCAATCATGGACTAAATTATTTGAAGCAGCTGAATGTGGGGTTACATTATTATAGTTGTTGATGGTTTGATTATTCTATATTGTCAGCAGTTTAAATTTAGTGGAACCCATTAGAGTTAAGAACTCAACTCCCTACAACTCTGTGCTGATTTTAGAAATGAATGAGCTAGGCCTACGAGTACTTGTTGGTGATAAAGTTTGCAATATTGTACTTGATCAATTACCCATAAAAGAGGCTACATTCACTCTTGGTACCAAAAAAGATGGTAACTTCTGCACCATGATCAGGCTTTATACATGGTAGCATTCTAGGTATAACTGTTTGCTGCCTAGCACGGACAATTGGTATGTGACGACGTCCGACAAGGACACTCTCTGGACACGCGTCTGACAATTAATTCTAAAGTGTCGTTTTCTTCTCGACGATGTTTGTTTGAATTCTCCGGGGAAAGCTTTGGAAAATCCTCTGGATACTTCATGGACAAACAAGACATGTCGGTAGTGTTCAACGAAATAGTAGACTCTTGTTAAAGCTTAGGAAAGTTTTGATAAGTATTGCTCAACTCCCTACAAATCTGTGCTGATTTTGAATTGAATGAGCTAAGGCCTAGGAGTACTACATCCTTCACCCGTTTAACATATATTTAATTTTCCTTGTACTTGTTGGTGATAAAGTTTGCAATATTCTGGTGATAAAGTTTGCAATAGTGTACTTGATCAATTGCCCGTAAAAGAGGGCACAGAGGCTACACATTTACCCTTGGTACCAAAAAAGATGGTAACTTCTACATCATGATCAGGCTTTTTACATGGTAGCATTCTAGGTACAACCTGTTTGCTACGTAGCACGTACACTTCGTCGGAGTTATGTGCCGTTGCGTGACAAGGCGTTCTCTAGACACGCGTCCGACACTTACTTCCAAAGTGTCGTTTTCTTCTCGACGTTGTTTGTTTGAATACTCCGGTAAAACTTTGGAAAATGCTCTGGATACTTTGTGGACAAACAAGACCCGTCGGTGTTCTTAAACGAAATTAATAGTAGACTCTTGTTAAAGCTTAGGAAAGTTTTTATTTCTTATGTGACATATGATGGTCTATTTTTGAGGATAAAGGCACATAGAGGATGTAACACTTTTCGTTGGAATACTTTTGTTAATGTAATGCTAAATAAGATTAATGGAGTGTAATGTGTTGTATTAGATCCTTATTTTTTAGTTCTTTACCGTATAATGACATACATAATTATTTTTGCTGCTATTAACTTAAACCTGACTTGCTTAAAATTTGAACCAGGGGCAAAGCAAAAACTACTGGAAAAGCTTCTTAGATTTGAGAAATTGGCAGAGTTGGATCCTATTGAACTTGAGCAGCGAATGTTAGAAGATCAAGAAGATGATGATGATGAAGAGGACCATGAAGTAGGCAGTTCACTCGATCAACTTAATAGCGAAAAGAATGTTGATCGATTCGTGAGAGAAGTTCTTATCCGTCAGAAAAAAGACTCGGGAGACATGAGGAGGCTGGTAATCGATCTAATAGCCGAAGAGAAGAGAGAAGAAGAAGAACGGGGGATAAATGACAGTGAAATGGTGGTGAAAAGGGTTTGCGAGAGGTTGGATTCATGGAAAGAGGTGGAATCTAACACCATTGATATGATGGTGGAGTTGGATTTCAGAAGACAGGTCGACGGGTGGAAAAGAATCGATCGAGAGCAGGTGGCCGAGATCGCCGTGGAGATTGAGATTTTCATCTTTGGATTATTGGAGGAAGAATTGTATCAGAACTGAACTGAACTTGTCTTAAGGGGAGAGACTTGTTCAAGTTTCTGTCATTTAAATGTTTTTTTGTTCTAATTTAGAGTTTTTTTAAAAAAAATTTATTTGCAAGTTTATTGTCCGACTTTTACGGGGATTAGGCTAAATCAGCAAATTAAGTTGAATCTAGAAGGGTAATAATCAGAGTGGTAGCCTTGTGTTATGTATATGTATGTGCCCTGTTCCTATGCTTCACAACAGTGTATATATTCCATAAATAGAATTTTATCCGGAATGACTGAAGAGCGCTTTTATCCAATAACTGCGCCTTAGCACGTTTGGACGCGGTTATAACTTGTATGCGTTCAAGAAAAAATGACAAAAGAATCTTGAAGGATCGGCAAAAGAAATTTTATAGTAATAAGTTGTTGACATCCAAATTAAAGGCGGGCTATTTGAAATTAACCCCAGTTTGCTTTGATTTTTGACAAGATTGATTATAGGATTAATGGAAGAAACTGAAAAGCAATTCCCTTTACATCTGTAAAGTTTAGTTCTAGGACAAAAGTTTGAGAAAAGAAAACATTTCCATCAAGTAAACAATTTCAAACTTTTTTGTACACATCTGTAAAGTTTACTTTTTAATTTGGTTCCTTTATTATTTTATTATTATTATTTTTTATATATGTGCATTTCAAAAGCTTCTCCAGATTTCTTAATTGCTTGGTCATCAAGTGGTGATTTCTTTAGTGCACTACGATAAGGAAAATGCTAAAATTAGTCCACTGGACTATCGATAAAGTTTAAAAAGTGTATTAGAATGTGTGAAAAGTGTATAAAAGTGTGTGAAGTGTATTAAAAAATGTAAAAAGTACACCGAGATATGTGTTTTTTTGGTCTTCTTCTTGGCTTACGGGGCTGACAATAGAAGGACCCCTACAATAGTTATCGAAACTCTATAGGGGTGTCCAGTGGGTTAACTGATCTGCCCAATCCGTCCAAACGACGAAAACGAACCGTCCACGAACTCACCGGGGGTATGTTACGGATGGATGCGAATCCTAATATTCTAGTTTTGGAAGATTCGGTTTGGGTTTGATCCGTCCAATCCGCCCTATAATCCTTCTTCGATCCGCCCGATTTGCAGCCGAATCGACTCAACCGTACCTCACTCATGGACGGCGGTGGATGGAGAATGCGACAATCCTCAACGAGCGGATCGGTTTGGGAACCGACCCAATTTGCCGCAAAACCGATCCGTGAACAGCCCATTAGAAACCATTGTAGGATATAATCACCTGCCTCAAATCCTTTGTTCCTCGTACTCTAGTTCTACCACGTCTTTTTTTTGTTGTTGTCTGGACGATAGGATAGATTAGTACAAAGGGTATCGATGTTATTCCATAAGCCCGAAACCAACCTCTAATCCTTTAGCACTGGTACACGACTAATTGAGTTAGAATCCCTGGTCCAGTACTCCAGTTCTACCACAGTTTGGCAGTTTAACATTTTGCAAATCAAAACCACAAGACAGGAAGGAGAGGAAGCAAAATGCTTTCTCGAGAGAGTATTACAATCAGTATATGAAACGTGCATGATGATAGTTCCTTAAGAAATCATGTTATTTTTCAAATGAAAAATAAAGAACTCCTTTTCATCATTTATGAATTTTTTCGAAAAAAAAAAATGAGAACCAAATTTGTGCAAAAAAATATAGAATAATATGCACAAAAATATTTTACTTTTTGACACCAAAAAATGGTACGACTTTCCGATTCATCTGTCATTATGGACATTTGCTTGGGAATTGACAATTTTTGGGACCACCAACTAACATTATGATTATTGGGCAAATAAGTAGAAGTTAAAGGAAGAATTATTACACCCACTAACGTTGTCATGCAGATTATGGGATGAGGACTAATGCACATCATTTGCAATGATTAAAGCTCTAACCATTATTGTCCGAAAACGAACTTAATTAAATACTGCTTTGATGTGTTTGTTACTCCCTCCGTCCCAATTTGTTTGCCCCTTTTGGGGAAGTGAGTTTTTAAGGGGTGTGAAAATTTTGTATTGATTTTTCTATTTTGTCCCTAAATTCAGTCAATATTACTGTGACCAAATTTGTGAGGCTAATTTATTATATGAAAGTCAAAACATATTCAATATGGATCTTGTTTGATAGATATCAATTAGTTTTATTATACAAAATTTTCAAAATCATAAAAACCGTTATAAAATAAAAGATAATAGACTAGCCAATTAAGATGGGAAAAGTACTTTTTAAGGGTAAAATTGGAAAGTGACCCAGTTTTGATGGATGTTTTTAGAAGTGGGACAAATATTTTGGGACATCCCAAAATGGAAAGAAGGACTAAGAAATTGGGACGGAGGGAGTAATTAGGTGAGGTAGGGTTAGCTTACGCGCACCTCAACTAATTTTGAGAGTCTAATTTCACCGTTTTTTAGTGGGGAGCTCAATTGTAATTTGTAGACGGAGTGAAGTTTCATGTGGACTGGCCCAAAGCTGTTAATAGCAGCTGAAAGATTTCGAATCTAAGACCTTAGCAGGTAGTGAACCCCTAAATCTCAAGTCTTGACTATTAGGAGTTATTGCGTGCGTTTATGGCATTGTGTATTGCTTGACCGTTCGGGTGATTAATAATTAACTAGAATTTTGTCCCAAGCGTAGGACTATCGACCGGTGCAACACAATAAATCCGGAAGTACCGGAGTCGAACCACAGAGACGGTCTACGGTGCTTGACTCAAACAATGTCGGCTCTACGTTTGTAATTGACTCTCAGGTAGCCACCCCTTTCTCAAATGATTTAATTAATTAACTAAATTAAACTGATTTAACTACTGGACTCTGAATTTAAAAAGGAGAGCACAACCGTGGGCACTACGGTGTCCGCAGCTAGTCTAATTCACATTCACTCGGGCCACAATTATTCAATTAATAGTTTTAAAAATATGAAAAATAGTTTCCAACAAATGCACACCACTTGTCACCAATTGCTGCGCGCATTTAGAATTGGCGATGCCCGGGTCTGTTTGCTAGAAAAACTTCCGTATTCAAAAATTGCGCATTAATTAAGATGATTCGGCACCGAGGTGGAACATAAATTAGCCTAGCCACGGGACACCTTCGTCCCGCGGCCGCACTCAATACGACTACTCACTCATCATTAAAAAGACAGCAAGAATAACACGTTTCCTAGATCTAAACATGGAAACAAGAACAATCAGTAGTTATGGTTCAACGAGAATTGAAACTAATCAATTGACAATTAAAAACATTAGCAATACCGGAATCTGCAGGAAAAACGGAACTGAATCGATCAAAAGTTCTGTTGCCGAAGGAAAAATACTACCCTAGCCGTCAAACTCCAAGAGATTTGCCAGCAAAAACGAAAATCTAAGTTAACCTAATGAAAAATCCGAAAACCATAGTTATAGGGTTAGTTCCCCAACCAACAAAACGACGTAGTTTAAAATCCTCAGCCGTAAGCTCTCGGTATCGATACCCATAAGAGGGGTATCGATACCGAACCCTTATCTTCCCTTCTTCCGCATAAGCCGTAGGTATCGATACCTATTTGAGGGGTATCGATACTAAACATTCTGGAACGGTTTGTGCACTTTGAAACCAATTGGTATCGATACGGCTTATGGGGGTATCGATATCGACTCCTTAAGCCAACCTCTGTCAGCATCCAAGCCTCAAACTTCGACTCCCACGTCCAGCTCCACTTCAAGCCATGCAACAAGCGCGCCAAAATCCCCCTTTTACCTGGGAAACTCATGCAAACACCAAACACACTACCGTGCACGCATTAAAGAGAAAAATGATCATTAAACCGCACGTCTAATGCGCTAAACCACCCTACTTAGGCGCTTAAAAGCAAGCTTCCCGCGCGCCTATCACATCCCCCAACTTGAGCGTTGCTAGTCCCTAGTAACGAACGAGACAAAAATAACAAAAGAAAGATAACGACTCAATAAGGGATACGAGGGTTATGCAACCTGTATAAAATCAAGTGAACAATTTAAATATTATCTCTTTATTACCCACTACTCGATCACATGCATGCCCTAGCAAGAATTTGAATACCTCCATTCCTCAACAAGGTTCAAGATAGAAAGCTCCCACGTGTCACAATATCACTCATACTCGCCGAAACACTCTACATCCCATGTGAGGCGCCTGGCGAACAACGTGGAATGAGAAAAATCACCACGTGCCAGTCAAAACAACGCCGAGATGTACGGGGATAGATCCACGTAACCCTGGATCACGTGCTTCCTTGAATCAACCCTAGATCTGCAAGACAGAAAAAGGGTTAGAGCACCTTTGCCTCTCGTTGGCAAAGGCCCTCCGATGCCTAAGTTAGTATCACGTACTTGAGAGTTCAAAACACAATGCGTATGAAATAGGTTTCACAGCGTACCTTTCTTCATGGATATCGTTCTGTATTTATAGGCGTGGGTACCTTATGAGTCTAGGCATCTCGTGCCTTATGTTTCCTATTCTCTTTAGGAATCCTCTTCCTAATAGGACTTTCCTATTAGGGACGAGTTTCCATGTCCTGCTAGATTTCGTCTAGCAGGGGTCTTCATTCCCATATAGGATTCCTCCCCATATGGGATATACTCCTAATCACGTTAGGACTTCCCATATTAATCCCTTATCTTACGGGATTGCTCCTTATCTCATAAGGAGCCGCTGTAGAATATTCTGGAATGTCTCACCGCCCTTCTCGTGGCGGTGCCGTGCTTCCACGTAGCTCGGTATAACTCGTACATAGTTCAGCTTATTACGCCGAGCTGAATTATGTATTCCAGAATGCTATTCAAGCTATACACGTAGCCTACCTAGCTCGGCTATAGCAGGGGCATCCTTTATGCCTTACGCCGAGCTAGTGCATCCTGATATATTAGCTTACTTAATTACCCTGACTTTATTCATGGTCCGGGATCAGCTCGGCACAGGGCCCACGGACTCCCTATGTGGTGCCGAGCTATTCATCCTCTCATGGTGAACGCCATAGGCACGTGCTATGCCTAATAGTAGGGTAATCAGATTTTACCCACTCCACGAGATATGCAATGGAAGCTCTCAAAACAAGATACCACACATTCATAAGTAAATATCACACATGCATGCAAGAGAGTCAAATGACGTGCATCGGGTCAACTAAGAGCTTCGTTAGGCTTATAACGACCATGGTTTATCAAGGGAAAGGGAAACATGCAAAGGGTGACGGCCTATAGAAGCTCATGGTCAATCTACCCAGACTGGCCGTCACCAACATGGATAACACCACAACAAACATCACATAATACTAATACAAACCATCATACTAAACAAAACATAACGAATAAAGTTCGCCTCACACCACCGACTCACATACTACGGTCACACCACCAACAAAAGACGAACACATAAAATACCATAGTTTTTAACTAAAACAACACATGAAATAACAATCCATAATACTAACACCACCCCGACCATGTCCAACTCTGCGTACTACTCAACACTCCTTTGTGCTCACATCTCGAATCATAGCCCAACTCCAGCTCAGTTTGCCTCTTAGGGTTCCATAACTTTGGTGAGTTTAGGTTGGGAAGGTTTAGAGGTTAAGGTTTGAATGGAGAAGAAGGAAGAGGGAAGATGAGAATGATGGGGTGGAGAGAGAGAGAGAGAGAGAGAGAGTGGGGAAAAATTTGATGGTCCCCCCCAACTTGACTGCGTTTTTTTTCTTTTTCCTCTTTCTTCTTTTTTTTTTCTTTTCTTTCTTTTCTTTTTTCCTGGAAAACTTGTATAAATTCTTAGCAACAGGTCAAAGGATCAGTTGACCGTCTTTCCACCTCTCTCTTATCATGAAGATGGGTTAATTTGGGAGGAAAAAGGAAATGGATTGGATTAAGGTTCAGGGGTCCTGTTTTTTTTAAACCAAAGACATGGCACCCAAAAGCAACATTTTAATTCTTTCCAAAACGACGATGCTCCTTGACACAGAGTTGGACCACCGAACTGACACGCCACCCAAACACCGGTTTCCTAGGTTTGACACAGGAACTGACACGGACTGGTTTAACGTGGGATCAATGGAACACATTTAGTGGTTTAATCACGCAAATATGGCCTTGTTTCATCCCCTAAGCACATCACCAACTTTCACAACATGCATGCAAAATATTCCAACTATGGTATGTGGTACAAACGCCTACTATTTTATGCGAGTGCGGAAAATGAAGAACAACGAAACATGGGATGCTTTAAGGACATACTGTGCATAACGTGGGAACACCTACTCAAACTTGCTTATGGTGCGGAAAATACTCAAACATGGATGCCAGATATATGCATGTGAACAAGTTAAACAGGCAAACAATGAGACAAGAATCTAGCATGCTCACCTAACTCATACAAACAAGCATAACAAACGTATCCCCAGACTCAAAAATTAACCAAAAAGTTAAAAATTTAAAAACGACCCCTAACTTCTAGCAACGCTCAAAACTAACCAAACGTGTACAAAGTACACCCCTTCCCCAAACTAGAAAATTGCTCTGTCCTCAGAGCATGAAGACAAACATATAAATGGAAAAACAAGGGAAAGAGATGGACCGACGGATGGCAGCCAACCATCATGACCCCAGCCGATGTATGGGGAATTTGCCATCATTGTTGCGTTTCGTCATCAGAATTGCTCCCAGGATCCGCTCCTTCGGACCGAAAGAGGTCCACAGCTAGTCACACAGAGCCGCGCCGAAGCTTTATTGGACTGACAACCGCCACATTTCGTGGCACCCCTGCTCGAGGTTCCTGAATGCCTCATTCACTCCGGCGGAGAAGCTCAAACTACCAAGGCTGGTGTGGTAGCATGCTCGTCCTGCAAAAGACTGAAGAACCAACTACCTACTAGGCAACAAATGACATTAGTACCGCCCGCTCGGGAAAGCCGGGCCACAACAATAAAGAAAACAAATAAAGAACACCACCAGACCTTCACGCAGTCTCACGTGTCATACTTTCCTCCCCATCCCCCAACTTGAATTGAAGAGTGGGTGGCTATACAAGACCATAATGATGTTTTTGTTTTTTTGAAAACTGAAAAACAAACACGAATATAAAAATTGCCCTTACTAACCAGAGCTGGGCACACGATCCTTCTTTTAATAGCGGCGTGCGAAGCTATGAAAACCCAAGTCAATGATGGGTACCCCTAATACTAGAGGCCGGGTCCACACTTAATGAAAAGCATGGTACGCGTAAGCTACCCGTCAACAACTTCCTCTCTTGATCCACCTCAAGGGATGAGGAGATCACAACCGGATAAGTATCATTGCCCTTCAACAAGGCGTATTTAAGCGTGTCCGGGAGAGGCTTCAACGCTGGTTTAGGCGGCTGAACCAAAGACGGAAGAACCTTGGGCGAAGGGTTGCCCAGAGGCTCGAACATTGGGTCATAAAAGACCCCACAAACTTCCTCTACTGAATCCTCAACTTCTAACATATCTAACAGATTGACCACCTCTGGATAATCTAAACATGACGCCTCTTCGGCGGTAAGAGCTATCTCCAGAGGATCCTTATAGAAAACTGTATCAATGTGCTCCTGAACGAGCGTGTCGATCAAACTCACCTCTTCTACCTCCTCATCAAAAGTACTAACGCTATAGACATCCACCTCCATCTTCTCCTCGCCAACAGATAAGTGGACCTTGCCAGTTTTGCAATTCATGACAGCATTGGAGGTGGCTAAGAAAGGACGACCTAGAATGATGGGAGTCTTCTCTAAAACCTCAGGATTTAAGCAGGTGTCTAGGACAATAAAATCTGCAGGGAATTGGAACTCACCTACCTGAATCATTACATCTTCTACCACACCCTTGGGCACCCTAACACTCCGGTCTGCCAACTGCAGTGTGACAGGAGTAACTCTCAGATCGCCTAGGCCTAGCCTCAAGTATGCGGAATAAGGGAGCAAATTAACACTCGCTCCCAAGTCTAATAACGCTTTATCAAAAGTCTGCCCTGCGATAGCTATAGGGATGGTGGGACACCCTGGATCCTTGCACTTTGCAGGAATCTCAGTCTCAATAATGGAGCTCACTACCTCGGTCAGAACGACATTGTTCTGACTCTTGCGCTTTGGTGTGCAGAGGTCCTTCAGAACCTTCGCACACTGGGGAAAAGACTCAATTGCTTCCATCAAAGTGATAGGGAATTGCACCCTCTTAAAAAGTTCGAGCATCTTATGGTTCATGCTCTGCTTAGGCTTCACCGCCAGCCTTTGTGGAAATGGAGCTAATGGCATCGCTGGCGGCATTTGAGTCTTGGGGGCCGCATCAGCAGGCACCACCACCTCAGGTGACTTCTCAACACTCTCAGGAGTTGCGCGTGGTGCATCAACCAGCTCCGAGGGTGGAGCTGGTTTCTGCTTTGGCGGGATGGACTTGTCAATCTCCTTCCCATTTCTAAAAATGGTGACCGACTTGGCCTCCTCCTGATTCTAACCCTGAATATTCGGACCTGAAGAATTTCCCAAGTAATGGGCCCCCGCTGTACTACCCTGGGCTGGGAACTTTCCCTTCTCCTGTTGCATTTGACTAATAATCGCAGTGAGTTGGGACATCTGGGTGGTAAGGGCTCCTATTTGCTGCCTTGTCTCAGTCTGAAATGTCATCTGAGACCGCATCATGGAGTTGACATTATCCTCTAGCTTATGGTCACGTGCAGTCATCTGTGAATCACCTGGGGGAGGGCCACGGGTGGATGGACCTGCCCCCCTACCAGGCTGTTGCTGGTAGTGGAATGGAATGACTTGGCCCTGCGGAGGCCTGAATGATTGGGACTGTGAAAATTGTTGCGGCGGAGGTAGCGCAAGGGGTTGAGCTTGTCCTCCACCTGCAGGTCTGGACTCAGACCACCCAAAGTTAGGGTGATCCCTCCATCCCGAATTATACGAATTATCCCAACTCCGGACTGCATTGACCTCCTCCTGATTGAACTGACTTGCCCCTTTGGCTGCTAGAAACCCAGGGCAAGCGGTCGCGATATGCCCCTTACACTCACACCACACACAGACTTCCTCTATACTGACCTCATACACTGGACGAGTCTGCCTAACTTCTAATTCCTCTAGCCTCTGCGCCATCTTTTCAACCTGGGCCTGGAGTCGCTGGTCACGTATGGTCACGGGGATAACGTTGGACCCAGAAGGTCCGGACTGATCAAAATCAGAGGGTTCTAACTGTACGGGGATAAATCCATGTAACCCTGGATCACGTGCTTCCTTGAATCAACCCTAGATCTGCAAGACAGAAAAAGGGTTAGAGCACCTTTGCCTCTCGTTGGCAAAGGCCCTCCGATGCCTAAGTTAGTATCACGTACTTGAGAGCTCAAAACACAATGCGTATGAAAATAGGTTTCACAGCGTACCTTTTGTTATGGTTCTTGCCTTGTATTTATAGGGGTAGATGTTCTTTGCATTAGGCATCCCGTGCCCCTGTTTCCTATTCTCTTTAGGAATCCTTTCCCTAATTGGACTTTCCTATTAGGGATGAGTCTCCACGTCCTGCTAGATCTCGTCTAGCAGGGGTCTTCCTTTCCATATAGGATTCTTTCCTATATGAGGTATACTCCTAATCACGTTAGGACTTTCCATATCAGTCCCTTATTTCATGGGATTGTTTCCTTATCACATAAGGATCCGTTATAGAATATTCTGGAATGTCTCACCGCCTTACTCGTGGCGGTGCCGTGCTTCCACGTAGCTCGGAATAACCCGTACATAACTCAGCTCATCGCACCGAGCTGATTTATGTATTCCAGAATGCTACTTGAGCTATACACGTAGCCCACCTAGCTCGGCCATACCAGGGGTATCCCTTTATGTCTTATGCCGAGCTAGTGCATCCTGATATATTAACTTACTTAATTATCCTGACCTTATTCATGGTCCGGGATCAGTTCGGCACAGGGCCCACGGACTCCCTATGTGGTGCCGAGCTATTCACCCTCTCGTGGTGACCGCCATAGGCACGTGCTATGCCTAATAGTAGGGTAATCAGATTTTACCCACTCCAATTGCTCCCCAGCTCTGCTACTGCTGTCATTCATCAGCAGTGCGCAGAGCTTCCATGGTTCCAGATGCATCTTCTTGCACGCCTCCCCCTCACGTGGGGAGCAAGACTGTTTTCGCATTAAATGCGAAATGACCCGTTGGTCACCGGATAAGCCCAAAGGACGTTTTTTGCTGACGTGTCCAGATGCGTCATACCCAACTTTTATGGGGTTTCGGGTGGGACAATCATTATTCTTCCCCAAAAATCTTCTAAACCCAAAAACCTCTCCCCTCCTCTTTCACTTCACACTCGTCAGAAGCAAAGAAGAGAGAGAGAAAAAAGCACTTCTGCCATTTCCGTCATCTGAGTTCACCTGCAACCTTGCTTGTTGTCTCCGGTTTTCGTCGGAGAACTTCCTTCCATCTGCGTCGGAAAACATTTCCTTAGGCTCGTCTTCCTCACGTAAGTGGCCCTTCCAGATCTTCCCTTCTACCTCGCGTTTCATCTTCTTCGTTGTTTCCTCTGTGTCTGTTTATCTTTTCGTTCTCTGGGTTTCAACTGCGAAACCCTAAATCTCCAGTAGGAATGGGTAAACATAGGACTCTTCTTGGTAACCCCCAAAAAATATTGGATTTTCGACGGGATTACAATATCCCTGCTGACATTCAATTCAGATTAAACAACCGAAATGACTTGAGAGAGGTAGGTTTGGATGAACAAAAAATTCTTATCCCTTTGATCTTCATAGTAGAAGGGGGCCTTAGGCTCCCTTTACACCCTTTCTTCAGGGAGGTTTGCTTTAGATGCAGACTAAACCCTATGCAACTCTGCCCTAATTTCGTTAGGGTAGTCATGGGCACAATTGCCCTGAACAGGCTGCTCGGCCTGCATCTTGATTGGTGGGACTTACACTACCTCTACAGTGTAGTCCCCACAGCAGATCAAAATTATTATTTCAAGGCTAGAGACCCCGAGCAGAAACTCATTACCGACCTTCCCAATTCCTCAAAGGGCGAGGCGGATGACTTTCTCATAGTCACCGGCAATTGGGAGCTAAAGGATGCAGAGGGGAATGTCATTGGCTTCTCCTGCCCTACGGCTACAGGCAAACCACGTTAGTACTTCGTTCTTTGCTTTTTCATTCTTTTTTCTCTTAATCTCTTTAAGAGCCGTTCTTAACCATCTTTTTCTTCTCATGTGTTGTTTTGCAGCGAGCAACCTTAATCACGGTGGCCGCCTCATCCACGGCAATCTTCATCGCGAGGATATTGCTCGGGCCCTGTATTTCGACGGTTTTGCACCAACCCCTGTTGGTCTCGGCCGTGCAGCTCACCTGCTATTGGACTACACCCCAACGTACTGGGGTGGTATCAGAAGGGCCGGCGAGCCAAGATCGAGACACCCCTGGCCTCCAGCTGCCCCATTGATCGCCACACGCCCCCCAGCTGAACAAAGGTCTCGTTCTCGTCGAGGCCGATCTAGAAGGGGGTCAGCGCGTTCTCGAGCCCCTAAGGACTTGCAGCAGCAAGTTACGTTTGCACATATCCCGGAGGTTCTCACCGCCATCCCTATCCTCACCCGTACCGACCAGGACGCAAGCACATCTGGACGGGTGGAAGCCGAAGAAGAAGAAGAAGAAGAAGAAGAAGAAGAGGAAAGAGTTGCTGGGTTTGACCACCGTGAGCTCATCCGATCCCTGTCCGAGCAATCCGCCCTTCTCGCGGATTCAGACGATTCACCAGGCTACTCCCCTTCTCCAGCCCGAGAAGAAATGCCGCTTCAACCGATTAATTTGCTGGACGAGTTAAACTTCGGAGGACGGACTTCCCGTGCTCGCCCTGCCGTTCAAGCCACTGACCCTCATCAATTAACAGCCTCTCTCCCCGATCAACAAGTGGACAAGAGACCTGCAGAGAGCCCCCAGGACGTCCAACCCCCTTTGCAGAGGAGGAGGACTGGGGATTCAAGCTCTGGTCAACGCTTTTCCAACTCTCCACCTCTGGTGCAGTCCTGGGCCCCAACCATGGCACGTCCTGATGGTACCCCTCTTACCTTAATTGACAAAATTTCTTCCATCGAGGTGGCCTTTGGTGTGTCCAGAGCTGCTCTGCTTCCGCTCGACATGGAGAGGGAAAAGAATAGCTCCTATGACACTCTCATGAAGTCCATCTTTCAGTCAAGCGCCAAGGTATAAAGTGTTTTTGTTGCTTTGTTTCACGTTCTCCTGCAGTAAAATTTCTCTTCCTAATTGCTCGTTGTGTCTTCCTCTGTAGATCATGCAGAAAGCTGCTGCCGGTTTCGACCGAGCGAAGGAGGCCGAGAAGGATTTTAAAAAAGAACAGAAAAGGGCTGACAAAGCCGAGCGGGAGAGTGCCCAGCACGCTCAATCGCTCAAAGAAACTTGGGAGGAGGTAGATAAGCTGAAAAAGGAGCTGGCTGAGCAGAAAAGGAGGGCTGAGGAAGCTGAGCAACAAATGCGCCTCGACTTGTCCTCTGCCAATGCGAAGGCCGAGGCTGAATACGACAGGGCTGTGCTCGAGGTGACGGATAATTACAAAGCTCAAATGCCATCAATGCAAGATGCCGTCTGGAGTGCAGCTTGGCAGCGATGCCTTAGCAAACTTGGTGTAGACGAATCTTCCCCCCTCTGGGTCGACATGGAGTTGCCGAGCGAGATGGCCGCTGCTCAAGCTCACTCAGATGCCCAAGATCAACTTATTTCTGAAGCCCAATCTGAGCTCCTCCCTGAGCAGACCCAAATTGACGAGACCATGACTGGCCCTACTGTCCTTGGAGATGGTGCTACTGAAGGTTTTGCTGGAGGTAACAATTTTGACCCCAACCCTGCCACCAACTCTGGTCAGCACGGTGAAGAGGCTTGATGCCTGTTATCAATCTTGTCTTTTATCGTCTGAACTCTACTTCTGACCCTGTGTGGTCTTGTTCGGCCGTCTGTGGCCTCTTTGATATCTGATGCTGGTACTTTTAAGTATTTTCGTACTTGTTATACACTCGTACTTCTGCAAGCGTTTTCAAGTATATCTTTATCAAGTTTTCTTTATGCAGTACTTGTAAGCTTCTTCGTGCTACGCTTTTTTCTGCATGCTAGGTGTTCAAGTGTCTTTGAACTTTCCCCGACCTAAGTGTTTTCATACTTAGATATTTACCAATTTTCGTTTGGAATTTGTATATCTAAGTTTATTCGTACTTAAAAATCATTGCAGTATTCGTTGCAGATCTAAGCTTTTCGTGCTCAGGAAGTTATTGCAATGCTCGTTGCAAATCTAAGTGTTTTCATACTTAGAGTTTCTTGCAATATTCGTTGCACATATATACACTAAGTTTCTGCATACTTAGAATTTTGTCGTCGCAATATTCGTTGCAACTTTGCAATACACGTTTGCCAATCTGAGTTTCTTCATACTTGTAAATTTGTTGCTGCAATATTTGTTGCGTATACACACTATCTGCTCCCCAATAGGAATCCAGATTGGAAGCAACTTGGGTTCATATTTAAACAACATCACAGTAGGAGAAAAATGAAATTTTATTAATAAAAACAAAAATCTAAATAACTGTTGGTGATTTTATTCGTAATCCCAACAAGGTGCCAAAACAAATGTGAATTTATTCGTATTCACCTTAAAAAAGATTGTGATCGTATTCGTAATCACATAGACAAATCACTGGTAGAACTTTCTCAGGTTCTGGACGTTCCATGGCCGTGGTATAGGATCTCCATCCAGGTCAGCCAAACGATAGGCCCCAATTCCAGCAATTCCCACAATCTTGTATGGGCCTTCCCAGTTCGGCCCGAGCTTTCCGTCAGAGGATATTTTGGTGTTAGCCAAGACTTTTCTTAGGACTAGATCTCCAATTTTGAACTCTCTTGGCTGCACCTTCTTATTGTAGCTCCTCCGTAGCTGCTCTTGATATGCTGCTAAGGTGATAAGGGCTCACTCCCTTCTTTCCTCGGCGAGATCAAGTTGCTCGGCCAGGGCTTTATCATTGCCCCCCGACTCTACGAGAGTTGTGCGGATGGTCGGCAAGCCTATCTCCAATGGAATTACTGCCTCTGTTCCGTAAGCAAGGGAATACGGCGTCTCTCCCGTAGACCGCCGTGGGGTGGTTCTGTATGCCCAGAGCACGGCTGGAAGCTCATCGGGCCATTTGCCCTTCTTATTCTCCAACCTTTTCTTGAGACTTTTTAGGATGGTCTTGTTTGAAGCCTCTGCTTGCCCATTACTCTGTGGGTAAGCTGGGGTTGAGTAATAGTTTCTGATGCCGTACTGGGCACAGAAGGCCTTGAACTTCTTGCCAAACTGTGACCCGTTATCGGAGATAATAGAGTAGGGCACTCCAAACCTTGTGATTATCTTATTCCACACAAATTTCTCCACCATAGCTTCCGTGATTTTAGCAAGAGCTTCCCCCTCGATCCATTTGGTGAAGTAGTCAGTGCCAATAAGTAGGAATTTTCGTTTCCCTGTTGCCATAGGGAGAGGACCCACGATATCCAATCCCCATTGGGCAAATGGCCATGGACTGGTTAGAGGCAATAGATCCTCCGCTGGTGCTCGGATGAGGGGAGAAAACCTCTGGCACTTTTCACAAGTCTTAACGAAAGCCTTTGCATCCTCCTGCATGTAGGGCCACCAATATCCCTGGGATATTGCTCGGTGGGCTATGGATCTGCCACCGGTGTGTCCCCCACAAGTTCCAGCATGGATCTCGTGGAGGAATTTCTGAACAAGGACTGGGTGTACACACAACAAATATGGACCAAGGAAAGACTTTCTATAAAGCTTACCTTCTGGAGAGAGCCAAAAGCGTACAGAGTTGGTTTTGATTTTGTGTGCTTCCCTCTTATCTTCTGGCAAGGTCCCATCTCGTAGGTATGCCACTATTGGATCCATCCAGCTCGGCTCAAGCTCTGTTTCCATTACGACTTCTACTGCTCGGCCAATGCTTGGTTCGCCCAAATAATCCACTGTCACTGTGCGGCGATACTCCGTCTTTACTGCTGACCCCAAACAAGCCAGCGAGTCTGCATGTGCATTCTGACCTGAGCTGATCTGCTGGATGTGGATCTTGTCAAACTTGTCTAGCAAATCCTTGGCCGCTTCTGAGTATGCAACCATCTTCTCGCTCTTCGTAGCATATTCCCCTGAAAGCTGATTAACAACTAATTGTGAGTCACAAAATACCCGTAATTTTGTTACCTTGAGCTCCAGGGCGCTCCTCAATCCAGCGAGCAATGCTTCATATTCTGCTACATTGTTTGTAGCACTAAATCCCAGCCGTAGTGCTTGTTCCAGTACCAAACCTTCTGGAGAGAACAATACCACTCCTGCTCCAGATCCTTTGTTGCAAGCTGACCCATCAACATAGAGCCTCCATTCCTCTGTGTCTAGATTGGCCATTCTCGTTGGCTGCTCGGGGTGATTGATTTCTTGCTCCTTCTCGTGGAGGGCTGGTGGAAGTGGAGCCACCGTTGGGGTAAACTCGGCTACAAAGTCAGCCAAAACCTGCCCCTTGATTGCTGTTCTGGGCTGATAATCGAGGTCGAACTGACTTAGCTCTATCGACCACTTGGAGATTCTACCAGAGAAATCTGCCTTCCTGAGCAAGGCCCTTAGTGGGTATTCGGTGAACACAGTGATGGGGTGCTGTAAAAAATAGTGAGGCAATTTTCTTGATGCAACAACGAGAGCGTATACCAACTTCTCCAGTGGTAGGTAACGTG
This sequence comes from Vaccinium vitis-idaea, assembly GCA_963854785.1. Lineage (NCBI taxonomy): Eukaryota > Viridiplantae > Streptophyta > Magnoliopsida > Ericales > Ericaceae > Vaccinium > Vaccinium vitis-idaea. The sequence continues at coordinate 12,945,540 of OY978220.1, forward strand.
TCTCAGCATCTAACAATGTTTTGCTCACGAAATAGACTGGGGCCTGCTCTGTTTCCTTTATTCGTAGGAGGACCGAGCTGACCGCATGATCAGATACTGCTAAGTATAGTATCAACCGCTCCCCAGCTTCTGGAGTTGAGAGCAAAGGTGGTGATGATAAGTGATAGGCGCGCAATATCTCAAGATATAAGCGCCTAAGTAGGGCGAATTAGCGCATTAGAGGCGCGATTTATTTCATTTTCCACTTGATGCGGTGTTGTCCTTTGTTTTTGGTGTTTGTGTTCATTTTGTAGGAAACGGGCCAAAAGGAGCACGGGAAGTAGTCACAAGGCTTCGGGCATGCGGGGAACCGGTGCAAGGACGACCAAAAAGCTGAAAAGTCAATTTTAGAGGCTCGGTATCGATACATGTATTGTCCCGTATCGATACCGTGGGCATCATCTGCGAACAGAATGTCTGGGTATCGATACGGCTAAAAGCCTGTATCGATACCGACTAGCTTAAATGGGCCGGTGATTTTGCCACGTGTTTGGGCTTCGGGAAAGACATAAATACCTCTTTTTGAGGTCGAATTAGGGTTCCCAACTTTGTTTTGTTCTTCTTCCGTTTGAGGAGCCGACTTCCTTTGGAGATTTTCCTTTCAAGTTTTCAAGCTTTGTTCAATTACTCGCATTCCGGTAACTCGTTATTAATTCCCGTTCTTTAATAAAGTTATTCTTTGGTACTTGTTTAATTCGTATCTTGTGTTTATTTCGTATTCAGAAGCATGTTTCAATCTAGGGTTTTCTTCGCTTATTGCGTAAGCATGAGTGAGTAGTCGCATCGAGTGCGGCTGCGGGGCGAGGGCGCCCACGTTGAGTCTAAACAATATTCACCTCGGGGTCGAATTAAATCAATTTTCATGCAATTTTGGGAACTAGAAACTTCTCTAACGAACAACCCAAGCATTACCGGAATTCGAGTGCGCACGGAATCTGGTGACAGGTGGTGCGCATTCGTTAGAAATTCTTTCTCGTATTCTAAAATCAGTAAAAGGATTAATTGTGGCCCGAGTAAGTATTGTTTAGGCTAGGCGTGGACGCTGGGTTCCCACAGCTGCGCTCTCCTTATTAATTTGCATTCGAACAGTTAAATTAGTTCAGTAGTTAATTAATTAATTTCATAAAATCACAAAGGGTGGCTACCTAAGAGCCGTTTCAAAGTTCACAACCCGAGTTTTTAGTTAAGCACTCTCCGCCGTCTCTGTGGATTCGATTCCGGTCTTACCGGGTATTATGCTACACCGGTCTCAGCCCTACGCTTGGGGCAACCCATTAATTTAGGTCTAGGATTCGGTCAAGCAATAAGTAGCTTTTTAACTCCTGGAAAGCCCGTTCCTGGTCGGCTCCCCACTCGTAGCCTTCTCTCTTCTTCAGAAGTTGAAAGAAAGGTCTGCAGCGGTCTGAGGACTTACTGATGAAGCGATTAAGAGCTGCTGCCATCCCTGTTAGCCTTTGGACCTCCTTCGTGGTCTTTGGGCTTTGAAGGCCTTGCAGGGCCGCTATTTGATCTGGGTTGGCTTCAATCCCCCTTTTTGTCACTAGGTGCCCAAGAAACTTCCCCGAGCTAACCCCAAAGGCACATTTGGAAGCGTTTAACTTAATCTTGTATTCTCTTAGAATGTTGAAGGTTACCTTTAGATCGGCAAGGTGATCAGGCCTCAACTTGCTTTTGACTACCATGTCGTCGATGTAGACCTCCATAGTCTTGCCGAGCTGTTCCTTGAACATCTTAGTAACCAGCCTCTGATAGGTTGCTCCAGCATTCCTTAGCCCAAACGACATAACCTTGTAACAGTAGAGCCCTCTGGGGGAGATGAAGGACGTCTTCTCTTGATCGGGCTCGTACATAGCTATTTGATGGTATCCTCGATATGCGTCAAGAAAGCTCATCCTCTCATAGCCTGATGTAGCATCCACAAGTTGATCAATTCTGGGAAGTGGGAAGCTATCTTTGGGGCATGCTTTGTTGAGACTGATGAAATCCACACAGACCCTCCACTTCCCATTTTTCTTTTTGACTACAACTGTGTTGGCCAACCAATCTGGATAGCTCACTTCTCGTATGGCATCCGCTTCTAGTAGCCGCTCTACTTCCTCAATTACAGCGTCTGCGTGCTGTGGGGCCGACCTCCTTGCCTTTTGCACAACTGGCTTGTGCTGAGGGTCCACGTTCAAGTGGTGGCAAATGACTTCAGGATCTATCCCAGGCATTTCCTGGGGGGTCCAAGCAAACACATCAACGTGGTCCTTAAGAAAAGTGACCAGATTTCTTTCCTCTAGCTCGGAGAGGGTCTCGCCGATCAGGAAATACCTCTCTGCATCGTCCTCTTGAATCTGTATTTTCTTTAGCCCTTCCACCATCTTCTTGGTGGGATCACCTCCGACGTCCTCCAAAGTTGGTTGGTCTGGAACTTCCACTGTCTGCACCAGCTCGGCCTTTGGGGATTTTCACAGGACCATGGTGAAGCATTGATCGGCCATCTTTTGGCTACCTTTGATGCATTCTATTCCATCTGCTCCGGGGTACTTGATCTTCTGGTGGTAGGTTGAAGAGACCGCCCTCATTTTGTGCATCCACGTCCTCCCTATAATCACGTTATAGGAGGAAGGGATGTCTACCACAAGGAAGTCAGTCTTCAGTACTACTGATCCTGCTCGGACAGGTAGTGTGACCTTTCCCATAGGCCATACCGTTTGCGCACTGAAACCGACCAGTGGAACTAAGCATTTCTGCAACGAGCTCGGTGGGAGTTCCATCTTTTTGAAGGTGTGGTAATACATGATCTCTGTGCTAGCCCCCTGATCCACAAGGATTTTCTCCACGTCGTAATCCCCTATTCGTAGGGTAATTACCAACGCGTCATTATGGGGTACTGATACCCCATCCAGGTCATCATCAGTGAAGGTGACCGGTGTTTCTACGACTCCTTCCGCCCTCGGCCTCTTCATGCCGAGCTTCATGATTTGTTTTGCCTGCCCGTTGACCCTTTGGATGTGTCTTATCTCATTGTTCGTGTATGGGGCCACCAATCCATGTATCATATGGATTGTCCCTTTTGGACCTTTCTCGTAGTCCATTTCTTCTATTAGCTCGGCATCGTTCTTGCTGTCAGCCAAGAATTCCTTGAGATGGCCTTCCGCCACCTTCTCGTCCAAGAATTTCTTGTACTCCACGCAATCCTCGGTCATGTGTCCCCAGTCTCTGTGATAGCTGCAATGCTGATTAGTAGCTCTCCTTTTTTCCGGGTTCCCAGTCATTTTTGGGGGCCGTCTGAACCACTGTTCGTTCTTGATTCTGTACAACATCTTATAGATGGGGATGTTGAAAGTTGTCATAACGCTGAAATATGACTTGGGATCTGGATCAGCTTTGTCCTTCCTCTGCTGGGCGTAGTCCTTTCTTCCCGTTGTGAAGTCCTTCTTGTATACCTTTGATTCCACGGTCCTCTTTTCTGGGAGCTGAGGTTGTCCTGCCACGATCTTCCCTCCAGCCTGCAGGATATCATCTTCTACCCGTGCATGCTCCTGAATTCTCTCCATCAATTTGGCCACAGTCTTGACTGGGTGCATGGTAAGCGATTCTTGTAGCTTACTATGCACGGGCAGACTTGTTTTGAATGTTGCTAGGGCATACTCCTCACTACAATTTTCAATTTCGTTGAAGGTTTCCCAGTAGCGTTTTGAGTATTGACGCAGAGTCTCATCATCCCTCTGTCTCATAGAGGTTAACGCATCAAAGGTTTTTGGAGCCGCTCGGCTTGTAAGAAACCGAGCAGTGAACTCCTCGGCCAGCTGAGTCCAACACAGGATGGAACCCTCTGGGAGCTTATGGTACCAACTCAATGCCACTTTCCCTAGGCTGGACGGGAACATTTTGCATAGTAGTGCATCATCTTGCTCGTGCATGAACATGGCCTGTTGGTAATGCTGAATGTGGGCCACAGGATCCGTGCTGGTTTCGTATGGGATGAACGCTGAGTGCTTCACCCTGCTCGGCGTCTTCTCTGCGCGGATCCAGTGGGCCAATGGTGATTTGGAGATCTGGCCTAGGGCCTCTTTAGCTGCTTCTCGTGCAGTTCTAGGGCTTTGACCAGCTCGGTCAGCATCCCTCCTTCTCGCATGCTGCTCGGGAATGTGCTCATTGGATCCAGATCTCTCGTATCTGTCCCTAGCATGCTTCCTCTTTTCCCTTCTTTCCACAGAAATACTCCTGTCTCTCCTTTTTCGTGGAGAGGCAGCTCGGTCAGTGGAAACGTTGTCGTGGTGACGACCTTTCTCTTGTTTCTCATACTGCACGGATCTCGTCCGTGAGCGTAAGTCTTTTTCCTTCTCTTGGAGCTGCTTCTTCAGGTCCTGAATTTCTCGTTCTCGTCGAGTGACTTCGCGGGCCAGTTCTTCTGCCTCTTGTTCCTTTCTGTCGAGGCTATCTTCTCTTTCTCGATTTCTTGTGTGCCTATGACCATCTTTCCTAGGGGGGCTTCTCCCCCGTTCTCGTCGGGTAGAGGTTTCCCTATCTCTTGGTGGTGTCTTTGAACGTCCTTGCCTCTTGCCCGTCCTTGGAGAATCGTAGCGTATTAGGCGCGTATCCCTGAATTTTGGGATCTCAGGGATATGCCCTATGTTGAATCTCCTAATCGCTGGCTTTTTCTGTGGCGCTCTCAAAACCATGGGAGTTTTGTCCACCCTTGTACTCTTTCTCGTAGTGTACACTAGGGTGGTTCCATCGTCTTCCACATCCTTCCTCTGTGGGGTGCACAGAAGAGGTTCTGAAAGCACCATTGTTGATCTCTGTTGGAAGGGATCAAGCTTTTCTGTCAGTTTTCCCACAGACGGCGCCAATTGTACGGGGATAAATCCACGTAACCCTGGATCACGTGCTTCCTTGAATCAACCCTAGATCTGCAAGACAGAAAAAGGGTTAGAGCACCTTTGCCTCTCGTTGGCAAAGGCCCTCCGATGCCTAAGTTAGTATCACGTACTTGAGAGCTCAAAACACAATGCGTATGAAAATAGGTTTCACAGCGTACCTTTTGTTATGGTTCTTGCCTTGTATTTATAGGGGTAGATGTTCTTTGCATTAGGCATCCCGTGCCCCTGTTTCCTATTCTCTTTAGGAATCCTTTCCCTAATTGGACTTTCCTATTAGGGATGAGTCTCCACGTCCTGCTAGATCTCGTCTAGCAGGGGTCTTCCTTTCCATATAGGATTCTTTCCTATATGAGGTATACTCCTAATCACGTTAGGACTTCCCATATCAGTCCCTTATTTCATGGGATTGTTTCCTTATCACATAAGGATCCGTTATAGAATATTCTGGAATGTCTCACCGCCTTACTCATGGCGGTGTCGTGCTTCCACGTAGCTCGGAATAACCCGTACATAACTCAGCTCATCGCACCGAGCTGATTTATGTATTCCAGAATGCTACTTGAGCTATACACGTAGCCCACCTAGCTCGGCCATACCAGGGGTATCCCTTTATGTCTTATGCCGAGCTAGTGCATCCTGATATATTAACTTACTTAATTATCCTGACCTTATTCATGGTCCGGGATCAGTTCGGCACAGGGCCCACGGACTCCCTATGTGGTGCCGAGCTATTCACCCTCTCGTGGTGACCGCCATAGGCACGTGCTATGCCTAATAGTAGGGTAATCAGATTTTACCCACTCCACTAACGCCCTCTTCCTATCTGCTAGGTCATCCAGAAAATCCCAACCCTCATCCGCAGTTTTGGACAAAAAGTCGTCCCCTTTACACGAATACTCTATGTGCTGGATTGTCTCAGCGTTGAGACCCAGGTGAAAGAATTCGACCAACTGTATCTTCTCAAAGCCAGGGTGTGGCATTCTTAGGAGCAAATCTTTGAAACGCTCCCATGCCTTCACAAAAGACTCTCCCCTTTCTTGCCTAAAGCCTTGGATTTGACGCCTTAAACTATTAGTTTTAGCCTCAGAAAAATATTTTCTGTAAAACGCGTCACGCACATGCGCCCATGTGGTGAAAGACTGAGGCTTTTGCATTCTGAACCATCTAAGTGCGCCATCTTTTAAAGTTGCCTCAAACAGCTTGAGGCAGGCATTGTCGTATTGGGTAGTAGATGCCAGGTTGCGCACTAACCCCTCAAACGTCCGCACATGTTCGTACGGATCATCAGACTCTCTCCCGTAAAAGTTAGGGAGGCTATTCAGGACACCAGGTTTTACAGTGAAGGCATTGCGTGCCTCCTGTGTCTCTTGAGGAAACACAATCGGCCCGGGAGGAGTGGTCCTCTCGGGATTCAAATGCTGCCTCAACGATGGTTGTTGAACTACCTGCTGGTCTCCCATTTCAAAAGATTCTGGTTCGGAAACTGACTCTGACTGATAAAGCGGATTATTGAAATCAACTGACTCGACAGGTAAATCTATGTAGAGTCCACTAATGGGAATGGACTCCGACCGACTCTCTACTGACTTTGACGAAGAATTTGAAAGCTCTGACTGACTCGACCTGTTCTCTATCCTAACCAAGCGATTAGTACGATCACGGTAATAGAGAGGATCAGGCTTACATACAACTTGTTTATCTCTACCTATGATGACTCGACTAAAATTTAACAAACACTAAACTAACACCGTTTGAACACACGTCACCCTCCCCGGCAACGGCGCCAAAAATGCTTGACCGTTCGGGTGATTAATAATTAACTAGAATTTTGTCCCAAGCGTAGGACTATCGACCGGTGAAGCACAATAAATTCGGAAGTACCGGAGTCGAACCACAGAGACGGTCTACGGTGCTTGACTCAAACAATGTCGGCTCTACGTTTGTAATTGGCTCTCAGGTAGCCACCCCTTGCTCAAATGATTTAATTAATTAACTAAATTAAACTGATTTAACTACTGGACTCTGAATTTAAAAAGGAGAGCACAACCGTGGGCACTACGGTGTCCGCAGCTAGTCTAATTCACATTCACTCGGGCCACAATTATTCAATTAATAGATTTAAAAATATGAAAAATAGTTTCCAACAAATGCACACCACTTGTCACCAATTGCTGCGCGCATTTAGAATTGGCGATGCCCGGGTCTGTTTGCTAGAAAAACTTCCGTATTCAAAAATTATGCATTAATTAAGATGATTCGGCACCGAGGTGGAACATAAATTAGCCTAGCCACGGGACACCTTCGTCCCGCGGCCGCACTCAATACGACTACTCACTCATCATTAAAAAGACAGCAAGAATAACACGTTTCCTAGATCTAAACATGGAAACAAGAACAATCAGTAGTTATGGTTCAACGAGAATTGAAACTAATCAATTGACAATTAAAAACATTAGCAATACCGGAATCTGCAGGAAAAACGGAACTGAATCGATCAAAAGTTCTATTGCCGAAGGAAAAATACTAGCCCTAGCCGTCAAACTCCAAGAGATTTGCCAGCAAAAACGAAAATCTAAGTTAACCTAATGAAAAATCCGAAAACCATAGTTATAGGGTTAGTTCCCCAACCAACAAAACGACGTAGTTTAAAATCCTCAGCCGTAAGCTCTCGGTATCGATACCCATAAGAGGGGTATCAATACCGAACCCTTATCTTCCCTTCTTCCGCATAAGCCGTAGGTATCGATACCTATTTGAGGGGTATCGATACTAAACATTCTGGAACGGTTTGTGCACTTTGAAACCAATTGGTATCGATACGGCTTATGGGGGTATCGATACCGACTCCTTAAGCCAACCTCTGTCAGCATCCAAGCCTCAAACTTCGACTCCCACGTCCAGCTCCACTTCAAGCCATGCAACAAGCACGCCAAAATCCCCCTTTTACCTGGGAAACTCATGCAAACACCAAACACACTACCGTGCACGCATTAAAGAGAAAAATGATCATTAAACCGCACGTCTAACGCGCTAAACCACCCTACTTAGGCGCTCAAAAGCAAGCTTCCCGCGCGCCTATCATGTATGACTTGTGAACTTGACTTTTTGCATAGAGGATACATACATCGGTACTTGAAATGTTGAATAATACTGTCGTAGGTCTGATGTAGTTCGTAGCTATGAATTGTAAAACAACGCCGCATCGACTAAGATACGTTGGTTTCCTATTCGGTAGGCTTTCCTGTAATAATCCGAAATTTTTAATAAAATTTAGGATTATTTAATTTCGTTTTAATTACTTTAATTTCGTTATTTAATTTCTAATTGCATTTAGGGCCCTTAATTTGCAATTACTACAGTTAATACCAAAATACTTCCAAATTGCTACAAATTCGACCCTAAGACACGTTTACATTTTAATCGCGAGCATTACATTTTTATAAATTCATTTCACATGTAATTATACACTTTCATACACATACACATACACAAGCAATACTAGTACACATACACACATATGTGCATTCATGTACTTTATACATCATTCTACACTACCCAACCACCACCAACCATTTTCAATACCACACTCTACCTCCTCCCATCATCCAAAATCAGTCAACATGGCTCCCCTTGACTGCCATACACTCCACCACCCTCCCCCATCACTTCCTAACCCACTATGGTGCTTCTTTCACCCATCCTACACTTCAAACTCCACCCAAAACTCATTTTATACTCCCCCAAACCCCAAAATCCGTTCAGAACCTCTACTGCCCCTTTCCTTCACTCTCTTCCTCCTCCAAACTCTCTCTAGAACTCCCAAACCAAGAACACAAAGCCCCATTACCATCCTTCAAGTTCTAGAGTGAGAAAAGTCAAGAAATTTGGGGTTTCACTTCAAAACATCAACCACAAGCTCCCACCTCTCATCTTCCACTTCAAGATCATCCAACACAATCCAAGGTACCCAAATTTCACCACCAAAGCCACCCAAGGCCAGCCAAAGAGCTCCCCCCACCGGTTTTTCGCAAAAACCCATTTTTCGCCAGATCTTCGCAAAACAAGGTAGAAACTCGTACCCAACCTATTCCAAGCTTTTGAATGAGTTAAAATAGTCTAGGAGTAATTTAAAGTTGATGGTTTAAAGCCCCAAGTCGAGGGTTTCACAAAACCCGAGCCAAAAACGCGATGTGACCCTTTTTACCCCAAACCGTGTTTTCGTGCTTAGTAAACCTTAGATTCATTGTGGTTAATGTTTTTAACTATTCCAATCATGTTTAAGACTTTACTAAGTGTTTATGTGAGTTTCTCCATGAATTTATTGTGCTTAACCTTGTTCTTGATCGTTGTGTTAAAGTTAAGGGTTTAAAGTGTAATTTTGTGAAAGTTGGCGTGCGTACTTGTGTATTATTTACGAAACCTATTTTTATCAACTAAGTGTCACTACTGGAAATTTAGGAGTGTAACAAAATGACCAAAATGCCGTTCGGGTGTAAAATAACCATTTTGCCCTTGTGTGTGTAAATTACATAATGTGTAGTTTTGTACTTAATAAAAAAATCAAGGAATTGCGTCTTGTGACAAATTAGGACTTTACTAACTAAAATAAAGTATTTTTACGTATTTACCCTTTTCGGTGGCAAAATTACCATTTTGCCCTTGTATAAAGTTTATTTACAAAAAGGCTCCCAAAGTTAGTAAAATTTCCCTAAGGACCCTAGAACCGTGAAATTAATTTTGTTACCCTTATACTTACTTAAAATTTCAATGGCGACCCCTTATTTCTATAAATTACGTTTATGACCCTATACTTTATTTAATTACGTTAAGGCTCTTGTTTTCAATTACTTTGGTTTGTGATGATTTGTGAACTTGTGAATCGTGTTACTTGATTTTGTGACCTTTAGAATATCGTTATCGTTTTGCTTCTATTGTTAAGTGCACTTTCCATAAACGTGTTGAATGTTAGAATGGACAACTAGGTTCCCGGGTTGGGTGATCGTACGCGAATATCACATAGACGATGAGGTTAATCGAAAAGTGAATTAGAATTAATTGATGGGGAGTTACCCCGAGATTGTTGTTGAATGGCAGTTCCGCCAAATGATTGTTTCGGAGAATTGTTTGGCAGTCTGCCTTGATTTCGAAACCCTAGGATGTGACACTCTGTGATTTGCTTCATTTGAATTTTGAGGCGTTATAAGGGTGGAAGTATTATAGACCAGTTTCGGCTATATACCTACAGGACCTGGTAGTTGCCATACGTAGCCCAATGGTACAGTTTCGTCCCTGGGAAATTCATCCTTGCGAGGCGGCTGACGGTTGGATTAAGTACGTAACTTATACCTTCTGTCGGGGCCCCCGAGTGAAGGGCAAGCAAGGGGGGAGTAAATCACAGTTTGGTCATATTCCTTAATGGTTAACCGGGAGGAATGTTCTCTAGGTTGAGAACTTAGAAGAATATGTAAGCTAATGGCTAGTAATGAAATCAGTTACTCCCTCCGTCCCTAAACTTTTGACCTTTTTGGGATTGCGTGCCATTTTAAATTGCATATATCTTTTTATTTATAAAGTTTTATGTGATTTTGAAAACTTTGTTTAATAGAACTAATTAAAATCTATCAAATAAGATCCATATTACATATTTTTTGACATTTACATTGAAAGATATAGGCATTTGAAAATGGCACACTGTCCAAAAAGTGTCAAAAGTTTAGGGACGGATGGAGTATGTGTTTATTTTCTGCTTTACGATTAATTACATGTTTATTCCTTTAATTATTGCTTTTCAATTATATATGTTGTACTTGTATGTTAAGCAAGGGTTGGGAGGGTTAGAGTAGCTATTGAGTGATTTATCGCTCACGGTGTTACACTTTGTGTGACCCTGGTATAATACTATGATGTTGCTTCGCGACTCGGACGTATTATGCCAGACTGTAATCAAGCAGGTACCATTGGTGTCGAAGGAGACGGTTATTTTGGAGCCGAGGGATTTTCGACAGACCAGGCTCAGGAGGAGCCATGGAATCCAGAGTTGAACCTTAATCTGTAGAACCCACCCCTTTATTTTTAATGTTGGATCTGTATTATTAATTTCTCAAACCGTACTAAGTATTTTGTAATGGGTTGCACTTCACGTTTTCCAACGTGTACTCTGATGGAAACTCTTTTTATTAATTTAATCCTAATTAGTTGTCTTAATTAATACTTCCGAAAATCGGGGCGTTACATTTCCCAATGCCTAGGATGTACAGTGAGGCATTAGATTACATTTTTGTCACTCGGGTCAATTCACACGAACCTCGATTAATTGCTATTCGCTAGTGCATGCCCGTGTCTAGAATTTCATACTCCTATTGGCAAACGGATTTTCAATAGAATAGGGTTTAAACCAAATCCGTTACTTCATAGATTGGGGTTTGGAGATAAAATAGATGATTCAGCCTCGTTCATTGCTGCAATGATCTAAAAGAACCATGAAGTTGAGTTTGAGTTTGAGTTAGTGGCGGATCTAGAAATATGTACTCCCTCCGTCCCAATTTGTTTGTCAATTATTCCATTTTCTGCTACGCCTTAAATTGCTTATATCTTTCAATCTATAATGTTTTTCACGGTTTTAAAAACTTTGTATCATAGAATTAATCGTGAACTATCAAACAAGATCCATATTGCATATATTTGGAGATTAATATTAAAAGATATAAGCGATCGAAAACTGACACGATTATCAAAAAATGACAAACAAAAAGGGACGGAGGGAGTAGTAGGGTATTCTAACTGCTAAAGTTGAGCAAGTTATACGAGGAGTATTGATTTGTGCTTGGTGTTCAAAGTTTAAAGTGAAGGTCCTCGTGGGGGTGTGATATGGTTGTAATTCTGGACCTCAGGGGGTGTTCCACTAAGAGTGTTTTTAAAAATAAGTTGGCTTTTCATGGCTTTTTATGTGATGTATTGTGAGAGAATGACCTGTATTGATTTTTGAAATAAGTTGGCTTTTTGTTAGTGGAATGAGGCTCTGGTTTGGATTCGATTAGAGATCTCTCATTGAAACGATTTTATTAAAGCTATAAGATGATCAATTACCACCGGTTAGTGCTTATCTTACCGTAGGCACTCAAAAAGTATTTCGATGTCTAAGTTTGTCTCAACTCTCAAGTTAATGGAGAAACCATACGAATTTTCTTTAAGGCATTTTTTTGAACAGCGAGAAAAGAGAATTTGTAAATCAAATGTAACGGATAGAAGAGATTAAATTGACAAAAGTAAAAAGGTATCAAATCGAGGATATAACATTCCAATAAGATTTCTATCCCGCGACAATCATATGCCACTCGAGCTTGGAAGGAAGCATGAATGCATGACAAGCCATGAACCAAACAACCAAGAGAAGATAACAAAACATAGCTAGGGACAAAGCAAACCCGGGCCAAAATATGACCAGACCACACAACCAAAAAATAGCAGAGCATCACCGCAGTAGCTTGGATTCTTGAATAACCAACATCTGGTATTTCTTCAATATTTGAGACGATGAACTTCACAGGTTTAAATAAAAAGGTGAATTATATAGGATTTTACTAATTATACAAACTCCAATTGCAAATTTATGTTTGTCCTTTTCTTATCTCTGTTTCAAGTACTTCTTGAAAGTATATAATGCATTAAAGAGTTCTAGAGGGGGTGAACAAAACTACCAATTAAAAATTAAGTCTAATTACGAGAATTATAATCACCCAAACTCAATTCTAAGTGCCACAATTTAATATGCAAGATATAAAACAATTTAAGTAAAGAGACGAGAAGGATAATTACTTGGAAACTACTTAGAGTCTTAGCATCCTAAGTATAAAATCACGTCCTAATTCTATTAATGTATTTTTATAAATCAAAAGGTTTATAAGAATTAACTGGACTAGGAATTACCCAACAAACCCCACATGACACCTAGATCCAATTCTTGATGTAGTATCCCGTAACCCTTTTTGATTCCATGGACTCCACAAGCACACCCGTCTTGATCTCTGAATTAACTCGGCACCAGACCCATCCGTCTCATGTAGGAACCAAGGCAATTATCCATGTTATGAGTGATGTGAAGATGAATGAAGATTTTTGTGAAAAATAATAAATCTAGATATAATCCATGGAGTATTAGAAGATTAATCTAGATTGACAATAATAATGATCAAACACTAAGTTTAAATCATTTTTGATGCATTAGAACTCATGAAAATAAGAGGAAAGCATTTTCTATCTCTAGAGTGGGTAAAATTTGGAGTTCTACCCTAAAAGGGAGAAAAAGATGTTTATATAGGAGCAAGTACGATGCCCTAAGCCTAGCCAATGAGAAAGTCAGGATACAAAACGCCATTGTGCTTCAGATTCGCTTGTCCTAGAGCTGAGCGAGGCAACTCTTCTGGGACACTTGTGTAGCGCGATTTAACCAAGGCTAAAGAACACTTTGAATTGTGCTTCAAGAGCGTTGCGGCTCTAATATAGCGCTTGCTTTTAAACTAGCATCCTTGGAGTGCCGTTGCGCATTTATAATGCTTGCCTATATCATGCCTTAGCCACAAAGAGATATTTCTATTCAATTTCAAATAATAATCAAAGGTAATAAGTTTAGAAAACCGAAAACATGCAATGATAGATTATTAAAACTATATGCCAATACGAAATGTATGATTTATACCTTTCATGATCCAAATGAACAATGGCATGAACACCAACTTTTTCTTGACTCTTCAGCCAATGATTTGGACCATCTAGACACAACCCTATACTTCTATCTCCCTAAACCAAAAGAATTACAGACTCCAATGGTAGTTTGTCAGAATTCGGAAATCGCCAATTACATTTACACTTCTACGCTTTTCCTCCAACCATTATTCCATTTCACACCAAATCTCATTCTACATTTTATTACTGAAAAAGTGATTTTTTGAGTATCCTCGATCCATTTTCTTTTCCCATACTCTATATTTAGAGTACCAATTGCATCATCATTTTGAACGACGAAAAGAGTATGCTTTGCAGTTTGATTATTCTCCAAAATAGAGACATAGAAGAAAAAAAATAGAGAAATAGAGTATGGGGTGGAGATGCTCTAACAAGATAGTAACTAACGACATATGCTATTGTTTATTGTTTATGAATGAAAGATTGTACTTGGGCTCCAAGTAAGCTTGGGTCAAGCTGTTACCTTTCACGACATCACCAATAACAAGTTTTGAAAATATTGCCATACATGACTACTAATGAATGAAATATAGGCGGACTTCTATGTGGCCGAGCTAGCCCCCTCAAAGTCGTGAGGCTCAGCGTATCGCATGTCGCCCACTCAAGGCCGTGGGGCTCCCGCCTAATGCACGTCTCCCAAATAAGGCCGCATGTCGCCCACTCAAAGCCGTGGGGCTCCAGCCTACCACACGTCTCCTAAATAAGGCCTCAACTAGGGATGACAATTCAACCCGCCCCGCTTCGAACCCGCCATACCTCGCCCCGATAGGGTAGGGTTTTTTACGATTTTTTTTTGGGTAACGGGTAGGGGTAGGGGGTGATTTTGAAAAACCCGCCAGGGTTAGGGTAGGGGCAGGGGTATGGTCACCCCGCCCCGATATTACCCGCCCCGACATACATGTATATGTATAACTATATTTATACTCTTATATGAATATATCAAATTATATTTTCTCACTTATCTGCATTAAATTTTATTTTTATTCTTATAATTTTACTTTTACAACTAAAATACAACATTAGATAGTAGATTTTGGTTAAGTTGTAAAAGTTATTTTGTGAGCTTTTATCATTTATACTCACTAATTGGAGTTTAAAATATACTTAACTAATATGTGAAAAAAATAGGGGTGGGGCTGGTAAACTTGATACCCGATAGGGGCGGATGTACCTATAAATTACCCGGTCGGGTTAGGGGCGGATTAGGGGTCGGTTAGGGAATTTTAGGGTCGGAGCAGGGATCATCAAAACCCGCCCCAACCCGCCTCGTTGCCATCCCTAGCCGCAACCTAACATGCACCTTAGACCCGCCCACCGTAGACAAAAATCGGTTATCCACCAGTTAAGGGTCGGCAGTTACTGTTGGGCTCTTTGGCCTCTCTCTGTTGGGCTCCACCCAATGAATCTAGAACGAGTGGCACCCGGGTTTTGGCTGACTATAGTTCGGGGTGTTCAACTATGATTGAAATAGTCGAGATTAACCTATAAACTAGTATATGTGTGTAATAGAAAATGGATGAAGGTATTTGTAGCGGCCGGGTTCACAGGGGTCAGCAGAGGCACCCCCCTCCACATCACGAAGAGCTAAAAAGGTCACTGTCTCAGAATCTGCAAAACCGAATGCAGATCGATCCGCCTCAATGGTGCCGAACGAACGGTGCCCACGGTGGACGGTGCGGATACATGGTCCTGGACGAATATAGGTTTGAACGATGTCTGCCGAACGTCTTGGTGCCAAGGACATGGTACTCACAGCTTGATTCCCAGACATCCCTCGGGAGCTCCGCCGATCGACGCGCCGAGCGCCCGATGGGCTGGGCCGCACGCTTGCCGAGTCGGTTGACCTCGGTAACGAGGGGCTCGGATATATCCGGTTTGGTGGAAGTGTGCCGGGCACGCCACACAGTCCATGATGAGGCATTAAATGCGGCAGTCACCTACTCTGCCACCGCCGCCTGCAGCAGCACGTGGGTGATGGGGAATGTCTCAAGCTGATTTCACTACTCGAACCCACGTACCGTGACGTCAGCCCAGACATGGCGTCTGGGGCTGGGGTGAAGGTCATATCACCTGTCATTCCGAGCGTGAATGACAGGCGCGTGAGGGGCGCCGAGCGCGTGGGGCGCACGCCCCTCAGCCTATAAATACCCAGCCACAACTACCACAATGGGTATTCCTCTCTCCTCATTTACTACCCTCATAACTCCACTTCTTCACTTCTCTCTAAGATCTCTGGTGCATTTCTCCCCTCCGGTGACTGACTTAATCATCGGAGTGCCTTCCCGGATCACCACCGTCCGGGCTAGGCACTGACGTGGTTGTCTACGTGTGCAGGTTACCACCTCCGGCGAGCGGCAGCGGCTCAGGCGTGCATTGTCCTCTCCACCATTGCCCGTCCCGCTCCAAGAGGTTCAAAGAGTTCACTCCGGCGAAGAGACCCCCACAGTATTCATGTTAATTTGTATCCAAGAAAAGTGGAGCCGCAAGTGTGTGGGTGTTATTTTACCCTAGCAAAAGAAAGTTTTTAGTTCGATTGCAATATTGGCGAAGTAAATATCTCATGCCTACTTTAGGAGCTAATTATTGGAAATTTAAAAGTTGTAAGAGGGAGATAAGAACAGTATATTAAGATGGAGTTCCTCTACTAGAGAGAGAACGCGCGCATAAGAGGGCGGGAGGGAGGCAAGGAAGAAAGTGACTTTCTTTTATTTATTTTGACTTATTCAAGGGTATTAAGGTCGCTTCCCCTGTTTGTGAGCATTCTTATTTGAAAAGGGTTGTCATTGATATTTCGTATAATACGGGGTTGACCCTGCTTTTTTCTTACCGGAAAAGACGTCACTTTCCTGATCTGCCTCTTTCCACGGAGTCCTATTCTCCCTGTCCATACCGTTATCAGTCATGTGATCCTTAGCGATGAGATCCTAGGTACAACTGGAATGAGTTACCTGAAATTATGCAAAGGTGAAACAAGTCCTAGAGTGGGGTGAATAGGACTATCAATTTAAAAATTCAATGTTACCAAGTGATTCACATTCACCCCAATTCCATGGCTATATAATCAAACCAACAATTTCAATCCAAAGTAAATAAACTAATGAGACAAAACACACGATATACGTGGAAACTACTTAGGGTCTAAACACCCTAAGCATAAAACCACGGCCTAGTCCTACTCATGCATTCCATAAATCAAAGGGTTTACAAGAATTAACAAGACTAGGAATTACCCAACAAGCCCCTTGTGACACCTAGCTCCAATTCTTGATGTAGTACCCCGTACTCCTCTTTGATTCCATGGACTTCACAAACACACCCGTCTTGATCTCCGAGTCAACTCGGCACCGGCCCAACCGGCTCACGTAGAAACAAGGCAACACAACATGATGTATGAAAAAGATTTGATTTTTATGAAAGTTTTTGAAAACTAAAATCAACCTAGAGTAGATCCATGAAGAGGAAGACTCTAGATTGAAGAAAGATGAGAAGAGCAAGCTCAAATTATCAAGAACATCAAGTTCACAAAAGAGAGAAGGGATGGAGAAGAGACAAGACTTTCTCTCTCTAAAAAGGGCTGATTTTTTCTCAAGTGGGTTATGTAAAAATGAAAGAGAAATGACTTTTATAGTGCTCATTTTCGTGCTCCCCAAGACAGCCAGTTAAAACAAGACATGTGGCCACTTAAAGAGTCTGGCAGACGCGTGTAGACGCCCGCAGACGCTTCGTCAAGATTTAGACACTTGGCACAATCTCAACAGTCAAAGGCACACCCTTGCAGACCCGTGCAGACGCAATAAGCTCAAAGCTAAATCCTAATGCCTAACTCATTGGAATGCAAAATCCGCACAAAACATTAATAAGCCAACATAATGCACATTAAAACATGTTATTTTGAATGGCCTAAGTGCAAAAATGATATGCATGGATATACCTCATCGGATTGAGCTTCGAAGCACTTGTCTTGACTATGGTTTGATCATGATGATTGAGATTCTTGAACGGAGCATCTAGACTCAACCCTAAGCACTCTAACTCCCAAAACCCAATAACAAAAATACAGACACTAAAAGGCTTGACATAACTCGGAAAATGCCAACAAAACTAACATTACCAACCAACGCATTTGCCCAAACTATTGCACCGGAAGATCGTCTTTGGTTTGATCATAGGAATCAGCGGACTCTCGGCCTTGGCAGGGAGGTACCCGCATGTGCTTTTTTCTTACAGGAAAGACGTCACTTTCCTGATCTGCCTCTTTCCACAAAGTCCCATTCTACATGTTCATACCGGTATCAGTCCCATTCTACAAAGTCTCCTTCCGCTAGGACAAATACCCGTTGACAATTAATGTATTTATTAACCAATTTGACAACTCATGGTTCTTTTTCTTATGCCTTGCCATGCCATAATTAAATTATACAGCATCTTATGCATTTCACAAAAAGCGAGAATAAAAACAGAGAAAATAACTTCAGGGGAAAAAAAAAAGTTCAAAGCCAATGCAATTTTGTTGTGTATCATTTTATGAATTTCACAGGAAGACCAACGAGATCACTCTCTTTTACAAAGTAATTGAACAAGACTCTTTGAACAATATATAACTTGTCAAAATTACTGAAAATCTGCAAGGTATCATAATTGGACTTAATCATGTACTCGTCTGTAACTTCCTTCTCAACCACGGTCGCGTCTTCCACCACTCCAGCCAACCACCTCCGGCTTTCTTCACTTTCCCTCCGATGCTGCCATGGCCATTAACCTGTTCTTGTCCACTGAAGCCTGCCCTGCTACCACCGCCGCCGCCGCCGCTTTCAGTTGAGGCAAAAGCTAGTGCTGTACCCCGTGGTCGATCCAGACTTATGACCTTGAATTTCTCAAGTCTGTTGTTCTCACTTATCCGGCAATATTCAGGGTAGCCATACGCAAGTTGGACTTCTGCAACCTCAGAATTTCTTCGTCCTTCTCCAACACCACCGCAGCCGCTCGAATCATTGCCGCCTTCTGTATTTGGTTTTATAGTGGTCCCGTTACCGGCCTCCTTCATTCGATTGTCAAAAATCACAAATTTCTCTCTCTATCTGCACGAGTAAGGTAGGTATGTGGTCTTATAACTAGATGCATATGATATAACTCCTAAGCACCAAAAGAAGTTGAACACTCCCTCAGGACTTACGTACAACACAAACGCTTCCGACGTCCTCTCTCCATCGATGAAAAAGTCCAAGGAATCCCCTTAGAAAATTTCTTTGCATTTTTTTCAAATACGTGTTTGATCCGTTCAAAGGAAAATTAGGAGAAAACTTCGTATTGTATATAAAAAAGACAAAACAATTATGCTACAATATAATGATTCGGGGTTCGCGGTTTCCTGTAGGGCCATCTGCGTTCATCTCAACAATCTATGGTTGAGATTCGTAAATGAGCTTTTAGCCGTAATAATTACTCGTAACTCGTAGCGATAATAGTTATGTGGACCCTTTTTTCGCTAATTTTAAATTTTAGAGCTCTTTTGGGACATGAACATGTAAAAAATCGCATCCATCATGCTTTGACCAATTCAATTATCTAGACGAAAAAAATTCGCACCTTTGACTGTAAGTTTGTACTAACTCATTTGTACCTCAAAATAAATATATTGCGATCGCTAAGACACCTTTTGTCCAACGATATCAACATCGATCAAGTGCACTTCCGTGTAAAAAGTCCGGAAAAATTTGGGTGTCGGTTGTGTACTATGTGATAGTACTCAGCGCGCATTTCAGCCGTTCAAAAATATCTTGGACGGTTTAGTTTTAGTGAGAGAGAGAGATAGAGAAATCTGAACCGTCTAAACTATTTTTCGAGAGCCAAGATGCGAACTTGGCACCACGTGTAGCCTATTCACTCGGCACCCAAGTTTTTCTCTAAAAAATTCTGCTTTAAGTGGGCCTTTCTACCAATTACAGTAGACCTTAAATAAAAGAATACAAATATATAAATTTGAAGAAACCAGTATGTTATGTAGATGGGTAGACTCATTTCATTTAATTGTCCCCTAAAATTACAAACTGGTATAGACTATCACATGGAAGCGTTCTTTTAAAATCAAGACCGTCGAAAACACGTACGGACGGTCAAGATGTACCGTCCGTGCATTATTTGTATGCAGGGTGTGTGTACGAATAGTGTTTTTGATATTCTATAAGCAATCCACGCAATGGGAAAACAATCACCCATTAGCTTCAAATAATTGAACACTTCTATTGGTTTTCTCGTTTCTTTGGGTAAAACATCCTTCATGACTTTCACTTTTGAAAGCAAATTCCTCTCGTCAATATCAGAATGCTCAGCATGTCTCAAACATGTTTCAAGGTAGGCACAGTAAGTCACCAAGCTATTATCATTCGTAGACTTCAAATTCTCCAAATAAACATCCCCCCAAAAATCTTCTCCTATTCTTAAAATTGTTCAGACCTGTCATTAAGTGAAGAAAGAGCTTAGTCGATGATAAAAAGAAAGTAATTTGGGTATAAAATATAAGCGTGTAAAATATTATATATATATACACGGACGATCCAGTCAAGGATCCCGGAAATCCCGGATTGAAGCGTTTTGAAGCCCTTCCCGATATTTTTTTGACGATCCGAGCCGTCCAATGTGTTCAAAAGGTGTTTTCCAAGGCCCACGCGGGAAATCTTCAAAAAAAAATACCGGGAAGGGCTTGATCCAAGCAGTTTTTCGCAAAAATTACATATTTACAGTTTTGCGAAAACCGCTTGGATCAAGCCCTTCCCGGTGTTTTTTTTTGAAGATTTCCCGCGTGGGCCTTGGAAAACACCTTTTGAACACATTGGACGGTTCGGATCGTCAAAAAAATATCGGGAAGGTGGAGTCCCGGATCCGGGACTCCCGGACTAGATCGGGACTCTATATATATATATATATAATAAGGGTCCCTTATTGAAAAATAAAATGCGGACCTAGCCTTTTTTGTGTTTCCGGACCAAATTTTGACGATCCGAACCGTTCAATGTTTTTAAAATGCATTTTTAAGGGCCCCCGCGAAGATTCGTCCAAAAAAAATACCCGTAAGGGTTTCATCTGATCGGTTTTTGTTAAAAACGCTATATATAACGTTTTTAACAAAAACCGATCGGATGAAGCCCTTACGGGTATTTTTTTTGGACGAATCTTCGTGGGGTCCCTTAAAAATGCATTTTAAAAACATTGAACGGTTCGGATCGTCAAAATTTGGCTCGGAAAGGTGAGGTCCGCATTTTAACTTCAATAAGGGACCCTTATTGGAAGTTAATCCTATACATATATATATATAAGGGTATAAAATATCTAGGGGTCCAAAAAATTAGTCAAAATTTAGGGGTCAGATGCAGCCGCATTGATCCTTGGCGTATGTCCAAAGTCGTCTCTGGTTCCCGGCTCCTCCAAATTTAAAAAAATCTTGGGAATGATATTTGATTTAGGAGTATAATAAATATTATTAGTGTATAGCTTCGTATACTCTCAAATTTTCGTTTGCTTTTTTTTTTTTCCTTTCTAAAAAATAGATTATTATACATTCTCATTTCTCAATTTCTAAGCATGTGAATATTGTCTTAGCCTAAAAAGATAGTACAAAATGATCCGTATATTTACATTGCATTAGGGTAGAATAATTACAATGGACAAATGTATTTTAATGGAAAACAAAATCTCTTGCGAGCAGAGAAAAATACTATATGTTGATTAAGTCAACCCCTTGGAACAAAATTTTGGTTCAATTGGTACAAATTCCCAAGGTATGATAGTTGGACAACTAATCAAGTACTCTGCCGTGAGGCCCGTGACATCCTTTTCAACCACCGTCGCAGCCAACCGCCTCCGGCTTCCTTCACTTGTCCGCGGATTCCGCCGCCATCACTGTTAACCTGTTTTTGTCCGGTGAAACCAGCCCTGCTGCCACCACCGCCACCGCTGTCAGCGGCGGCAAAAGCTAGTGCTGTACCCCGTGGTCGATCAAAACTTATGACCTTGAATTTCTCGAGTTTGTGTTCATCACGAGAACTAAGTCCCTCCTCCCGTGCTTTCTGAAATATGCCCGTGAAACTATGCTCATCCCATTCACCAAACCGAGGTATGGGTTTGGGACGTTGTTCTCCTACACAACCACCGCCGCCGCCGCTGGAATCGCTACCGGTTTCCGTAGTTGATTTTATGGTGGTCCCTTTTCCCGACTCTTCCATTCGAATCTCTCTCTCTAGGTATGAGCCGTCTTTTTTTTTCTGACAGGCAAAAAGTTTGTTGATAATTCGACAAGGATAGTATGAACCGTCTTACGGGATGTAAATGATATATATGGACTTAGGGGGTGCTGTACATGGGATGCCAGCACCGTGCTGTGCAGCCCCACGGCGCGGCCGCGCCGGCATTTTTTTGATGATCGGAGACATTCACCACGTAGACCTCGCCGAGTACTACAAGTGTAGAAAAAATCAATTCGATTGGATATCTTTAAGTACGTCATCGGAACACAAATACTTTGAAAACAAATGAAACACAAATGGACACTGTCACGCCCTCAATTTTAATAACCAAAATACAATTAATATCCACATAGGATCAGTCAAAAGTCATTCACATCTCCATTGAAAAGTCAAAGTCAATTATACAATTCCAAAGTCAAGGTTTAAATGAAATTCTAGCCAACGGTACCCGTACCCACATTCATGAATATCGAACGTTTTAAAGTTATTACATAAGTTGAAATAGTCAAAAGATTGAGGAATTTAAAGTTACAAAACAATCTCCTAAAATATACTGAGTATGAAGATGAGAAAATAACTTCATGAACAATTAATCCTCATGATATGCATCCATCTCATGTGCCGTGCCTGGTACCTGAAAATGATAGGTTGAGCTCACTAGCCCAGTAGGAAAACCATTCTACTAGCACTAGGTGTATAATGATGATAAGAACACCGAAATATGGAAATGACTTGAGCGAGATGAGAAATGTATGATTTAGAAAGCTAAAACATGTGTTAAATGACCTCAAGGTTCCCGAGTATCCAAGAATATCCCTAGATATCCAAAAGTATTCCAAAGTGTCCAAAAACGTATCAAAATGTTCAAGTTTCGCCAAAACACCAAGGTAGTAATAAAACAACTCAATTACAACTTTTCATAAAATTCTCCATTTGTCTTTAATAGGGAATAAATCCCTCTGCCGGATTTCGTGGGCTCCGCACACCCCTGCCGGATTTCGTGGGCTCCGAACACCCATGGCCAGGGACGCACCGAAAGGTGGCCCTAGTATTCATAGTCATCATTCTCAAAACCTTTACATGTATCACATTTCTTTCAAAACGCCACAATTTTTGCCAAAAATGTTAACCGACTAAAAAAATAGTGCATGTTCAATAACCGTAACGAAGTGTCCCCTAAAATCATGTGTCAAAATCTTAGTTTAAAGGTTTCAAAGTGAATTCGAGAGTTATCAAGGTGCCATAGGTCGAATATAAGGAGATATACGCAATCGGGGACCAAACGGACATCAAAGAGTGGCCGAAAACCATCCCAAAGACAAGGGTTGGCTGCTGGAAATTTTTGGGGCAGCAGCAAATGAACAGTGACTGTGCAGATTTTCACCTCTAAGGTGTAGAATTTCAACCCAAGTGCATATATGAAGTTTTGAGCTAAAAATTGAGGTTCAAATCAACAACTAAGCATGGAGGGAGAGTAAATTAACATCCAATTGAGGGATTCAACAACCCAAACCTAGATCAAAGCTCAAACTTGAACAAAACCCACTTTCATGGTGGAAAAGCATGATTTACAAGAAATCGGCAAGCAAGACAAGAGTATGTGTAACAAATCAACAATATACAACTAGAGAGAGTAGAAATTTGTCCCCTACCTCAAGGTTTTGCTTGAAAATGGTGGAAGGATGAAACCCTAGGTGGAGAAGTCTTCAAATCCCAAAATCCAAGGGAGAATCACAAATCCAATGTGTAGATCTTGAAGTTTTGAGGTGGATTGATGTTAAGATCACAAGGTTTGAGGTAGAGATGGAGAGAGGAGGTAGAGAGAAGGTAGAGAGGTGATTTTAGGGTTAGAAATCGGGTTTAGAATGAAAAAGAACCAAAGGACCCCTTTTTATAGTGTGCTGATCGCGCACAAAAATTTTCAGAAAAATACACTAGATACTGGTAGCGGGAAAAATGGGATACCGGTATTCCTGAAAAAAAAGCTTCTGTTCGCGAGATACCGGTAGCGAGAAAAATGGGCTACCGGTATCCCTGAAAAAAAATATGAAATTTCATTCTACTACCACCAATTTGACCCCCAATCATTTCTAACACATCATAAACACCCTCAAGCCATGTTACCACGTTATGACACGTATCTCCATCCTCCACCAAACCCCCGATACAAAACACACACTCACCCATACAATTAATTCAACGAAATGTTACTTAGAAAAAAAATATATATAGAATTGAATTTACGGGTCTTTACAGACACAAACACTGGATCAAAACCACTTTTTCGTGTTATTTGTGTGCCGATGAGGCACTTAAAGCTATCCAATCGAGTTGATCTTTGACAGACTTGTAGCATTCGACGAGGTCTACGCGGTGAACGTCTCCGATCGTCAAAAAAATGCCGGCACGGCGGCGCCGTGGGGCTGCACAGTACCCCCCCAGGTTCCGATTGATTTTCGCTGGCGGTAGAAACAAATGTTTCCTTCAAATCAATCGTGTGAATCACAGCGGTTCGTGTGATTGATTTGGAGGAAACATTTGTTTTCGCCCGAAGTGAAAAGAATGTTTTCTCATAGACACATAGACCTTGTTTGATAACACAGATTCAACACTTAAAACTGAATCAATTAAGTAATAAGTCATTAAGTAGGTTTGATAATCACATTTTATGTTACTTAACATATTAAGTGCCACTTAAAATGTAGGCTAAAAAATTGATAAAAATTAAGTATCTTTGAGCTACTTAATTGTGGCTGAATTCCTATATCTTACAATCAACCATCACACCGCCGCCGCTGTTATCGCCACCATTCCACCACCACCACCACCACCACCACTACCACAACCACAACCACCACCACCACCACTACCACGCCGCTGCCACCACCACAACCACCACCATTGCACAACAGCCGCCGCCGCCATGCCGCTACCACCACAACCACCACTATTGCATCGCCGCCGCCGCCGCCACTATCACTGTTATCCATATACCACCACTACTATTGCCATGCCACCGCTATCACTTCACTACCATCAATCCTCCTCCTCCTCCTCCTCCACCACCACCACCACCACCACTAGCATTCCACCCAGCCCACCACCACCACTACTACCACGCCATAACCATCAAACTACCACCACTACACCACCACCATTGTACCACTATTACTCTACTGCCACCAAAACTCACCATCATTCCACCACCATCATTACTCCACTGCCACCGCCACCTCGCTACCATCCTCACCATCTCCCAATCACCACTCCACCATTACCACAAAACCTGCATTGAAAATTGATTGGCCCGTCTTGTACGACCATTGTTGAACAATTCTGAGATCATTTTGATGATCCGAATCGTTAATTTTGTAGAGTGAAAAATCCTCTTTTGCTAGCAGTCGAATAATCAAGCAATAATAGGAATTAAAAATAAATGAAGAAACGATGAACGCGCGATATACGTGGAAAAACCCTTGATGGGTAAAAAACCACGGGAAGGAATCAAGCACTATAGAAAAACATTGTACGGTTACAATCGAACTTACTACACAATTGAGAATCCTCGCAATTGACTCAAGAACGATAGCCGAATCCTCGTTCACCATACCCCGTGCTTGATTGCCACCAACTTGAATCTCTCAAGCCTTCTGAAAAACTTTTAGAAATCCATCGAAGTTTGATGCAAGAAAAGAATCTAGGTTGATAGAAAGTTCTTGGTGTTGATTGTGTTGCTCAATGAGCGATCATAACTTGAACTCCAAGACTCAAAGGAAGAAACCAATCACAAGGCCGCTTTCTCTCTCTTCTTAGACGTAAAAAATATGGCAGCCGAAGTTCTCTTTTCGAAACCCTAGCTGTTGCCCTTTAATAAGCTTTGCCGACTGCTCGAGCACATTGAAAGTTGCTCGAGCACTTTCCTAACAGCCCATATGCTGGACCCGTGGCTTGAAAATGCTTGAGCACTTCGTTGAAACTTCTTTTCTCCAACAATTAACATCTAAAACTTGACTAAACCAATCAATCTACCTCTCAATTATATTGACACATTGATTCCATTCCACATCCTAAACAAACACTCTAAGATAATAGGAAAAAGAAAAGACAACTCGATAAAAAAAGGGATACACATAAATGTGTGTTTTGACATGACATTGCCAACCACGAGAGAGCTCGGCCTATGGAGCTTACAATCTCCCCCTTTGGCACTTCCATGACAAAACACACTAACATTGAAAAAACCTATCCCTTAACAGAATGTGATCACCTGCAAAGCTGCAACAACACTAAAGCACACAATATGTTAGAACCAAAACTGAATATTACTCCCCCTTTTTGTCACGGAAGGACAAAGGTAGAAGAGCCAATAAGTTACCACCAAGCAATATTGAGGAACCAATACAGACTATTGAAGAACCAGCTATGCCATAAGAGAAAAAACAACAACCATAACTCAACAAGTTAAGAGACTTTGATAGCCAATAAATGAAAATTGAAACTTCATAAAGCCATGAGCGATGTAACTGATCCATATATCAAAGTACCCAAAAATGTATGAGCATCCAAAAAATAGACCAATAAAATAATAGAACTCAACACTGGACCAAACCAACTAAGGTGTAGGTCTCGACTACAAGATTCGAGGAGCGAACATAATGAAAATGCATGGGCAAATCAAATAGAACCAATCAAGGATATATTGAAAAATTAAATGCACCATGACATATGAGTCTGTGACAGCGGTGAGTGTGTGAAACACGTCATTGGGAAATTAAGATCACCATCCAAGCATCCGAAAAATTCTCATGTACCATTGGACTGTCACGCACTCTCCCCCTCACGAAGTCAAACCAAGCACCCATTGATACTAATTATCTCCCAAAAAAAAAAAAACAACTCACCCTCAACTTAATACTTAATATTAGATAGAATGTCATAGTCGTGTTTTGCTTTTACCCCATTGCTGTTTGACGCGAAAATTGGGAGTAAGAGTACCTCACACCCAATGCCCAGTTACTAAGCAAATGGTACAATCACGAATGCTTTAATTCTCTTTTACCCCACTACCGTTTGACGCGAATATTCGGACTGGATAGAGCTGAATGACCCGGTTACTAGGCAAGCGATCCAATACAGATGTCTTCACGAGGTCTATCCACCTTTTGACGTGAACGCTTAGGGGGAGAGTACCTCACCCCAATTGTCTGGTTACTCAATGAACGCCCAGATACACATTTATCTCACCCACAACTAGGTATATCTTATTTTCTTGTTTTTTATTCTTTTGCATAGAAAGACATAACGACGTATCCAGATATGAGGCAAAAAACGGTCAATCGCCTAGGAAAAATACGAGACATATCCAGGTGCATGAGAATCAAACTCGCCTTGTCAAGTAATCTCTTTAACTTTGACGTGTAGACGTGGTAGTCACAGAGACATGCGGCATGATACATTTAACTCCCAAATACATCGCAAGAAAGAACCAAATAGGATGCTCATACACTATCAAGACGTTAAGATGCTCAAATCTCATAGCCTCAAACTCAAACCTCAAGGCAACCACAGTGCATGAAGGAAAAAAAAATATTTTTAGACGATTTTAAAATATTCGATTTTTTTTTAATAAGAACATATAAAATCAATGACAATAAAGAAATAAACATAGTGTTCCAAACTAGACAAATAATAAAACTATATAAATGACTAAATCCATAGAACTAAGTGTAAGATAAGCAATTAATGGAGATCAACCTAGACTATGGAACCAAGATCAAGCTTCAAAAAGCAAGGTCAACTCCTCTGGATGATCCAATGTCATCTAGAGGATTCGTAGAAATATTCACTTGAGGTCTCAAGTCTGACCTCCTCACCCAAATAGCTCTGGTTTTAATAGGGACTACTTTACTCTGAATGTTAGGCATAGGTTTGTGTCATATCCCTAAGTGTCGTATTTCTAACATTACCACAATTATTATACTTGGCCCAAGATTTTTTAATGTTGTCTTGTTTTATAATTGTTTTAAAATAATCAATTTTATTTCGACTACCAAAGCTACGAGCCATGGAGGGATATCCGCGCAGTTGGAAGCAATTCGGTTTAATGTGTCCTTTGACTTTACAGTAATGACATGTAGGAATAAACTTGTCATAATCATGCGAATGGGACAAGTGTATGTGTGAAGTACGTGAAGTACATGATGCATGCAATTTCCTACATTGAGGTTTGATGTGACCCTTAACACCACAATTATAACAAGTAGGAATAAACTTAATCAAATTTACCTCACCACGTTTGGTGGTGGCATTCCTCATTGTTGTCGCTTGCCTCTTTGCATTTGTAAAAATAGGCTGCGTCAACCTATTAGTGTGATTGTGCACCTTGACGGTTGGCTTTGCTTTATTGTCCACCGGAGGAATGGCATCACTGCTATTTGGTTTGGTAAAGACAATATTTCCTTTCACCTTTGAAGAAGATGCACCCTCTATATAACCAAGTCCTCCTTTGTTTGAAGCCGCCTTTTGAACACTTAACAAATCATCAAGGGCTTGTAACCCTTTGTTCAATTTCTCGAATGTAGCATTAGCATTGTCCAGTTCCCCTTGTAACTTGACTATTTCCGTTTCCCTGGACATCTTATCCTTAACACACACATGTATTTCATCTTAAAGAGCTATGAGTTTTATTTTCGTATCATCAACCTGTTTGTTGAGTAAATTATTTTTCTCTTCTAGTTCCCTAGCATAAGCTTGGGATTTTAACAATTCTCGATCATGATCATCTTTGGCTTTCTCGGCTAACTTCAATTTTTGGACAAGCTTCATATTCATTTTAGACATCTTGAGGCTTGTTGTGTATAGATTGTTATACTCTACCTTCAAGGTTTCTAAGTCATCAACATATTCTTCTTCTTCCTCACTTTCACTACACTCAGAACTCTCCTCTGAATTTAAAGAAGCAGCTAAAACCATATAGTTCCCATTGTCTTTGCTATTACCCTCATCCTCATTTGATTTATCTGACTCACTATCATCCCAATTTTTCAAATTGCAAGCCTTCCTCTTTAACATCTTATAAGCACAATTATGAGCTATATGACCATACCCAAGACATTCAAAACATTTGGTTCCCCATTTTTCTCCCTTTTTCTTCTTAATCATTGGCTTCCAAGAGTTAAAATTTTCAGTATCCAATAGAGTCCTACGGTTGGAAGGGTGATTTGTGTTCATTGAAAAAATAAAGGATCCGCTCAAGAAATTAAAAAAACTTTCTTAATCAGAAGAGCGACCCACTCTGATACCAAGTGAAAAATCCTCTTTTGCTAGCAGTTGAATAATCAAGCAATAATAGGAATTAAAAATAAACGAAGAAACGATGAACGCGCGATATACGTGGAAAAACCCTAGATGGGTAAAAAAACCACGGGAAGGAATCAAACACTATAGAAAAATATTGTACGGTTACAATCGAACTTACTACACAATTGAGAATCCTCGCAATTGACTCAAGAACGATAGCCGAATCCTCGTTCACCGTACCCCGTGCTTGATTGCCACCAACTTGAATCTCTCAAGCCTTTCGAAAAACTTTTTGAAATCCTTCGAAGTTTGATGCAAGAAAAGAATCTAGGTTGATAGAAAGTTCTTGGTGTTGATTGTGTTGCTCAATGAGCGATCATAACTTGAACTCCAAGACTCAAAGGAAGAAACCAATCACAAGGCCGCTTTCTCTCTCTTCTTAGACGTCAAAAATATGGCAGTCGAAGTTCTCTTTTCGAAACCCTAGCTGCTGCCCTTTAATAAGCTTTGCCGACTACTCGAGCACATTGAAAGTTGCTCGAGCACTTTCCTAACAGCCCATATGCTGGACCCGTGGCTTGAAAATGCTTGAGCTCTCGTTGAAACTTCTTTTCTCCAACAATTAACATCTAAAACTTGACTAAACCAATCAATCTACCTCTCAATTATATTGACACATTGATTCCATTCCACATCCTAAACAAACACTCTAAGATAATAAGAAAAAGAAAAGACAACTCGATAAAAAAAAGGGATACACATAAATGTGTGTTTTGACACGAAATTGCCAACCACGAGAGAGCTCGGCCTACGGAGCTTACATAGAGTTTGTCAAAGATCATGTCAATTTACTTTCGACCATATTTGTCTGAAAAAAATGCTCGTAAAAAAGCACATCAAATATTAACTCATTTATACATCAACGTGAATATAATGTGATAATGTATTTATTGACATCCGATTAACAGCTTTTTTACAAAATTGGGTTTCTTGACAAAGTCTAAGAGATGAATGATTCTAATTATCAAAGTGGGCTCCCGAAGAGCACACTAATTAATAGTCCCAAATCAATGTCTGTCAGGGTGGATTTTAGTTTGGATCGGATGTCACTTATTAAATTGTTGTCCAGATATCAAGCAAAAAAAAAAACCAGACACGTCTCCTTAAAATTGTACGTTGCCCTGTTCAAATCAGCGCTGCCTCCATAAAAACCCTCAAATCGGCACCCGAAAACTTGAAACGCCAACCCCAAAACCCCTCAATCGGTTCCCTCAGTTCGACCTCTCAACTCGCTTTACTGCTGGCTCGAAGACACAAACCGCCAGCCCCAAAACCCTTCAAATCAACCCCTTAGCTCGCCGATTTGTGTCACGATAAAAACTCGTGTAGCTTTTGATGAATAAAGTTGGATACTTATAATTCAGTTCAAAAAAGGTTGGGTACTTATAACTCAAAATATCAGAAATAGTACCCAACTTATTCATCAAAAGCCATCCAAAACGTCAGATATCCAAGTTGTGGGCCGCATATAACCTACATTATACGTTTTTAATAGATCTATTATGAATTGTTTTGTATGAGTATTTTTCTTTTAAAAAATGGAGAAAAGAATACGATTTTCGCAATATAATTGATTTTTGCACTTCAATTTTTGATAAGCGCACTCCAAATTTTCTCTTATGGTGCTTTTTTCGTGTTTGATTTGTGGCACCAAAAGACATTTTTTAAAGTGCTTTTTATAAGAAATCGTAGTATGAAAGAAAATGATTTCCCTTTTTATGTTACGATCATCTATCATGCTTAGTTGCGGCCGGCCCATCCCTAGGATTTAGGCCTTTGAAGAAGTAACTGAAGTCTTCATACAATTTGGGGCTGCATATGGTATTTATAGTTCGTAGCTTTTTATATGATAATCGACATTCCACAGCACAAGGACCCGACTAGGGGTACAGATTTTTAGGACCGGAAAATGTACAGAATGCAACGGGGGACCCACTTTTGGGTCCCACACGAATGATCCGAACCGTTCATTATTCTTAGAACATTTTTCCGAGAGGCCCCACAAAATTTCAGCTCAATCGGACGGCTAGAAGTGCTTGAACCAAAGTCCCACCGTTTCAATCAAAAAAAATTTCGATTGAAACGATGAGACTTTGGTTCAAGCACTTCTAACCGTTCGATTGAGCTGAAATTTTGTGGGGCCCCTCGGAAAAATGTTATAAGAATAATGAACGGTTCGGATCACTTGTGTGAGACCCAAAAGTGGATCCCGGAACATGCTCGGTACATTTTCTGGACACATGGGTCTGCACCCATAGGTTTTCCGTTCAAAGAAATGAGTAAGAATTAACCGAATTAAGTCCCTAATCTTGGATTTCAAAACGAAGCAAAGAAAGATATAGAAATCATCAAGCAACACATTTTATGTTTTTACCTTCCACAAATCTCTCCAAAATATATAAACATGATTCCAAAACAAACTTACATACATTGACTGTCAAAGCAGGTGAAAACCCGTGAATTTCCCAAATTTTAAGGCAATTGGAGTAATCCGCAGTTTTGAGAGATGCCGAATTGAAGCCCCCCGTTCTGTTAATAGGCTTTTTGGCTTATTTTCTTTTTCGAGACATGTTATTCTTTTACAATACATCAACAAAAAAAAGTCCCAAAAAAACCCTATTAGCAGATCGGGACTTGAGTGGCCCAACATTCTCCAAATTCCGCGGATGCCCATTTCATCTCTAATTTGAGATTATTGGAGGATTGAATGATGGTAGATATACGGAGGGAGTGGATTTGTCGTAACTGAATACGTAAAAAGTCATTTTTGTAAAGGATATATTTGCAACATAGAAAATTTGACACAATAAATAAAATAGGAGACGTGACGACCTTCTCAACCACCGTCGCCGTCGCTCCGATCACTACCGCCTTCGTTAGCTGATTTTATGGTTTTCCCCTTCCCTGACTCTTCCATTCCAATCTCTCAGGGTTCCGGGGATAATGTCTTACTTTGTGTATATGAGATATACATGCAAAGTACCAAGTACAAACCTCCTAAAGACTTCAATCTATTTTTTTTTTTTTTTTTGGTTTAGCGGTCAAATAAAGTTTACGCACATTTCGACCAAATTTCTTCCCGATCATAAATTTCTTCCCGATCAGTCAAAGTCAATAGCTCATCCTTGTTACTCCCTCCATTCCTAGGTTCTACTAGTCCATTTTGGAAATTTGCACTTAAATTCAAATTTGGGGACCTCATTTTCATCAATTGCCCCTGTACTATACGGTCTCTCTACCTACCTTGCAACACTCGTATTCAATTATGCGGGATAGTTTTGGAAAATGATCAAATTTTTACAACCAATTTTAAAAAAGGACTAATGTTTTGAAACATCCCGAAATGAAGTAATGAAACTATTAATTAGAAACGGAGGGAGTATCATTTAAGCTACCGCGTTCAAGACTTAAATCTATTCTCCCTCTAGAAGTTGAAAAAAGCCCCGGGACTCGTGTCAAAAACTCTTTCCTTCCATTTCCCATAGTGTAAAAGTCAATAATTCAGCCAATAATATTCTTAGGCTTTGTTTGGAAAACGGGGAAAGAAAGGGAAATGAAGAGAAATTCCCTTATTTGGTTGGGGAGAAAAGAGGAGAGAAAATAGAGTTCGAGTGTTCGATCAGTTTCAATATGGTGGGCCGCTAATAGTCCCATCCTGCCCAGTTGCGGCCCATGCCAGTGATTTAGGCTTTTAGACTTCAAGTCCAAAATAATTGAAGGCCACCTACAATTTTTTCCAAGGGATATGTACAATACACACATCTATTTATGAAACACACCAGGGGTGCACATACATAGGAAGAACCGGATTTGGGCCGAACTTATACTAGATAATAATGAGATTTGTGCAAGTACATGACTGACCCTTTAATAATCGGATTTCATTTAATATGCTCAATTCCAACCCAATTAAAATTTTAATTTCCTAGGTCTGTCCAACAAGCCTATTTATTTTTCTAAAGCATATTACAAACATAATGATTACAAATTAAAATTCACAATAGTAATAATCATAGTTAAAGTTCTAAATTCTCACAAAACTATTAAAAATATACCTCTAAAACTATGTACTTCTAATAATCAAAATTCTCCCAAAAAAGCAATTAAAGTGCTCAAAAAGTTGGAACTCCCTAATAATTATAGGTAACAACATATATGAATACTATTTTAATCGAGCCATGCTAAGATGGGCCTCAAGTGATTTTCACAAACCTATCCCAATTAGTAAATACGATTGAAATTTTAACGCAACCCAGCCCTATGTGCCTAAATATTTATCCTGAATCTTAAAAAAAGGAGCTGAGAGGGCTTCCGGGCCGGAGTGCGCCGTTAGTACACACCACTAAAAATGTTAAATCGATTACCTCTTGTGAATTAGTAAAAGTTACGATCTCTACAAATAGATAAAAGTGACAATTTTTCTTTTGTATACAAGTTATGAGATGCATATGCCATGGATTGAGACAAGAAATTAGGGTTTTGTTTGGGACAAATCTAACACAATAGGCACACGTTAAGGTTGAAAATTTGCGTCAAGTAGTATCAGAGCTCGAGGACGAGCCATCTTGACGCAACGGAATTCACGGGAGAATAGTTAGCAAACTATTCCAAACGATGATAGGTCTCGAATCTACGAGATGTTCTTGAATCCACAAGAAAAATAGAGAAACTCTATAAATATTATTGATAATTGAATAAAAGTTGAAATATACCCATAGGCTACATCCTTATTTATACTAGTAGAAGTTCTAGCTAAAAGAAAATTACTTAGAGTGGCAACCAAACAAAGCATTACTTGGAAACCTAGACTATTCGCTAAAAAGAAATAAAATAAAATCTAACCAAAACTAAACTAGGAACGTGCGAAATATGCATCACAAATAAAATATTCTAAGAATAGTCGTAAATAAAAATTGTTACAAAAATAACGTTTCTATAAGTGATAGGGGGTGTATATCTTATCCTGCATCAAATTCTGAGTATTGAAGTTATTGATTGAGCAAACTTTTTGTAGCCCCAAAGTTTAGAATGTTTGGTTTTCATAAAATTCAAACTTTTGACCTCTTAAGGAACAAGCCTAATGCTTTTTCATGTTCACTTGGCTAAATTCTTGGGGTTTACTTTCCTTGATCTTTCTATCAATACCATGGCAACAAGTGAGCAACAATCGAAATCGGGGTTCCTTTTGCTCCCGTTCCTGCGCTACTGCTTGACCGATCGGGTGACTAAAAATAAAGACGCGTCCCAAGCGTAAGACTCGAGACTAGTGTAGCACAATATCCGGAAGTACCGGAGTCGAACCACAGAGACGACAAACGGTGTTTGACTCAAAAGTGACAAAACCCTAGTTTAACCTGGCTCTTAGGTAGCCACCCCTTGTGCAATTCGATTGGTTTATCAACTAAATGAATGAAATTAATTAACTATGGATTTAAGAAAAGAGTACAGCCGTGGGAACTCTACCGTCCACAACTAGCCCTAACCAATATTCACTCAGGTCACAATTTGCTGAAACGATTGATTTTAAAAGTGCCCCACACTGCATCCCGGGATAGAGTCTCATTCCCCCCTCCCCCATCTAATAAATTAGGAATAATGAATAACAAAAAAATAAAACAATAAATAATTTTTTTTTGAATAAAGACAAAAGTAATCCAATAATCCACAAAATTTGGATCATTTTGTTCTTAGTGAATTTTTTTTAAAATTTTGATCATAATTTTTTACCTTTTGGATTTCTCTCGTCGAGACAAAGCAATAATCAACAAAAGATCGATGCAAAACTAACAAATGCGATTTTTTTTAAATAAAGACAAAAAATTTATTTTTCTCGAACGCAAATTTCGTTAGTGTTCTCTACAAATAGATAAATTTAATCATAACCGTGAATAGAATGCTTGTGTCTTACTATTGAAATGTTTTTCATTTTGCAGAAAAGAAAGTAGAAAGGAATAACTTTAAAATAGTACTATAAAACAAAAATAAATGAGGGGGGCACAATAAACCACTAACTTCCGTCTTATAGCTTCTTACCCCAAATGCTGAAGAAGATTTTCCTCCTCTTGAATTCCATAATCCAAAAGAGAAAATCACTCACCGCCATAAAATCCCATATACTACCACCATTCTCCTAGTCTCCCTCCGTCTAATTTTGAAATATGTATTAAACTATATTCATAATTTTTTTTGAATTTTTTCTCACCAAATTAAAGAACTAATTGAGATCTTTAATTTTATGCTAAAAAACTCAAAAATCATGTGCAAAAAATCTTTTTTTATCTAAAAATTACATGTTTTTTCGGAAGAGACCAACATTTTGGAAATTTTTTTGGGTACCGAATGGATACCAAATGTCGATGACGAGCACGATCTCAGTCGTCCAAAAATGTTTTAGACCCAGATTGATTTCCTCTCTCTCCTCTCACCCGACCACTCTCTCTCCTCTTTTTCTCTCTCCTATTCAGGACAATGGTATCACGCTTTGGAAGACTGAAATTGCCGAGCGAGTACCACGTGTGCAATACCCACCCAGCACTGAAAAATTTCTCATCGTTTTGAGAGGGGAGGAGTACCACAACTAACCTTCCTCTTTACTCTTACATATGTCCCACCAGAACTTGGATCCCATCTGTTTAACACCCAGACGCAGTCGTCCATAACAAAAGACATCTTTTACCCTGTTTCCAAAAAGCCCAAATCATCAAATTGAGATGACAATCAATTCAAGAGTACCACAACAAGAACAAGAAGAACCACCACAACATACCATCCAAATTTGGGAAGCCAAAAAAGACCTTCTAACATCCATGCACCAAAAAATCTCAACCCCTCCAAACCTCCTTAGAATATCAGCAGGCCACTCCAACTGCTCCATCTTCAGAGTCCCCCAAACCCTAATCAACATCAACGGCAAAGCCTACCAACCCCACATAGTCTCCGTCGGCCCGTTCCACCACGGCGAACCCCACCTCCAAATGATCCAAGAACACAAGTGGAGGTTCTTGGGTGACTTACTGAACCGAACCCGAAGCAAGGGGTTAAGCTTGGAAGACTACTTGAGAGCTATCCAGCCGTTGGAAACCCAAGCCAGAGATTGTTACTCCGAAACCATCCGTTTTAGTTCGGATGAGTTTGTAGAGATTTTGGTGCTCGACGGCTGTTTTATCGTCGAGTTGTTTCGAAAAATCGGGGAAGTAGTCCCGATCGAGCAAGACGACCCTTTGGTTACCACGTGGATTTATTCGTTTTTCTTGAGGGATTTCATTCGGGTGGAAAATCAAATCCCGTTTTTCATCTTGCAACGGTTGTTCGATTTGTCGGTAATGCCAGGGGAAGAATCCGGTCCTTCTTTAGCTAAATTAGCCCTTATTTTCTTCAACAACGCCCTGCAAAGGCCAGAGGAGGTGCTTCTCAAGCATGCTAATACACAAGGGAGGCATCTGTTGGATATTTTGAGATCAATTTTTATCCCGGCGCACCACGACGAGTTAAAACAGGGGAATTCGCCGCCAAATCATGTCATCCAGTGCATTTCGAAGCTCCGTCGGGCGGGGATAAGTCTCAAGGCCGGTAGTCCCGATGAGAGCTTCCTCGTCGTCAAATTCAGCCACGGCGTGATTGAGATGCCCACCATCTCCTTCGACGATTTCCTGAGCTGCTTCATGGTCAACTGCGTCGCGTTCGAGCAGTGCTACAAGAACTGCACCAAGCACTTCACGACGTACGCCACGCTGCTCGATTGCCTGATCAACACTTCTCGTGACGTGGAGTTCCTATCGGACCGGAGCATCGTCGAGAATTATTTCGGGACGGAATCCGAACTGGCGAAGTTTATCAACGATTTGGGAAGAGACGTGACGTTCGATATCAATAAGTGTTACCTGGGTAATTTGTTTTATGAGGTGAATAAGTATTACAAGAGTGGGTGGCATGTTCAGTGGGCGAGCTTTCGGTACACTTATTTTAACAGTCCGTGGTCGTTTGTTTCGGCATTGGCAGCGTTTGTTTTGCTGGTTCTGTCTGTGCTTCAGACTTTGTACTCAATGCTTTCTTATATCTATCCTTAATAAATCTTGGGATGTCGTTATAGAATGTATTATTTCCCTTGTTTATGACAGGTATCTAGTAATATTAATTTCTTTTTATGTGAAGATGTCCGGGCCAGCTTGCGCGCACCTCGACTAATTCCGGAGCCTTGGAGGTAACGACCAGGCATAACCTCTAACGGCCTCAAGAGTTTACTGGTTAGGGGAATCGAACTTGAGACCTTAGGTGGGAGCACACTCTTCAATCCACTTTGCCAACCTCTTGGGGTTTTTAGTAATGCGTTGAGATTGATTTTAGTGTTTTCGAATTTTGTTTCCTCTAATTATCCTGTAGTGTAAATGTTTTTCGAAAACATATTAATCAATATCATTTGAACATGATGTTTGACGTAGTTGATGGTCTCGACAAGTTCTAAAAATAAAGAACCCCAACTAGAAGTGCTCTTGCATTAGTGTCATTATTTTTTATTTTTCAAACAAGAAAAAGATTTTACGAGGTGCTGTGAAGTAGGTTCAACTCTAGTAAAAATTAGAAACGTGGCGGGGAGGTCGCCCGGGCTCATCCTCCCTCCTCGGACTGTTCTTTCGTGGGGCATATATGATTCCCATAACCCTCAGCTTGCTCCGCAGACTCCAGAGTGTTTGATACACATCCATCATATTGATCTACCACAGGTTTTCTGTACAAATACAAACTGAGGGGGTGTTCCACTAAGGTGGTTTTTGAAAAAATTGGTTTTTTACGATTTTTTATGTGATGTATTGTGAAAGAATAATCTGTCTTGATTTTTAAAAAAAATAGTTTTTTGTTAGTGGAACACCCCTGAGTTTTCCTACCAAATTTTAATCAATGCAAAGTAATGACAGATAAGGGACTGGTAGTTGCAATCAAATCAGATATCAAGTGACACGAAACTTGACCAATTGGTCGGAGAAAAATCAAAGGAAAGAATCTTCAATTTGAAAAGGATGTATAGAATCTTCGATCATCTTTCAATCACATGGTACCCACGGTAACCAATTTTTTTTCCATTTGAGCAATTTCAGTTCCGAACGGGTCTCACGTGGTACCTGCGGACAGGTATGAAGCTAGAAATTAAACTACGCATGGGCGAATTTTTTTCTAAAATATTTTGCAGGAGCGAGCCTATATAATTCTTAGGAAATGTTTTATTTTTCTATATAATACTAGAGGTTTTTATTTTTCCTGCAGAGCCTCCCTCTGGCTTCATCATATATAAAATCACTGGTGTCGTGGACACTTGTTCAATTTGAAAAGGTTGTATAGAAATCTTCAATCATCTTTCAATCACGGGGTACCCATTCAGTACCCAAATTTTTTTTTTTTTTTTTCTGTTTGAGCAATTTTTCAATCCTGAGAAGATGTCACGTGGTACCCGCGGACAAGGACAGAGCTAGGAATTAAACTACGCATGGGCGAATTTTTTTCTAAAATATTTTGTAGGAGCAAACCTATATAATTCATAGGAAATGTTTTATTTTTCAATGTAATACTAGAGGTTTTTATTTTTGTTGCAGAGCCTCCCACTGGCTCCATCCCTGCCGCGCACGCGATTTGTGCCGTCCATTTCGGTTTTGGACTGTCCGGATTATAGAAAGAAACATGAGAGAGATGGTTTCGATTTGGGTCGTTTAATACACTTTTGGACTGTCCGGATGTAACGTCTGGGATGCAGGCCATGTGTTGCAAATTGAGTAATTTATTCAGTGATCTTTGGCATCGCCGAATAATATTTCAATACCCTTATCTACCAAATATTTGTATAATTGTACTGCCTTTTATGGTAGCCATCTACATGACAGTGAAGGGACCATTGAATTTTCTTGTTTGTGTGCAAAACCTATTGGTCCAACTACCAAAACCTTATCAAGTTTATTGAAAATAATTTATAAAGTATACATTTATCAATTAAGATATAGCTTTTTCACAACGTGCTTTTGATTATTTAGTTTTAAAAAAAAAAAAAAAAAAAAACCTTTGTAGACTCTTTCAAAGCTAGGAATATTAAGAGCAGGACAATTCACTTATCAACAAAAACGTAGATAGATAATTGAGAGAAGGACTGAGTTTATTTTCGGCGTTCTTGGACTATAAGCTGTCAAATCAAAAGAGAACCTGGACTATAAGCTGTCAAATCAAAAGAGAACGACTCTCTAATTTGACAACTTGTATCTTCCGTCTTTCAATTGTACCAAATCCCCGAAAAGCAATGAAGCTAGGGAGTAAATTGTTTGATGAGCTAGACAAGCAGGCTTATCGCTGGATAGTTTCATTTCAATGCCACTTTTTTTTTCCTTTTTTTTTTCACGGCAAAAAAGGATTTTATTAAAGTAGTTAGGGGTTGTTCCTTTTAGACAGTTTTTAGAATAAATTGACTTTTCACGGTTTTTTTATGTGATGTATTATGAGAGAATAATCTGTCTTGATTTTTGGAAAAAACGTTTTTTTGTTAATATGAAGATTCTAAGCTCGGCTTGGCCTGACCCGACAAGGGATAAGGCCAGGCCTAAACTGCACAAACAAATGAAAGCCCATGTTCTACCTAACGAGCTGTCGTTAGGCAGGCTCATAGGTTTTTCTCTCCTTTTTCTCCCCTTTTAAGTCTTTAGCCTATGCTAAACAGTTCACAATATAAATATAAAAAAAACTTGATACATACCACACTTTTCTAATGGAACTTCAGAAGAAATTTTTTCAAAACTATTAATCAAATAATCATGTTTTAAACAAATTAAACGGTTCCGACTACTAGTGTGGGCTATGGTTATTTTTGTGTCAAAAGTTTTGTGTGAGCGAACCGGTCCTATATAAAAGGAATTAACCATTGAAATCGAAATGGGGTACTCTGCTGTCCCCATGGGATGGCAGGGCCTACCAACCCCCAAAACTACGTCATTTTGGAGGTTTTAAGGGGTTCCTAAGTGTGTTGCTAAAGTTTCGTTTGACACTCCTTTGATTTATTGATTTTTCTAGGCCTAGAAAAATGATTCAAACCGCTCATTATTCTCCTAATATTATTCTCTGAGTTAATTCCAGCTAAAAATTAGCTTGATCCAATATTTTTTTTTAAAAAATAAAAGAGAATTATAATATTAATCTTTGGGCGGAATACAAGGGCACCCAACCAAATGCCACCAAGAACCCAAAACAGAATAAGTTGACCAGAAGTCAACAAAAAAACAAAAATCCAAACCCAAAGCCTGACAGACCAAGGCTACAAGAAAAACAATATTGGTAAGTGCTTTTTCAGAATTCATAGGGCAATTTAAAAATTCTAAAGAAGTCCTTACCGATATCGGATTGAGCTAATTTTTTGCATGATCTCATAAAACAATATTTGAATATTAATGAACGGTTTGAATCATCTTTGTAGAAACGATGGAGAATGAGGCTGGAAATGATTTGGTGTTTTTTCCTGTTCAAAACATTAACATTCGTTCATGATTTGGCTTACATGGAAGAAATTAGATAGTTTAGGAGTCGTATGCTATCGTCACTAAAGATGGGTTGCCAGAGTGGGGAGGGTTAGTGGAACCGACCCCATACATATATGTGTATATTGTACTTTGAAGGATGTCATGGACGATTATCAGCTCTATATTTCATTCTTTAGATCTGGACGAAATTAAGTATGAATGTTATTGGATGATTACCTCAACTGCTTATTTGTATATCACCATGGAGAAAATCATATAATCAAATTTTCTTTTCCAAAAAACTATAAATAAACATGTAGAAATATTATCAAGACTAAGCAAAGCCAAATAAAGGTCAGGCTGGCCAGTAGTTATTAGAAATCAAACCGTATAGAAGCTAATTGGAATGTGTAGGGTTCTGGTGATGCTTTTGTCAAGCATTAGTATAACTATTCTTTTGGTAACACTTTCTTTAGTGACGCCTACAACCGTCGACACACCACGATCCTAATGCTTGCCATGGTTGGACTTTTACCGACACTTTAAACCATTTCTATAGATTGCGACACAATCATGACGATCAAGATCGTTGATTTTGCGGTACTTGCTGATTAAATCATTCATGTAATTTTTTGGCTCGACGGGTTTAGAAAACCCCTTCATCAGCATGCAAATTCATTAAGAAATTAAATATATGTCAAGACCATTCTTCATAATTTGAAAGATTCTCCATATATATATATATATATATATATATATATATATATATATATATGAAAAAAGA
This sequence comes from Vaccinium vitis-idaea, assembly GCA_963854785.1. Classification (NCBI taxonomy): domain Eukaryota; kingdom Viridiplantae; phylum Streptophyta; class Magnoliopsida; order Ericales; family Ericaceae; genus Vaccinium; species Vaccinium vitis-idaea. The sequence continues at coordinate 12,987,058 of OY978220.1, forward strand.
AGAAGAGATTCTTCATTTTGAAGAATCAAAATGAAGTATGGTTGGAGATGTGCAATTCTTCATTTTGAAGATTTGAAATAAGATAGGAGATGCTGATGCTCTAATCATATGCGGATCATAATTTAGTTACCAGCATATAGTATATGTTTGAATGGGGTGCTATTTATTTACCGTTACTTATGTTGGGTAGTTGTTCGACTCCGAATCTCTTTTTTTTTTTTGTTTTGTTTTTTTGTTATCGCCAAAGCTATCGATTCTTTTGTTACACCACGGATCCGTACAAACTTTTGCCTCGACTTGATTGCGCTTCCTAGGAGGGACGATGGGATTTTTCTTTCAAATTATCAGTCCATTAATTGGACCAAAAACCGAATTATATACATAGCTCTACGTTAGAAATTCAGATTATGATCATCTTGGCACTGGCATTGTGATAACAATAACTTGCTTGGATTACTGCCGCAGACTTTGTCATAAAATTTCATAAGTTAATGAATGAATTATTTGCTTGGACTGTTAGATATAGGAAAATAAAATATTTTTTTGATTGACTACTCTTCCATCTAACTCTCATACCCACCATATGCACGCATAGAATTAAAGTGAAAAAAAAATAATATTATAAATGCCACCAGATTCGTTGAATTAAATTAATATGCCACCAGTTATAGAAAGAGATGGATGTTGATATGTGCAATTTATTATAAATGCCTTCCAGATTCGTTGAAAATTTCATTAGAAATTATTCGTAAGAAAATAATCGTGGTCGATGCTCTGATTTAAAATCTCTCTCTTTGTTTGTTAGGTTTTGAATGAAGCTCAGCCGACGCGGCTTCGTAAATTTGGACCGAATTAAACAAAAAAAGTTTCAACCAACCTAGCTACGTGCATCTTTAAACATAATTTGCATATATGTATACTACGTACGGATGGGGCAACTGGAAGGATTAGTGAAAATAATAAGTCGTTCTGTTCAAAATCTCGAAATTAATTGAGTCGCACGTAAGTTTGAACTGAATATCTAATGATATAAATATATTTACATTTAAACTACGATAAGGGATAGGAGAAAAGCAAATAAATAGAAAGACGAAGCTCAAGGAACCATTAAAGTATAAAGAATTGTTATAGGGTCCATTATAGCTATTTCCTAACACCTCTAGTCCACCTAATGTTTTCATAACATCTCTAATCCACCAAACCACTTTTTTTATTCTCTTAGGTCCATTCTATTTTTTTATTAGACAAATGTACCCTTACATTAAATTTAATAGTACATAATATAGTTTCATAGGGTACCATAGGGTTTAGGGTGCACTTTCCTATTATAGGGTTTTTAGTGGTTTAGGCACTTTCATAGGGTACCCTAGGATTTTAGGCACTTTCATAGGGTACCCTAGGGTTTAGGTTTAGGCACTTTCACATGGTACCCTAGGGTTTAGGTTTAGGGTGCACTTTCAAATTATAGGATTTTTGTGGTTTAGGCACTTTCATAGGGTACCCTAGGGTTTTAGGCATTTTCATCGGGAGTACCGGGCTGACCCAAGAAATGCATCGGGGGGTGATGGCGAGATCTGGGGTACTGATGACGAGATGTGGGGTATGTGGGGTTCTGATGGCGACATGTGGGGTACTGATGGCGACGTGGGGTGATAGGGTACCGTCGGGTAAAGGCATGTCCAATTGTCCACGACACTCTGGACGATGATCTACTGTATTTTTAGTTTTCAAACATTTCTTTGACTTTTGTGTCTCTCTCTCTCTTACTTTTCTGACGCGCACGTCGCCATCACCCGGGTTTCGCTTTTAACCGAGGGATTTTTTGGTCTTTTGCTCGCGCGTGTGGACTGCTCACCTTAAGAATTTATGGTGTGGACTAGAAGTGTTAGGAAATAAGTATAGTGGACCCTATAACAATTCACCCATTAAAGTAACGTAAATCCTACTCTATACTATTATTGATGAACTGGGCATTTGATGGGATGGGGGTAACTTGGTTGACATTTCCGAAGAAGACTTCCCTCATCCTCGGTCTTCATTTTCAAGCTCCTTTTCTTTTTTTTTTTTTTTAACGATAAAAAATAATTTTATTAATCTTTAAAAATAAATTAATTTTTATTGAACGGAAAAAAATAATTTTATTAATCTCTGAAAACGAATTAGTTTTTATTAATCTTTGAATTTTATTAAATTTTTTTCAAGCTCTAACACTTGTGTATGGTCTACTCTTGACATGCACATACAGAATCGACACAAATTCTAACCTCTAAATATCATTGTTTCGTTTCACTCCCAAAAAGATAAAAGATTTTCATCCATTTATATGGAATAACAAGGAATAAAGCACATGTAAATCCAAGAGAAACATGGCAAGATATTTTTAGTAGGCTTATGACTTGGTCTTCTAGGTGAGGATTCAAACAAATATTCCTTAAAAGGTGTAGCTTTCTTCGTATTCAGCAGGACAGCGAGCTTTTTCTTTTTTTATCGGCAAAAAAAATATATATAATAAAGACCTCGATAAGAATACATAGAGAGAGGGCAACAACTAAAACGTTACACGTAAACGTAGGACATTAATCACTTTCTCCAGCATATCATTAACTCATTTTTCATTTTTGCTCTTATCCTTCTTTAGAAGAAGCAAAAGCGGGACCTATGTCCAGTTTTGAAATCACAAAATTATGCATCAAAAGCGGACGTAGTTTGGAATTGAAGCAAATGTTTCATCACGTATCATTTCAATACTGTTCCATTCAAGCCAACAAAATTATGCAATCTAGCATCAAAATACTAATCCATACGTTTTCGTCTTTTTTTAACATTTGTTAGTTTAAAGTCATTTTGTTTCGCTTTTTCATTTGTCATAAAAAGGAAAGAAACACTAACCAAAACGTTAAGGAAAAAAAAAAAAGGTTCATTTTGACTGATTTTTTTTACCTCTTCCAAACTTTTTTCAATTTTTATTTCTCTTGTCGTGACGAATCAAAGTATCTAATTATGGTTATCACAAGTAATAATTAAGTTTACTTACAGCCAAACTAAACCACGGTAATTGTATAATTGAATTTTTTATTTTTTTTTACAAAAGAATAAGTTTCATCTGAACAATTTTTATTTTTTTTTATTTTATAAGCATAAAGAAGTTTTATCAAACAAGCGTACATCGAGCATCCAATAGAAAATAAGATGAAACACCGAATGGGCCAAGCCCAAACCCCCCAAGTTTTATGTGAACATTGCGAGATCCTATTATCAAATTTTCGACAAATCTTTTTTTGGTTGGAAAAGTGGCAGACGTTTTTATTTCTCCACGGGACCAAACTAAAGCTTGCTCTATGACTGTTAGATATTGTCTGGTGGTTGCAACTGTGTGATATTTCTTCCTATCTGTCTGGTGGTTGCAACTGTGTGATATTTCTTCCTATCTGGATAACAATGTTTAATTTAGTGCTTATAGAATGCTTATTTTTTTATTTAGATCACCATAGACGGCTGATTATTCGTAGACTCGCGTTCATTTTTGAATGCTTTTCAAATTTGCGATTTTCGATTCGTGATTTGCTGGTCAATTACCAAACTAATACAAAAGAGAGAACCAATTGTCGGCGAAGATTTTAGAAATTAATGAATTTTTCCAATCGATACCGTGTTTTAGAGATGCTGCAGCTATCATTGACAGCAGCCAATGGAGAGGGAAACGTGTTGATGGCAAGTTGTAATCCTATTATTTCGCTTAAAAATTAATTTGATGTAACGTTTTCATTGGTAATATATCGTTTTCGTTAGCAACAGATGACATATGGCATCGGCGTGCGATGGGATTTGATTTTCAAGACTAGTCGTGGTGCCTGAAAGCTAAACCGGACACCTGAAATATGAAACTGTATTGAGCAATCCGGGAGTTGTACTGAACTTAAAAAGACAACTAATTGATTATGTATAGTGCAGCAATAAATAATAGTAGTAATGTTTAAATGGTTATGTATATTCTAAGAGAAAATGTGTTAACTATAACTGTCCTTGGTTGTCATTTGTATTCATTCAAGCTTTGCAATACAGAATTTCCACAAGAAAAAAAAGAAAAGTCTTTGCAATACAAATAATTTGAAACGGTAACTTGTTAACCATGGAAACTCGTTATCTGGATAACCAATTCTGAGTGATCTTATCAAAGAAATAAATAGTTCAGTTTTTTTGCATTTGTTTCTCCTAGAATGAATTTGAACTTTTTATTTCCATTTTCCTCGACACTTTCGGAAAAACTTTTTCCTGAACACTTTCTGATAAACTTTTATTTCAATGAAATCTCTCTCTGTCGTTATTATTTGATTTTCTTTTCGTATTTTTTAGTTTTGCATCAACTTTTTGTGTATTATTGGTTCATCTCGGCGAGAGGAATAAAAAAATTATAAAATTATGACCGAAGCTTAAATTTTTTATCTCAATAAAAAATTAATTATCTCAACAAATTAATATCTCTCTCGTTATCTCAATAAAATATCGTCAAGACTAAAACAGTGACCTGTGGAAAATTTCAAAGTTTCTGGAGTAGTGTTGAAACGCCGAACCTTGATAATCAAGGCTTGATTAGTCAATCAAATGCTACCCACACACGTCTATGCAATTACTTATGCAGATATAAATATCTATGCCCATTTTCTTAAATTTAGAACCTAAACGGCTAAACCCCATTTTATCTCTCTCTCTCTCTCTCTCTCTCTCCTTAACCCTAAAAACTAAACAACTTTGCTCAAAGAGGAAAACAAACCCATGAATGATATGAATCAATCACCTCAACCCACAAAAGCAACACTCATGGATTTGAATCCAATTCCTGAGGAAAATGATTCCCAAGGATTTCATGATTTTTCGAAGGAATTCGATGTCCCGAGCCCCTCTTCACCACCTATGGCTCTGCCTATCTATGAGCTTCACCATGACCAAGTTTCCGATCGTCTCGAGCCACCACCAAAGAGCTATCCACAGATCGAAAAACCCTTGATGAAAAGCTCCCTCAGCAAAAGGCATTACTCGCCATCGACGGGAAATACACCGCGAGGGGAGAAAGAGGCGGTTTCCGAGCTACTTACGATCCTTGTGGATTGCATGGAGGAACTCAACACGAAGAGTAGGGAAACGTTGTTGAGGAAATTCTTTTCGGAGATCGAACGCGACGAGAGGCTCGAGGTATTCATCGTGGACAGGTTGAGGCAATCTGAAGTTAAGGCCATCTCTGATTTGGTTGAAAAACTTCCCTCCAGCGTGCGAGATAAAATTAGTAGTCCCGGCAGAGGGAGTTCGGTTTCGACCAAGGAGGATTCTGAGCCAAGTGCATCGAACGATGGAGGTCAAGTTCCATCGTCCGATGCAGAAGCTGGAATTTCCTCACCTGTGGATATTTATGGTACTTCTGAACGAAGCCTTATTGAAACTGTGGAAGATTTATCGCAGGAGCTGGAGCGGTTCAAAGTAAAAACCCTTGAACTCGGAGGAACTGGCTCGGCCGAGGAGGTAGGAAAGCTTGAGCGGTTCAGAGTAAAAACCCTTGAATTCGGAGGAACTGGCCAGGCCCAGGAGGATGGAAAGAATTAATCAATATTTTTTTTCCGTATTATTTTATTCTTAAATGTTGCAATTTAATTTATAATTTCGCATATTTTCTTAATATTTGGAAGCTAGGACTAGGACTGATTTCTTTTTTGTGATTTAATATGGGTCTTAATTATATGACTCTAATTGTAGGCCACCACAATGCGTTTGATATTTCAATTGAAGACAATAAATAAGATTTAATTTGTTTTTTCTCCTTAAATTCTTATTGAAATTAATAAAACATGTCGAAATTATCAGTTTTATTTTGCTTGTAGAGAACAAAATGCATGTTGTGATCCTTTCTCACTCATATTATTCGATTTTTTTTTTTTTTTGTATAAAAACAAAAGTCATGTTTGGTTCACAACTTTGAGAACTGTTTGTGGATTATTTTTTCCCCAACCAATTGATTCTTCAAAATATTATCAACAAAAATATCTAGAAGCTCTGATAGCGAATTGTGCGGTCTAAATATAGGGGTGGTTTGGAATCTAGATATCATATCTGAAGCTACAATGAGTTCAGTATTTTTGAAACTGATTTCAACTCAAAATTGAGCAAGTACGTAGGAAAAGAATTGCTGTTGTTTCTGAAAATAGCTTTGAATAAAAGAAAATTATTTTTCCAAAAATACAATCCTTTCATATTTTTCCGAAACAGCGTTGCCCGTTATTATTTTTGCTTGAAAAGCATCCTTTCCACTAGGGCTGTCCAGCAGATCATCCGATCAACCAATCCGACCAATCCGAACCACTCCGAACCATCCGTTGATCCATCCGTGAATGTTCGGTTCGGTTCCGGATCGAGAATTTCTTATCTGACGGATCCGGATCCGGATCCGGATCCGATCCGATCCGCTCGATCCGCTCAATAATCCTTCTTTAATCTGTCAAATCCACCCGATCCGACTCGATCCGATCCGATCCGTAACCGATCCGTGAATGTTCGGTTCGGTTCCGGATCTTAAAAACCATAATCCGCTATGAGCGGATTGGATCGGATCCGTATCCGATCCGTCCGGATCCGATCCGTGGACACCCCTACTTTCCACAGCGTTGCGGATTATTTTTTGCTTGAAAAACATTCTTTCCAAATGCAGGATGGGGGCACATATTTAGTCCTGACTTCAAAAAAGTTTCATATATACATACACAATACTACATTTTTCGTGGATAGGTCCTTACAATTATATTTTTTATGAAGTAAAAATTGTTAACTAGCATGTGTTTATCAAACCAATGAGGGGTTGGTTAAGTTGTTAGAGCTCAAAGTTAGGTTGGACAACAATCAGGTCGAGTCTTCATAGGTGGTAGGCTTTATCTTCGGCTCTAACATAGTAAATCAAAAAGCAATAAGGACCCGCTCTGATACCACTTGTAAGACCCGCAATCGGATCGCCTTTTGATTTACTATTACGGTGAATAAATTAATTAAATCGATTAATTTAATTAAACCCTAATCTATGTGATTATGCAAGATAATAAACGCAAGAAATAAACAGCAAGCATAACACACAGATATACGTGGAAAAACCCCAAGGCGGGGAAAAAACCACGGGAGAAAAGAGAGCACTATACGCAAAACGCGGAAACAAAGTTTCTTACAACCACGCTATGAACTCCTTCATTATTGGCTAAGAACTTCTTTGCTGACTCCTCATGAACCGCTCTAATAGATGCTCCTTCGGATTCGACTCCTCAAATCCTTGATCTACGCAGGACTCCTCCTTTAGACCAATCTCCAAACGCCTTTGAACTCCATCAAAGAACTCCAAGTGATGTAGATGATGAACAAACCAACTTGAGAGAGATTATACGAGTGTATAGATCCAATACTTCATCCAATCTCTCAAGGAAATAATCCACAAGTGTTTTTTCTTGCTCTCATAAACTTTTCTCTCTCTATTCACATTGTGGCTGCAAGGGTTAATTTTTCGAACCCTAATGAGGTTGTATTTATAGACAAAGGAAATAAAGCGCCACTGTTGCTCGACTAACTCGCTCGAGTAGAACCAATCCAATTGCTGACGCTCAACTACTCGCTCGAGCGAACCTGTTGCTTCTTGATTGGGCGAATTACACATCTCCAAATATTTTGTTTCCTTAAACAAAATGATCATCTCCAATTACATTGTTTCCTTATTCTTAATTTCTTTTCCCTCAAGATTCTTGCTTTTCCCAAACACAATAAGTCCATAATTCTTTCCGAGTAAAATCTTCACAATCTTCTTAATCTTCTCAGTCTTCCCATAATGCTTTCTGATCTTTGACTTCACACCAATCAATCAACTAACTACCATATGCATAGGATTTCAATTACATGGAAATGTCACGGAATTAGCCAATCACAAATAAGGAACTTACAACCTCCCCCTTTGGCAATTCCGGGACAAAACTATATCAACTAACAATTGAAAATCCTACCAATTGAACCATGAAATCATATAGCCCCAAACCTACACACCAGATCATCAGAAACCAAAACTGTGGAACTAGTTAGGCATTAGTATAAAAAATAAAGTAAGCATTAGCAAGCAAACAACATTTCTCCCCCTTTTTGTCACGAATTGACAAAGAATATAACAATGTAGTAAAAGGAAACCTAGATGTCAACGAGGAAGAATATATCTCAAATAAGAAACACAAGAGAAACACTAGCCGAACCTCAAATTTCATAGATAGATAATATCATGTCATGCAAATTAACAAATATGGCCATGCTTACAAAATTCGGGACCGATCAATGTTAGGACTTCATGGCCAATATGAGGGAATGCTATAAGACATAGATAGAGATCAACGAGCAAAAAGTGAGTGTGTGTAACATTCTTAGACCGAAATGGTTCAACTAAAAAATGACTCGAAAATCTCATGAAAATCAACAGATCAAGCAATTGTCCCGTCAAGAAGTCAAACCATCCTAGGTCCTTCGAGATTTTTTGTTGAATAAGTGCATGGCGGATTCTCCCCCTCAACTAGTAATTTTTTAAACAATGTATTCTCTTTTACCCCACTTGTCGTTTGACGCGACTGTCCAGACTGGATAGAGCCGAATGCAACCGGTTACTAAGCAAGTGGTCCAATACTACTTCCACCTTATATCGTATTGCCCCCTTTTCCATAGACTCTCATATTTTTAAATATCCTCACCGATGGGAATGGCTTTTTCTATTGTATTTTGCACTTTCATCGGCGGCTTTCACCCTAAAGGTAGCCCTTTCCTCAAGTCAATCACTCAACAATATGGACGGAGAGATGGAAATAATAAATATATGGTGGTGGATAGATTTCAACATCACAAGAGGAATTCTAGTCTTAGGTCAATCTCGCAAGGGAAAGAAACAAGATATTCTGATATTTTCATGAGATTCCCAACTCAGACTTAAGGAGCCATTTAACAGACTTTGATGTACGAGAGTGGCACGATGATTGACTATCATGACAAAATAGCATCCCTCTATAATTGATTATGAAATAGAAACAAAGATAGACCACCAAATCTTGCAATAATGGACGTATCTATAATAAACATGAATCTCATTATGCCATCCATAAATAAAAGTTCAAAGATTTCAACTAACCAAAAAAAAAAAAAAAAACACTATTTTTTTCTTTAATTTTTTTTAATGATTTAAAAAAAAAAACAAAACAGATTAGGTGCAAATAAAAAAAAATGCAAGAAAAAAACTTATTGCAAGATCACTTGTCTAAGATCACTTTTCCTAACCCAAATAGACTTGGTTTTTAACATTGCAGGCCTTTCAACTTTCTTATGCCCCACACTCATATCATACTCTTGCATAAGCTTCCTAAAACTTGGCTTTTGATTTATACCCGACCAATTTAGCCTATGATTGCCATATTTGTTTTTCAAAGAAGCATAAGGATAACCATGAAAGTGAAAACAATTAGGTCTAATGTGCCCATGGACTCCACAAAAATGACAAACAGGTTTAAACAATTAGGTCATTACTGGATGTAGTACAAATAGGTTTTTGTAATGAAAAAACATTAATCTTTACCTCATGAGCTTTACCATTATGTTTGTTTCCATCACATGCAGTAGAAGGATTCGTAAAGCCAAGACCAGCTGTATCTCCAACCATTCTCTGAGCTTCGAGAATATCATCCAATGATTTTGAACCTGCATTCCAACACTTAATAGTAATGTTAGCCTCTTTAAGTTCAGAATTCAACTTGTTGATTTGAACTTCTAAAGATTTGTTTACTTCAACAAGATTGTTTTCTTTCTCTTGAACATCTAAAATTTTCTTTTTCAAGATATCACATTTATCATTACTAGATTTCAAAGAAACTTCCAACTCACTTACCTTGATTTGAACCTTCCCCAATTCTTGTGTGATATTAGCAACACTTTCCTCACTAAACTTAACTTTACTGACAAGCTTAACATTAGCGCGAGAGATTTTTCGACTCTCTAAATAAAGCTTGTTATAGTTATCTTTCAAAGTCTCAATATCAAAGTTCTCATCCACCTCCTCTTCCTCACTATCATCTTCAAAGTTAGAAAATCCAGACTCAAGAGAGGCAACAAAAGCAACTACATTCCCATCATCGCTACTACTATCCTCTTTAGGATTATCCGAACTATTTGAGTCACTATTATCATCCCAAGTTTTAACATTCAAGACCTTTTTGTTCTTTTTGTTTCCACAATCTAAAGCAATATGACCATAGCCTTGACATTCATAACATCGAGGACCCAAAAATTGACCTTTTCCTGTCTTTTTCTCTTTATCTTTAGAAGATTCAGATTTATATTTCCCACTACCTCTATCTTTTGACTCTTTACCAGAAAATCTTTTTGTAAAACTTCCCTTTTTAAAAACCTTTTGAAATTTTTTTGTAAAAAGAGCCATAGCTTCAGTATCATACTCAACAATCTTGTCATCAGAATCAGAATCATAAACGTGATTACTTTTAAAAGCAATTGGATTAACTAAAGTTTTAGTTTTTTGTTTCACTACGTCATACTGCAATATATCTGCTTCATAAGTTTGAAGTAGTCCGACAATTTCTTCAACAGACATGTTAGGAAGCTTTTCTTACCCTGAAGCATGGTGACTTTAGTTCGAAAACGTTTAGGCAAGGATCTTAAAATCTTTTTAACAACTTTAAAATCAGACATAGGCTCACCTAGGGTAAAACTTGTGTTAACAATGGTGTTAAGCCTAGCATAAAACTCATTAAAGCATTCATCTTCCTCCATCCTAACACTACAAGAAAAAATGTCTACTGTGAGGATTGAGTTTCCTCGCCAAAGAACCAAATTTCCTCGCTAAAGGAATTGGCGAGGGAAAATTTTATCGCCAGGTTTCCTCGCCAAAAGGTTGTCGCAAAAGGTATTCTAGCGAGGAAAAATAAATTTCCTCGCCTAATCTGCCAATTGGCGAGGAAATTTTTTGTCGCCTATTCGGAACAATTGGCGAGGAAAGTTTTCCTCGCCTCGCCTATTCGGACCAATTGGCGAGGAAATTTTGTTTTCCTCGCCTATTCGGAACAATTGGTGAGGAAATTTTTCCTCGCCTATTCTAAGCAATTGGTGAGGAAATTTTGTTTTCCTTGCCTATTTAGAACAATTGGCGAGGAAATTTTTCCTCGCCTATTCTGACCATTTGGTGAGGAAAAATTTCCTCGCCAAAACTCCTGAAATTAAAAAAGAAGAAATCCAATTCTAGCTTCTCCGCCTCCGCTGGGAATCGAACCCGCGATCTCCTCTCAACCAACGCGCGCCCCATCCACCACACCAACTTCCATTTCAATGCAAAGTTTAACAACTTTTAATATATAACCTTTTGTAGTTCTTTTTACCTCACTATTTTTTTTAAATCTTTTTGTCTAAATTTCGTCTCTTTGTAGTGTTTCTTTAAACTTCTTTCTTAAATCTTTTAATGTTTTTTGTTTTTACTGAAGTTCTTATTTTTTTATAATTTGATATTTTCCTATACCCTTTTATAAGTCTTTACTTGTTAGAATTACTTACCTTTGCATTTATATATTTGTTTATTTTTAAATTGGATTTTGTTAATATGTGCCCCCAAGGCACATGATAAGAACACATTAATTGCTCCACCTTACTCCACTTCCACAAGGAATTAAAGTAGAGTAATCAATTGTGTTTTGGAAAGATAAATCTTTTTTTGATTAGACGAAAATGCCACCAACTACCCATACCCATGGAACAAAAACCTAAGATGCAATACTTGGCCAAATAAAAACGAAAATTATTTGAGAATTAGTTGGCTAGTGTTCTCCCATAAAGTTTTGGAACATAATTTTAGAAAATTAATTATCAAACATAAACCCAAAAATGAAGAAATGTTGTTGGGTGAGACCAAACCACCTTCTTCGTTCCAATCGATAACATAAATTCTTCTTAACATCATGTTTTTAAACATTATTAGTATGCTAAAGAGTAATTTGGAATTTATTGACAAATAATTGATCTACTCTTTGGCTTTCTTGAATTTTTTAAACTTCTTATCAGGAGAATTTACTTCACTAATTTGTTTTGAAGAGAAAATGTAAAAGTAAAAGAGGACTAAATATAAAAAGATTAAAAACAAGACAACATTAGCCCAAATAATAAGTCGAAAATATAAATTTTCTGGCTTGGGGATTTTTTTTTTATATAAATTTTAGTTGAAGGGAAAAATCAATTGCTTTGTGTTTGTAGACCATTTTGGTGAGTGATGCCCGTAGGATTTTTTTCTCTTTAGCGGGTTTAAACCGAGTTGAAACACTTATTAGAAAACTAAAGGGCAGTTGAAAAGATAGCATTGAAAGAAAAGTTAAAGGGTAATTTTTTTTAATGACCGTTAAAGGGTAATTTAGTCTCATTAGAAACACGTTTTCCTCCTAGACAGTATGATACCCACCTTTGTTTCAAAATGGATGATCGTTTTAGGAGACCAAATCATTTTTCTACTAGAGTAATAATAATAATAGATTTATATGCAAATGACATGATCAATATGATATGAATACATTTAGTCTCACTAATTAGTATGTGCATACGACAAATAAGTTCTTTTATTATAATTTTATGGTATCATAAATAGGATAAATATCTTACCATTGGGATAATACAACACATTTATATCAAAATCTAAATAGTCCTAGAAAAGGTGTGGAAATATTTCGTCACCTAACATTAACATTTGGCGACGAAACAAAATTTCCTCGCCCATTCTGAACAATTGGCGAGGAAACTAGCAATTCCACACCAAATCTTAGCTTTTTTGCGAGGAAAGATAATTTCGTCGCCAAATGGGTACCCTTTAGCGAGGAAATATGCATTTCCTCGCCAAATCTTAGCTTTTTGACGAGGAAATATAATTTTGTCGCCAATGTTAGCTTTTTTGGCGAGGAAAGATAATTTCGTCGCCAATCTTTGATGTTTAGCGAGGAAATTCAAATTTCGTCGCCAAATGGTAGCCTTTTAGCGAGGAAATGTTCATTTCCTCGCCAAATCTTAGTTTTTGGGCGAGGAAAGATAATTTCGTCGACATAGTGTACTCTTTGCCGACGAAATCGATTTCCTCGCCATAAAGACCCATTTGGCGAGGAAATTCAAATTTCCTCGCCAGCTTTCGTCGCCATAGTTACTTTTTGTTGTAGTGTAATTAACTCAAAATTTGTCACTACCCTTTGAAGTTTTGATTGCTTAACAGTGTCAGTACCCTCATGAGTAGTAACCAAAATATCCTAAGCCTCTTTAGCAATTTCACAATTACAAATACGGGAAAATTCATTAAGATCAACAGCAGCAAATATAGCATTAATTGCTCTATCATTAGCAGAACGAGCAGTTCTTTCGGTGACAGTATATGAAAATAGAGATTTAGGGACTTGTTTCTCCTCCACTGTTACCATGGGTACAGTGTAACCCATGAGACAAGTATTCCAAACTTCACCATCAATAGCTTTTAAGAAAGCTCTCATCCTAGCTTTCCTATAGTAAAAATTATCACCATTAAGCATGGGTGGACGAGGAGTGGAAAAAGTCATCTCCATAATAGTAAATCAAAAAGCAATAAGGACCCGCTCGTGAAAAAAAATTCACAAAATCAATATGAGCGACCCGCTCTGATACCACTTGTAAGACCCGCAATCTGATCGCCTTTTGATTTACTATTACGGTGAATAAATTAATTAAATCGATTAATTTAATTAAACCCTAATCTATGTGATTATGTTAGATAATAAACGCAAGAAATAAACAGCAAGCATAACACACAGATATACGTGGAAAAACCCCAAGGCAGGGAAAAAACCACGGGAGAAAAGAGAGCACTATACGCAAAACGCGGAAACAAAGTTTCTTACAACCACGCTATGAACTCCTTCATTATTGGCTAAAAACTTCTTTGCTGACTCCTCATGAACCGCTCTAATAGATGCTCCTTCGGATTCGACTCCTCAAATCCTTGATCTACGCAGGACTCCTCCTTTAGACCAATCTCCAAACGCCTTTGAACTCCATCAAAGAACTCCAAGTGATGTAGATGATGAACAAACCAACTTGAGAGAGATTATACGAGTGTATAGATCCAATACTTCATCCAATCTCTCAAGGAAATAATCCACAAGTGTTTTTTCTTGCTCTCACAAACTTTTCTCTCTCTATTCACGTTGTGGCTGCAAGGGTTAATTTTTCGAACCCTAATGAGGTTGTATTTATAGACAAAGGAAATAAAACGCCACTGTTGCTCGACTAACTCGCTCGAGCAGAACTAATCCAATTGCTGACGCTCAACTACTCGCTCGAGCGAACCTGTTGCTTCTTGATTGGACGAATTACACATCTCCAAATATTTTGCTTCCTTAAACAAAATGATCATCTCCAATTACATTGTTTCCTTATTCTTAATTTCCTTTCCCCCAAGATTCTTGCTTTTCCCAACCACAATAAGTCCATAATTCTTTCTGAATAAAATCTTCACAATCTTCTTAATCTTCTCAATCTTCCCATAATGCTTTCTGATCTTTGACTTCACACCAATCAATCAACTAACTACCATATGCATAGGATTTCAATTACATGGAAATGTCACGGAATTAGCCAATCACAAATAAGGAACTTACAGAGTACTCTACAGATAGTTGTGTGATGTGATAGAACAATATTCCCTGACGGAGGTACCAGGTGTCATTCACTTTCATTTTTTTTTTCTTGTTTGACCAGGGAAAGAAATTTCTTTGAAGTTGGACTGGTAGTTATTGAAAGAGTACATGGTTGCCAAATTGGTAGCCGACCTTTTGATGTTGAACCTTTTGGAGTATCCATGACATAAGCCTCAGTTTGAACCCGGAGTTCTAATACCAATTTGTTGTGCCGAAACCCGAAGTAGAGAATATAACAAAACCAACAAGAAAACAAGAGACAAGGATTTACGTGGTTCCCCCCTAAGCACGGAGCTCTAGAGGGACGTCCACGGGGAAAGAGCAAGAGGATTCACTAACAACGGGAAGAAATACACATTACCGTCTATACCTGTAACTCTCACTTGAAGCATCCACACAATATGTAGGGACAAATCTCCACTACAAGACATTACACCAATACAGAGTAAAAATGCCGACTAAAAAAATTTACTCGGTTATTGGTGTACCATTGCCGACTAAACTATCTTATTGGCTAAAAGTACACTTTTGCCGACTAAAAACTCATTTTACTCGGGAAAATTGTGGCGCCAAAGCTAAATTTGGTGGGAAACATTTTGCCGAGTAAATTTTAGTCGGCATTGTATTTTTTGGTGGGAAAATAGTTCCCGACTAACTTATTTAGTCGGCACTCATCAAAATTTTTGAATATATATTTTTTTTTTGCCAATTTGAAAAATTCAAGGGAATGTTGGTTGGGGAATTATGGTATTTCCCGACCAAACTTTACTCGGCAATTGTATAATATAATTATTTAGTCCCACATATAATTTATGCTAATGTACTATGTCCTAAAAACTAATTTTAAGATATCATCAATTACATCACATAATTATGGGCGATTATAACATTCAATAATTTACGTAAATGATATAACCAATTAGTATAATGAAATCAATGATCTTGATCGTCATGATTGTGTCGCGTTTGTATGGTTCCTTTACATTCAATTACTGCAAAAGACTTAGCTTACTATCAGTTGTGTCCCAATGAAGGGGTTTTCTAGGCCTTGTTCGTTTCACAGTTTAATTTTAGTTTTAGTTTTGATGACATCATCATTTCCCTCATTTCTCTCTCTATCTCTCTCCACTCATTACACCTGACATCATCAAAACTAAACTAAATTATCTTACCAAACACAACCATAATCCTTTCAGTAGCAGTACTTTCTGTTTCGCTTTCAACGTACCTCTTCTCCGCGAGCGCTTTCAATTGTTTTTTCCCGCTTAATTTTAGAAGATATAATTTTGAAAAATGGGCTCACACATGCGCATGCGGCATTCTCTGTTAGGAATCGAACAACACGTTTATTAATCCAAATGCCCCTGCGAATTTTGGAACTAGAGTAACAGAAAACAAGAAAGACAAATATATATATTATACATAAACAACCTCAACGTGAGAAAAAAAAACCATGGGAGCCATACTAGTCCATTATAAATATGGAGTATAAGTCTTTTATCTTCTCTCACAGAAAAGTTTTCTCTAGCCTTGTTCCTTGTTTGATCCAAAAAAATACTCTTACCCTAATTACAAAGCAACTTCAGTATAAGTAGGTAACACCCAATGACCTAAATTGCCCCTATTCAATTACTACTACAAAATACTCTTTTGGATTGCGGCACAAACTTTTGTGTAGAATCCCTTTCACACCTAGGCTATTGCTGAAAGTTATCGACATCTCCGACATCCTCATTATGTGAAGTAAGTTTTTTTTTTTTTTTTTTATCGCAAAAGAGATGATATATTAAAAACTCGACAAGGGTACATCGAGGGGAAAGGGATCAACGGAAAATTGAAACCCAGGGGAAAAAAAAAAAACAAAGTAACTGAAAGCAAGGGGAACAGAGAAGGAGCTCAAGGGAGAGCTAAATTATTAAGCGTCTGATGGAATCGAAATTCCCAATAAAGTCTTCCACCGAATAGGAACTCAATTTATTAAGTCCTTTGATCCAGAGAGCTACCCTAATTTTGGCCAATTCAGCACAATCTCCCCAGGTTGAGACCTTGTTGAAAATGAGGTCATTTCTCGCTTTCCAAATTGACCAGTTGTTATTCCTTGACGACAGACGATGTTACCTTTCGGTAGAACTTATGAGTCATTTGTTTTGTAGCTAAATTTAGGCATAGGTTTTAATATACGTGTAACTATTTTTTTCCCATTCCCTTCGGTCAAAGCTCTTATGCTTGGATTCAATAAATACCTATAACGTAAGCTGTTTTTTTTTTTCCTAAAAAAGCTGCAGACGTGTAGTTTGGAAGCAAATAAAATAATGTTCCTTTGATCAAGCCAACGAAATTCTGCAATGTTCTCAGTAACCATCAAAATACTACTCCATACGTTTTCGTCTTTTTTGAACATTTGTTAGTTTAAAGTCATTTTCGTTTCGCTTTTTCATTTTTCATAAAAAGGAAAGAAACACGAACCAAAAGGTTAAGGAAAAAAATTTCACTAAAGCTTAAAATTAGCCCAAATAGACTACTCCATTTCCTTTTTGACTAGCTAATTGTTTTTTTTTTATTTTTCCCCTCTTCTAAACTTTTCTCAATTTTGATTTCTCTTGTCGTGACGAATCAAAGTATCTAATTATTGTTATCACAAGCTAATAACTAAGTTTACTTACGACCAAACTAAATCAATAGACAGGAAATGAAACCAAAATCACTAACAAATGAAGTGAGCGCGGCATGGTAAGCCTTTCATGGGCCACCGGCTCGCATACACACCAGTTGCCTAAGCAGACCCGAAACCTTCGAGACGGAATGATGAATCCTATCAAAGGTTAGCAATAAAAAATCCCAACGGATACCCAACACAAACCATTACACATTACAACGCAGATGCAATCAAACGAACCAAAAAACAAAGCAGCTAAAAACAATAAAACAGCTAATCTGGATATATGTGAACATTGCGATATCCAATTATTGAATTCTTGACCAATTTATTTTGTTTTGTTGGAAAAGTGGCAGACGTTTTTACTTCTCCACGGGACCAAACTAAAGCATGCTCTATGACTGTTAGATATTGTCTGGTGGTTGCAATTGTGTGATATTTTTTCCTATCTGGATAACAATGATTAATTTAGTGCTTATAGAATGCTCTATGAATGTTCATTTTTGAATGCTTTTCAAATTTACGATTTTGATTCGCTGGTCAATTACCAAACTAATACTAAAGATAGAACTAGTTGTCGGCAAAGATTTGAGAAATTAATGAATTTTTCCAATCGATACCGTGTTTTAAAGATGCTGCAGCTATCATTGACAGCAGCCATTGGAGAGGGAAACGTGTTGCTGGCAAGTTGTAATCCTATTATTTCGCTTAAAAATTAATTTGATGTAACGTTTTCATTGATAATATATCGTTTTCGTTAGCAACAGATGACATATGGCATCGGCGTGCGGTGGGATTTGATTTTCAAGACTAGTCGTGGTGCCTGATAGCTAAACCGGACACCTGAAATATGAAACTGTATTGAGCAATCCAGGAGGTGTACCGAACTTAAAAAGACAACTAAGTAATTATGTATATTGCAGCAATAAATAATATATAGTAGTAATGTTTAAATGGTAATGTATCATTTGCAGATAAAATGTTTACCTGTGACTGTCCTTTGGCCCTATCGTGAAGGACGAATGACGAAGCAAGTTGTCATTTGTATTGATTCAAGCTTAATTTGCAATACAGAATTTCCACATGAAAAACAAGAAAAGACTTTGCAATACAAATAATTTGAAACGGAAACTTGTTATCTGGATAAACCAATTCTGAGTGATCTTATCAAAGAAGAAACTTGTTCCAGAATCCTACCATTATGGTCACTGGTAGGGCTACAAATAAACCGAACCGTTCGTGAATTGTTGGAGACTCGATTCGAGTACTAAACGAACTAAACTTGACCCTTAATTTTAAGCTTGTTTAGTAAATGAACCGAACTTGAGCCTGACATATGTACGTATATAACACCCCATGTGAACTCCAAATTACTTAAATTGAACAACGGTACATGACAACTGTGGCAGTGTTCGGTTGGGAGTTTTGGGCCGGTTTTGGCCCTGTTTTGGTTTTGCTTACATCATCATTTCCCTCATTTCTCTCTCTACCTCTTTCCACTTATTACACCTGCTTACATCATCAAAACTAAACTAAACTAGACTAAACTAAACCTACTAACCGAACAAGGTATAATCTCGCTAGATATGTCATAGTGATCCGAAAGTACCGGTTTAGTGCGTTTTAGTTGGTTCTTTTTCCTGGACACTTTCTGATAAACTTTTACTAGATCCTCAAATTTTTGGCATGCTAATCATGTCCAAGTGCCGGTTTAGTGTGTTTTAGTTGGTTCTTTTTAGTTTTTCGTTCACTTCTTGCCAACCTTTTGCCCTACAGTGCCATATTATTGTTGGGTGTTTAGTTGAGTTGCTATTCTCCCGTTGTGATGTCTCTTTTTCTAGCCGTTGCTTTTTGTGTGCCTCTCTCGTTATCTCAACAAATTAATATCTCTCTCGTTATCTCAATAAAATATCGTCATGACAAAAACATTGACCTGTGGAAAATTTCAAAGTTTCAAGGCTTGATTAGTCAACCAAATCCTATCCACACACGTCTATGCAATTGCTTATGCAGATATATAGTATAAATATCTATGCCCATTTTCTTAAATTTAGAACCTAAATCCCATTTTCTCTCTCTCTCTCTCTCTCTCTCTCTCTCTCTCTCTCTCTCCTTAACCCTAAAAACTAAACAACTTTGCTCAAAGAGGAAAACAAACCCATGAATGATATGAATCAATCGCCTCAACCCACAAAAGAAACACTCATGGATTTGAATCCAATTCCTGAGGAAAATGATTCCCAAGAATTCCCTGGTTTTTCGAAGGAATTCGACGTTCCGAACCCCTCCTCACCACTTATGGCTTTGCCTAGTAGCTATGAGCTTCACCATGACCAACTTTCTGATCATCTCGAGCCACCACCAAAGTGCTATCCTCCACAACTCGAAAAACCCTTGAAAACCAGCCTGAGCAAAAGGCGTTACTCGCCATCGACGGGAAAAACACCGCGAGGGGAGAAAGAGGCGGTGTCCGAGCTAGTTACGATCCTTGTGGAATCCATGGAGGAACTCAACACGAAGAGTACGGAAACGTTGTTGAGGAAATTCTTTTCGGAGATGGAACGCGACGAGAGGCTCGAGGTATTCATCGTGGACAGGTTGAGGCAATCTAAAGTTAAGGCCATCTCGGATTTGGTTGAAAAACTTCCCTCCAGCGTGCGAGATAAAATTAGCAGTTCCGGTGATGGGAGTTTGGTTTCAACCGAGGAGGATTCCGAGCCAAGTGCATCGAACGATGGAGGTCAAGTTTCATCGTCAGATGCAGAAGCTGGAATTTCCTCACCTGTGGATATTTATGGTACTTCTGAACGAAGGCTTATTGAAACTGTGGAAGATTTATCGCAGGAGCTGGAGCGGTTCAAAGTAAGAACTGTTGAACTCGGAGGAACTGGCCCGGTCGAGGAGGTAGGAAAGCTGGAGCGGTTCAGAGTAAAAACCCTTGAATTCGGAGGAACTGGCCAGGCCCAGGAGGATGGAAAGAATTAATCAAAAAAAAATTTCATATTATTTTATTCTTAAATGTTGCAATTTAATTTGTAATTTCGCATATTTTCTTAATTTTTTTGGAAGCTAGGAGCCTAGGACTGATTTCTTTTTTTGTGATTTGATATGGGTCTTAATTATATGACTCTAATTGCAGTCCACATTGCGTTTGATATTTCAATTGAAGACAATAAATAAGATTTAATTTGCTTTTTCTCCGTTAATTCTTCGTTGAAATTAATCAAATATGTCGAAATTATCAGTTTTATTGTGCTTGTAGAGAATGCATGTTGTGATCCTTTCTCACCCATATTATTCGAGTTTTTGTTTTTTGAACAAAAACAAAAGTCATGTTTGGTTTCACAATTTTGAGAACTGTTTTTGGATTATTTTTTCCCCAACAATTGATTCTTTAAAATATTATCAACAAAAATATCCAGGAGCTCTGATAGCGAATTGTGCGGTAAATATATGGGTGGTTTGGAAAAGAATTGGTGTTTTTTCTGAAAATAGCTTTGCATAAAAGAAAATTATTTTTCCAAAAATGCAATCCTTTCATATATTTCCAAAACAGCATTGCCCATTAATATTATTTTTGGTTGAAAAACATTCTTCCAAAAGCAGGTGGGGGTAGATGTTTAGTCCTGACTTTAAAAAGTTTCGCATATGCATACACAATACTACATTTTTCGTGGATAGGCCCTTACTATTATATTTTATAAAGAAAATTTGTTCGTGAAAGGCTTCAAATTCTTCATAGAAAAAAAAAATATATATAGGTGGACGCAATGGAAAAATGTTAACCAGTTGTTGAACATATGTTTACCTAACCAATGAGGGGTTGGTTTAGTCGTTAGAGCTCAAAGGCTTAGGTTCGAGTCTCCATATATATTGGTGGGCTTTAGCTTCGGCTCTAATGGCTGTGTTTGGTTTGATAGTTTAGTTTAGTTTTGATGATGTCATAAGGTGTAATGAGTGAAAAAAGATAGAGAGAGAAATGGAGGACATGATGATGTCATCAAAACTAAATTAAAATTAAACTGGAAAACGAACAGGGCAAATATAAGTGTGGTGAAGTTCTCTATAGATAGTGGTGTTGTATGACAGAACAATACTCCTTTGCGGAGGTAACAGGTGCCATGCACTGTCAAAAAAAAATTTTAATTATGAACAATACTCCTTTGCGGAGGTAACAGGTGCCATGCACTGTTAAAAAAAAAAATTAATTATTACCGGGGAAAGAATTTTCTTGTAAGTTGGACTGGTAGTTATTGAAATTCGTGTTTGCCAGATTAGTAGCCGAACTTTTGATGTTGAACCTTTTGGAGTATCCATGACATATTGAAACTGTCGTCTACAAAAGAAAGCCAAAGACTAGTACTAGCATGCCTATCGCTTTAAATTGAAAATTTTGTCTGCGCCAATTCGCCAAACTATTTTTATATTGTATTGCAAGTAATACCCCTAAACAATGTTGTATTTCCAGTATACCCCTCAAGTTCAGAACTCAACGTATAGGCCCCTACTTATGAAGATTCTTATTATCTATTGTCTATTTATTGTGATAAGAAAGCGCTAAATATTGGAATTAGTGATGTGAACTACTCCCTCTGTCCCTTTTGAATAGTTAAGTATTCAATTTTGGGTTGTCCCTTAATAAATATGTTTTGAAAAGTTAATGGATAAAAGTTTGTATAATTATTGTTTTGCCCTTTTGAAAAGGAAATGGTGCATTTTTCTTTTGAAATGTGGTTATTGCTGGTGTATGTAGTTGCTGCATGTTTTTGTTTATTTATTTATTTATTTTGGTTTTTTGGATTGTAGAAAATAAAAAATGATATGGGTACACCAAACTTGCACCCCACATGCACACCAAGGTGATGTGGCAGACAAGGAGAAACCCAATGTGTGGCCCACCTGAAATGATGGGCCTCTCCTTGTCTTCCACATCACCTTGGTGTGCAGGTGGTGTGCAAGTTAGCTGTACCCATAGCATTGTTGGTAGAAAATAATTCACTGTTTTGGTTAATGAATGGACCAAAGCGGCCCAAAATTGTGTGTGTTGAGTCTGGTGACCAGTGAATCAAATGTAATGGTCTTAATGGAAATGTGGTATTGGGCCTATTTTGACTTAATGCAGCTCAAAATTTGATGTTTTGATCTGCCAAAAAAAATCACATCCAACTTTTGCAGCCTAAAATGAATGGCCCAATAAGTGGCCCACCAACCCGACCAACCCGTCGCCCGACCTCACTTGATCCCATCATGTTCGGTCAGAACCAGACTCCATAATCGTTCGGGGTGTTATGATGTGATTTTTGGGAATCATTTGGGAATGATGTGATTTTTGGGAATCATTTGGGAATGATGTGATTTTTGGGAATCATTTGATAATCACATCATAACACCCCGAACGATTATGTTTCATCATGTTCGGTCAGAACCAGACTCCGAACGATTATGCTGCCCTAACTGTTTTTCCTAAATGATTTTATCAAATAAAATGGGAGATTTTATGAAACTCATTCCTCAAATGCTAAAAGCTAGGAGCAAATTTTTTTTTTTGTTCAACCCCATCCCCTTTTTCTTTTCGAAACATGATTTTATCAAAACTAAATTTTATCATTTGGGGACACAACGTGATTTTATCATCTCTCTGCAAAAAACTCAACTAAAATGGGAATTGTCATTTTATCATTTGGAAAAATCCACCTAAAAATGGTAAGGAGGTTGAATAGATCAAAGAGGAACAATAGAAAGAAGAAATCTATTTTTGAGTAAAAGTAAAAAATAAAGAGTTGGAGGTTTCCTCCTCTTTCATCCATCAATCGATATCTGTAACAGAAAATCCATGTTAATTAAAAATCCTTGAAGGTGATGGATACAAGTGCTTTGTTGGGAGTAAAATTTAAAGGAAGGGAGAGTTTTAATTTGAAGTAATTATCGAGTTGGAGGAGAGTGAAATTTCTGAAAGTGAGGTCAAGGATCTTGTAGCTTTGAAGGATGGTGATTCTGTAGATTTGGAAATTGGAGTCTCACGCTCTATGGAGTTTTTTACTTTATTTTCTTCCCGTTTGCTTCTTTTTGTTTTGCGTGTTGTTTTTGGCTATGCTTTGGTCCGTTTTGGTGTTTTTTCTGCAATAATAGGTGTTTTTGGTAGGTTTCGTTTTGTTTGGAGGTGTTAGGGTGTTTTGTCATTTGGTCCTTGTTATTCGGTTGGCGTGTTGCCTTTTGGGTTTTCTGCGTCTTGGGTGGAGCTTATCATTGTGCCCTTTAGTCCATTTAATCTTTGTCATCATTTCCAAAGATTAATAAATTTCATTTGCCTAGCTAAAAAAAAAGGGCTAAGTTTCATCAACTATATATTTTGGCCCCTTATGTACAAGTCCTTGCTCTTTTTATTTTTGCTAAGCAAAGAAAGATTTAACCAATCGATGAATAAGCGAGAGATTACTAGAAAAGTATGAAGGTGCACACTCTCAAGCCCCGTTGATCACACTCTCCTCTTCCATCACCATTGGCAAGTTGAACCAGCCACCTAACTGCTGTCTTTGGCACCTACCTATGGTGGGAAACCTGGTTGCAGTTTCGTGATTAAGGCTTGAGGTTAACAGGTTTGCTTCCTTCTAAACCCTCAAGTTCTTAACCTGTATATGTGCTATCAACTTTTATTGGGTCCGTCTAAATTTATAACCACAAATTAATACATCGAAAAAGAAATTGAAATGTCCTGAGATAAATGTAATTAATGTCCTGAGATATATGTAATTAAGAACATGGAGTGGGTAAAATCTGATTACCCCTAACCAAGGGCATGGCACGTGCCCTAATCGACCACCACGAGAGGGTGAATAGCTCGGCACCACGAAGGAAGCCTAAGCCCCTTGCTGAGCTGGTTTGGCCATGAATAAGGCCAAACCAATAAAGATTAAACTAATAAATCAGGATGCACTAGCTCGGCGTAAGGCATAAAGGGATGCCCCTGATATGACCGAGCTAGGAAGGCTACATGTATAGCTTGAACAGCATTCTGGAATACATAATTCAGCTCGGCGTGTTTAGCTGAGCTATGTAGGGGTTATTCCAAGCTACGTGGAAGCACGGCACCGCCACGAATAAAGCGGTGAGATATTCTGGAATATTCTACAACGGTTCCTTATGAGATAAGGAGCAATCCCGTAAAGCAAGGGATTGATATGGAAGTCCTAATGTGATTAGGAATGAACCTCATATAGGAAAGAGTCCTATTAGGAAAAGAATTCCTAAACCTAGTAGGAAACAGGGGGCACGAGACGCCTAAATCAACAAGCTATCTATACTTATAAATACAAGGCCATACCCATGAGGAAAGGTACACGGTGAAACCCTTTTCATACGCATTGTGATTTGAGAGTTCAAGTACGAGATACTAACTTAGGCATCGGAGGGCCTTTGCCGACGAGAGGCAAAGGTGCTCTAACCCTTTTTCTGTCTTGCAGATTTAGGGTTGAATCAAGGAAGCACGTGATCCTGGCTTACGTGGATTTATTCCTCGTACAATTGGCGCCATCTGTGGGAAACGCCAACGAAAAGCTCTTTTCAACAAAGATCAACAATGGTGATTTCGGAGCCTGTCTTGTGCACTCCACGAAGAGAGGATGTGGAAGACGACGGTGGGACCATTCTTGTGTACACTACGAGAAAGAGTACAAAGGTGGACAAAACTCCTGCAGTTGTGAAAGAACCACAAAAGAAGCTCGCTACTAGGAGGTTTAATATAGGGCATATCCCTGAGATTCCAAAGTTCAGGGATACACGCCTAATAAACTATGATTCTCCAAGATCAGGCGAGCGACGAAGACGCTCAAAGACACCACCAAGAGGTGGGGGAGCTTCCATCCGACGTGAACGGAGGAGAAGCCCGCCGAGGAGGGAGGATCATAGGCGAACAAGGGATCAAGAGAAAGAGGACAGCCTCGACAGAAAAGAACAGGAGGCAGAAGAACTGGCCCGTGAAGTCACTCGACGAGAACGAGAGATTCAGGACCTAAAGAAACAACTCCAAGAGAATGAGAAAGATTTACGTTCACGGACGAGATTCGTGCAGTACGAGAAAGAAAGAAGGGTCCATCATCGTGACAATGTCTCCGCTGACCGAACAACCTCTCCACAAAAATGGAGAGAAACGAGCGTTTCCGTTGAAAAGAAAGAAAGGAGGAAGCACGCTAGGGACAGGTATCAGAGATCTGGTTCCAATGAGCATATTCCTGAGCAATACGCGAGAGGAAGGGAGATTGGCCGAGCAGAGGGAGGCCCTAAAACTGCACGAGAAGCAGCTAAGGAAGCCCTAGGCCAGATCTCAAAGTCACCGCTGGCCCACTGGATCCGAACGGAAAAGACACTGAGCAGGGTGAAGCATTCAACATTCATTCCTTACGAAACCAGCACGGATCCCGTGGCTCACATTCAACACTATCAGCAGGCCATGTTCATGCATGAACTAGATGATGCCTTGCTGTACAAGATGTTCCCATCCAGCTTGGGAAAAGTGGCCCTGAGTTGGTACCATAAACTCCCAGAGGGGTCAATCCTGTGCTGGGCTCAACTAGCCGAAGAGTTTACTGCTCGGTTCCTAACAAGCCGAGCAGCCCCAAATTTTTTTGATGCATTGACCTCTATGAGACAGAGGGATGATGAGACTCTGTGGCAGTACTCCAAACGTTATTGGGAAACTTTCAATGAGATTGAAAACTGCAGTGAAGAGTATGCTTTGGCGATGTTCAAGACAAGCTTGCCTATGCATAGTAAGCTACGAGAATCACTTACCATGCATCCAGTAAAGACTGTGGCCAAACTTATGGAGAGGATCCAAGAGCACGCACGGGTAGAGGATGACATCCTACAGGCTGGAGGGAAGATTGTGGCTGGACAACCTCAGCTTCCAGAAAAGAAAACGGTGGAGTCAAGGGTGTACAAGAAGGAGTACACAACATGACGGAAGGACTATACGCAGTAGGGGAAAGACAAAGCTGATCCGGACCCCAAATCGTACTTTACCATCATGGCGACTTTCAACGTCCCGATCTACAAGATGCTGTACAGGATCAAGAATGAACCATGGTTCAGGAGACCCCCAAAGATGACAGGGAATCCAGAGAAGAGAAGAGCTACCAACCAGCACTGTAGCTATCACAGAGATTGGGGACACATGACTGAAGATTGCGTGGAGTACAAAAAGTTTCTGGATGAAAAAGTGGCGGAAGGCCATCTTAAGGAATTTTTGGTTGATAACAAGAATGATGCCGAGCTGATAGAAGAGATGGACTACGAGAAAGGTCCAAAGGGAACAATCCATATGATACATGGATTGGTGGCCCCGTATATCAACAATGAGATAAGGCATATTCAAAGGATCAACGGGCAAGTAAAACAGGTCATGAAGCTCGGCACAAGAGGCCGAGGGCTGAGGGAGTAATAGGGACCCCAATCACCTTCACTGATGACGATCTAGATAGAGTATCAGTACCCCATAATGATGCATTGGTAATTACCCTACGGATAGGGGATTACGACGTGGAAAAGATCCTTGTGGATCAGGGAGCCAGCACAGAGTTCATGTATTACCGTACTTTTTAAAAAATGGAACTCCCACCGAGCTCGTTGCAAAAGTATTTAGTCCCACTAGTCGGCTTCAATGCACAGACAGTATGGCCTATGGGAAAGGTCACGCTGCCTGTCAGAGCAGGATTAGTTGTTCTTAAAACTGATTTCTTGGTGGTAGACCTGCCATCCTCCTATAACGTGATTATAGGGAGAACTTGGATGCACAAAATGAAGGCCATCCCGTCAACCTACCACCAGAAAATCAAGTACCCAGGAGCAGATGGCATAGAATGCATTAGAGGAAATCAAAAGGTAGCCGACCAATGTTTCAACATGGTGCTGAAGAAGTCCCCAAAGGCTGAGCTAGTCCAGACAGTTGAAGTTCCAGATCAGCCGACCTTGGAGGATGTTGGAGGTGACCCCACCAAGAAGATGGTGGAAGGGTTGAGGAAGATACAGATTCAAGAAGATGATGCAGAAAAATATTTCTTAGTCAGCGAGACCCTTGCCGAACAGGAGGAAAGGGATTTGGTTGCCTTCTTGAAGGACCATATTGACGTTTTCGCATGGACTCCCCAGGAGATGCCTGGGATAGACGCCGAGGTAATTTGCCACCATTTAAACGTGGATCCTCAGCACAAACCAGTTGTGCAAAAGGTAAGGAGGTTGGCACCACAGCACGCAAACGCTGTGATTGAAGAAGTAGAGCGGCTACTCGAGGCGGATGCCATACGAGAGGTGAGCTATCCGGAATGGCTAGCCAACACTGTTGTGGTAAAAAAGAAAAACGGGAAGTGGAGAGTCTGTGTGGATTTCACTAGCCTTAACAAAGCATGTCCCAAGGACAGCTTTCCACTTCCCAGGATTGATCAACTAGTAGATGCCACGTCAGGCTATGAGAGGATGAGTTTTCTTGACGCATATCGAGGATATCATCAAATAGCTATGTATGAGCCTGACCAAGAAAAGACATCCTTCATCTCGCCAAGAGGCCTCTACTGCTACAGGGTCATGCCGTTCGGGTTAAGGAATGCTGGAGCAACTTATCAGAGGTTAGACACTAAGATGTTCAAAGATCAGCTCGGTAAAACCATGGAAGTCTATATAGATGATATGGTGGTGAAAAGCAAGGTGAAGCCTGATCACCTTACCGACCTAAAGGTAACTTTCAACATTCTGAGAGAATACAAGTTAAAACTGAATGCCTCAAAGTGTGCCTTTGGGGTCAGCTCGGGAAAGTTCCTAGGACACTTGGTGACAGAAAGGGGGATTGAGGCCAACCCAGATCAAATTACCGCACTTCAGAACCTTCAAAGCCCAAGGACCATGAAGGAGGTCCAAAGGCTAACAGGGATGGCAGCGGCCCTTAACCGTTTTATCAGTAAGTCCTCAGATCGCTGCAGGTCATTCTTTCAACTTCTGAAGAAGAGAGAAGGATATGAATGGGGAGCCGAGCAAGAGCAGGCTTTCCAGGGGTTAAAGGTTTATTTATCACCACCACCCTTGCTCTCTACTCCAGAAGCTGGGGAGCGGTTGATACTATATCTAGCGGTATCTGAGCATGCAGTCAGTTCGGTTCTCCTACGAATAAAGAGGATAGAGTAGGCTCCGGTCTATTTCGTAAGGAAGACATTATTAGACGCAGAAACGCGGTATTTACCATTGGAAAAATTGGTATATGCTCTTGT
The DNA here is from genome assembly GCA_963854785.1 of Vaccinium vitis-idaea. Classification (NCBI taxonomy): domain Eukaryota; kingdom Viridiplantae; phylum Streptophyta; class Magnoliopsida; order Ericales; family Ericaceae; genus Vaccinium; species Vaccinium vitis-idaea. The sequence continues at coordinate 13,015,707 of OY978220.1, forward strand.
CATTACTTCAAGAAAGCTGCCACATTACTTCTTGCAGCATCCGATTACTGTGTTTACTGAATATCCACTAAAGGCTTTGCTTAGGGAGGCAGATTTTTCCGGCAGAATATCCAAGTGGTCAATAGAGCTGAGCCAATTTAACCTTAATTATCAGCCCAGGACGGTAATCAAAGGGCAGATTTTGGCTGATTTTGTAGCTGAGTTTACTCCAACAGTAGCTCCACCTCCACCCGCCCTCCACGGGAGGAAGCAAAAAATCAATCATCCCGAGCAGCCAACGAGAATGGCCGATCTGGATCCAGAGGAGTGAAGGCTTTACGTTGATGGATTAGCTTGCAACAAAGGTTCTGGAGCAGGAGTGGTGCTGTTCTCTCCAGAAGGGTTGGTACTGGAGCAAGCACTGCGGCTAGGGTTTAGTGCCACCAACAATGTGGCAGAATACGAAGCCCTGCTCGCTAGATTAAGGAGTGCCCTGGAACTCAAGGTAAATAAGTTAAAAGTATTTTGTGACTCGCAATTAGTTTTTAACCAGCTTTCAGGAGAATATGCTACGAAAAGCGAGAAGATGGCTGCGTACTTAGAGGCAGCCAAGGATTTGCTTGACAAATTTAACAGAGCCCACGTCTAACAAATCAGCTCGGGCCAGAATGCGCATGCAGACTCACTGGCTTGCTTGGGGTCAGCAATCAAAACAGAGTACCGCCGCACGGTGGCTGTGGACTATTTGAGCGAACCGAGCATTGGCCAAGCAGTAGAAATTGTGATGGAAACAGAGTTTGGGCCGAGCTGGATGGACCCAATAGTGGCATACCTACGAGATGGGACCTTGCCAGAAGACAAGAAGGAAGCTCACAAGATCAAAACCAAGTCAGTGCATTTCTGGCTCTCTCCAGAAGGTAAGCTTTATAGAAAATCTTTTCTTGACCCATATTTATTGTGTGTGCACCCAGCTCTAGTCTAGAAGTTCCTCCACGAGATCCATGCTGGAACATGTGGAGGACACACGGGCGGGAGGTCTATAGCCCACCGAGCAATATCCCAGGGGTATTGGTGGCCTTACATGCAAGAAGATGCAAAGGCCTTTGTCAAAACTTGTAAGAAATGCCAGAGGTATTCACCTCTTATCTGAGCACCAACTGAGGATCTGTTACCTCTAACCAGCCCATGGCCATTTGCCCAATGGGGACTGGACATCGTGGGTCCTCTCCCCATGGCAACAGGGAAACGAAAATTCTTACTCATTGGCATAGACTACTTCACTAAATGGATAGAAGGTGAAGCTCTGGCCAAGATTACAGAAGCTATGGTGGAGAAGTTCATATGGAACAAGATCATTACACGATTCGGAGTACCTTACTCCATCATCTCAGACAATGGGTCCCAGTTCGGCAGAAAGTTCAAAGCATTTTGTGCTCAGTACGGTATCAGAAACTACTATTCAACCCCTGCTTACCCACAGAGTAATGGGCAAGCAGAAGCTTCAAACAAGACCATCCTTAAGAGTCTAAAGAAGAGGTTGGAGAGTAAAAAGGGAAATGGCCAGACGAGCTGCCAGCCGTGATCTGGGCATACACGACCACCCCACGACGATCTATGGGAGAGACGCCATACTCCCTTGCTTATGAGACAGAGGCAGTGATTCCATTGGAGATAGGCTTGCCGACCATTCGCACTACTCTTGTGGAGTCAGGAGACAACGACAAAGCCTTGGCCGAGCAGCTCGACTTTGCCGAGGAAAAAAGAGAGCGTGCACTTATTACTTTGGCAGCATATCAGCAGCAGTTGCGGAGAAGTTACAACAAGAAGGTGCAGCCAAGAGAGTTCAAGATTGGGGATTTAGTCCTGAGGAAGGTCTTGGCTGTGGGGCAGGCAAAGCCGATTGTATTCCCCTCGGCATCTCTGGGCTCCCAGTTACCTGTGACTACGAGATAGTCATCTGCCTCCCTTTAGAAGAGTTGGGCAGGTCCGTGATAAGTTTATGCTCAGGGTCCCTAGCCTTGAAATAGTAGTTATTCTCCGCAGTAGGGACTACACTGTATAGGTAGTGCAGGTCCCACCAGTCAAGATGCAGGCCGAGCAGCCTTTTCAAGGCAACAGTACCCATAACTACCCTAACGAAGTTGGGGCAGAGCTGCATAGGGTTTAATCTACACCTATAGCAGACCTCTCTGAAGAAAGGATGTAAGGGGAATCTAAGGCCACCCTCCACTATGAAGATCAAGGGGATGTGAATGTTGTTTTCATCCTGACCTTCTTCTCTCAAGTCATCGCGGTTGTCTAACCGGAATTGAACATCGGTGGGGATATTGTATTTTCGACGGAAATCAATTATTTTTTAGGCATTACTAAGGAAAGCCCTGTGCTTGCCCATGACTGAGTAGGATAGGGTTTCAACGTTGAAACCCAGAGGAAGAAGTCGGTAAGCAGAACCTAAAGATCTCGACGGAAAACGAGAAATCTAAAGAACAGAGGGCGTACTTACGTGAAAAGGAGGCTTGGGATGATCTCTCCGGTGAGAAGGAGGGGGTTTTCCGATGAGAACGGGGGAAGAACGGTGAAAAGCTATTGATGAGTAAACTTTGATAGCGGAGTTAATGGCGGGCGAAACTCTTTTTTCTCTTTCTCTCTCCTTCTCTTTTGCTTATGATAAAGGAACTAAGGAAATGGAGGGGAGGGGTTTTTGAGACTTAGAGGGTTTTGGGGGGAGAGAATAATCATTATCCCGCTCAAAAATCCATAAAGTATGGCGTGACGTACGAGAAACGTCACCCAAAATTGTCCTTTGGGCTTATCGGATGACCAACGGGTCACTTCGCATTTAATGCGAAAGTAACCCTGCTCGCCACGTGAGGGGGAGGCATGCTGGCGTGCTAGAGATGGACAAAGAGCCGTTAAAAGCTCTGCGCACTACTGATAGACGGCAGCAGTAGCAGAGCTGGGGAGCAATTGGAGTGGGTAAAATCTAATTACCCCTAACCAAGGGCATGGCATGTGCCCTAATCGATCACCACGAGAGGGTGAATAACTCGGCACCACAAAGGAAGCCTAAGCCCCTTGCCGAGCTGGTTTGGCCATGAATAAGGCCAAACCAATAAACAGTAAAATAATAAATCAGGATGCACTAGCTCGACGTAAGGCATAAAGGGATGCCCCTGATATGGCTGAGCTAGGAAGGCTACGTGTATAGCTTGAACAGCATTCTGGAATACATAATTCAGCTTGGCGTGTTTAGCTGAGCTATGAAGGAGTTATTCCGAGCTACGTGGAAGCACGACACCGCCACGAATAAAGCGGTGAGATATTCTGGAATATTCTACAGCGGCTCCTTATGAGATAAGGAGCAATCCCGTAAAGCAAGGGATTGATATTGAAGTCCTAATGTGATTAGGAATGAACCTCATATAGGAAAGAGTCCTATTAGGAAAAGAATTCCTAAACCTAGTAGGAAACAGGGGGCACGAGACGCCTAAATCAACAAGCTATCTATACTTATAAATACAAGGTCATACCCATGAGGAAAGGTACGCGGTGAAACCCTTTTCATACGCATTGTGAACTGTTCATATATTTAAATCTATAACGTATTTAATGTGTATTATTGATCTTATTTGATAGATTTGAATTAGTTCAATTATGCAAAGTTTTTAATATCTCTAATAATATTATAGAGTGAAAGAGAATAGATATGAAGTTATAAACTGTTTAAAATTTGCATTGAAATCTGAACATGACCAACAATTTAGGACAGAGACAGTAGATGATTGTTTTTAGCCGTATACTCGACGTACTACTCCCATCAATCAAATTCCTTCCTTTGTTTAGCTACATCTCAATTCAATCAAAATAATGCATCATTGAATATTATTCACCCTAATCCTTTTAAAAAATATAGTATTCCACTAAATTTTGTAATTTAGTAGTTTTCATTATTAAAAATAAAAACCTAAATAGGAGGAACACGTAACAGGGTCATGTCTTTGTGGTAGGCGTCGAGACAGATAGGAATGACATATGCAAATAAAACAAGCTTGCCCATTACGTCTCAGAAGCAAGCACCCCACCTTAGTTCAGGCCCAATTTGTGTCAGATTTGGGATCACATTAGTTCAGGCCCAATTAATGGTGAATAGAGGCTGGCCCTATTTATGGGCTCCGTGCCCAAATCAGTCCCGCACAATTGTTTACTTCCATTATTTAAAAAATGTCCCCTTCCTCATGAGCATCTCACATGAGGAAATTATATAAAGCTTATAGAGCATTGTCATATAGTGCACTATTAATGTATGATTGGTTAATGTTAGAGACGTTTTACCTTCTTCTTCTTTTTTGTGTGTGATTTGAGCAACAAACTTATACGTGGCATATGTATGGTAAATGATTGAAACAATATTAATTCAAGAGTACCACTGAATAATCTCTTGTATTCGTTACTTTTTTTCCTCTCTCTACTTTCATGTTTGTCTGAATAAAGATGCATAAGCCAACGGGCTTGTAGCCAAATGTAATTTCTTGATCCGTCCCTTGTGGGAGGCCAGGGTTTGAGTCCTGTTGTGGCCCTTTGTCGTTCAGGGTCATGGACAACCTTTGTACACCCTGGAGACTGACTTACTATCACTTAAACCCTATTGATATATACCGTTTGACAATAAAATAAAATAAAATAAAGATGCATACATGTATGCAATAATACATTATCCAATTTTTAAAATATCGTATCTATTGTTGTAGATATCAAATTTTCAAAAAGATTACATTTGTGGAACCTACTCAGCGAGATCTACCAAACGAGATCCATATTGAATATATTATGTAAGAAAAAAAAGTTATTTAAAATGGACAATTCACTATGTGAATCGTTGTGAACTGTGAATAGTTCACACAGTATCACCACACATTAAAATACATAGATCACATAGGGTTATGTAGTTCACATATATAGTTCGACCTAGCAGGCTTTTTCTTGTGTCAAAGCATCGCCTCTTGATGACATCGGGGAATGGTCCGCTGGAAATCCTCCTTGTGCGGGGCAAGGGTTCAATCAAAATTCATCTCGTGTTTTGAAGTGATTTTCATTTTTCTCAAATGATAGTGGAAAACAATTTCAAGGATTATCACAAAAATTTTATGATGACAATTTCAACACAACAGCGTGTCATTGAATTTTGATAGTTGCGACCGAACCATGAAGGGTTGCCTACGTATCCCTTTGCAAGGAATCAGGTCGTGCGTAGTTCGGGACTACAAAATTGACTCTATTTTTGGTCTTTTGTTTTTTCTTTTTTTGACAATAACAACAAGATATTACAGACTCGAAGATGAAAACACATAGACGAGGAAAATATAAACAGACTCGAAATACAAGCTGACTCAATTAGAAGTGAAAACTTGACTTGACACTTGAAGACTTCCAAGACTCGTGGAAGATTGAATTATTGCATGGTCATTGATGATTCATTGGTTCGACGAGGTATTCGGCTTCACCAGCGGAGCAGAGATGGACCCATTGTCAATGAGATATTGTATTTCGTGACGAAGGCGTTGGCATCTCTTGGTAGGGTGACCGGGTGTTTGATGGTAGATGCAGAAGGTATTTGGGTTGTAGGAAGGCGGAGGATTTTGTGGAGGTGGGGTTGGTTGAAGTGGTTTGAGGAAACCATCCATGAGAAGCTCTTTATAGACCGAGGGTAAAGGTGCAGAGAGTTGGGAAAATTTTCTTCGCTGGTTTTGACGGTTAGTTTGGGTCGTGATCTTGTTGATTGGTTCAGTTTGGTTGGGATCATTATTGGTGAAGCTCGAAGAGGCGTTTGTGAGGGTGATTTCATTGATGTTGAGGTTTCGTTTATGCTGAGGTGTGGAGTTTGATATGGTGTTGGGTTCTAGTGGCAGAAGAGAGATGGTTTTATTGTCAATGAGATCTTGAATCTCGTGATGAAGGCGTTGACAATCATCGGTAGCATGACCGGGCACTTGATGGAAGGCACAGAAAGTGTTTAGATTGTGGTAAGGTGGGAGCTTTTGAGGTAAAGGAGTTGGAGAGAGTGGTTTAAGAAGACCGGCCATGAGAAACTCCTTATAGACCGAGGACAGGGGTGTGGGGAATTGGGAGAATTTTCTTGATTGGTCTTTGGGCCGGTTGATTTGGATTATGGTCGTGGTTGGTTTGGCTTTGCTGATGGTGCTGGTTGCGAAATTGGGGTTGATACTTGTGGAGCTGCGGGTGGCGCTTGCATTGTTGTTGGTAAATGGTGTGTTGGCCTTCTCGGAGTAGACCTTTTCGCCTTCTGGAGTGAGGTTGTCCTTTTCGGCGTCCCAGCGGTGCATCTCTATAGGTTTGAATCCTTCCATGATAGATTCCTCTAGTTCAGAGATCTTGGCCAAAGCTGCGGCCATTTCCGGGCTTTTTCCGGGTCGTTGGTGGTTCTCTTGGAACTCTGGGAGACGGTCACGGACGTCTTGCATCATGATCATGAGCTGGGTGATTTGATTGCCCAGATTATTCATAGCCATCTTAAGTCCTTCGATTTCAGCCGAAACATCCATGTCTTGAGGTTTGGGTTGAGTCAACTTCTACTCGGGGAGTAGTAAGGTTTCTTTCTTGGATCAATGGCTCAGGACTGACAGTAAAGCAAAAAGGTCAAATTCAGATTGTGCCCCTGATTTCATTGAAGGAAATGTTGTGCATGTGTCGTTGTCATGTCGTCCTAAGATGTAGACTACTGGTCTCGGTCTCACTTAAGACATTGTACGGATGTTTGAAACAACAACCACAGGTAAGTCGTGACAGGCAGGTTAAATTCCAATCGTCGTGGAATCAGAGCCAATCTCCTTATAGACCATCCGAGACAGAGCAATAAGGTTGTTGAAATCCGGATGCGAATGCACTTAAGGCTAGCTCGAGACACGGGGAGCCGTTCGGGCACGGCAAACACTGGAGGTATCTCAAACTCCATGGACTTAAAGTCTCCTAGACTGCATCCTATCCTAAGGACTCTGCTACCAGTCTCGGTCTCACTTAAGGCATTGCACGGATGTGCGAAACAACAACCACGGGTAGGTCGTGACAGGCAGGTTAAATTCCAATCGCCGTGGAATCAGAGCCAATCTCCTTATAGACCATCCGAGACAGAGCAATAAGGTTGTTGAAATCCGGATACAGATGCACTTAAGGCTAGCCCGAAACACGGGGAGCCGTTCGGGCACGACAGACACCGGAGGTATCTCAAACTCCATGGATTTAAAGTCTCCTAGACTGCATCCTATTCCTATAGATTATGCCAAGGTTAACCTATGGTTAGTCTACCGGTTTCAAATCTCACTTGAAGCCATTGCACAGATGATTGGATCAACACCACGGGTAAGTACTCGGCAGTTACGGCTTTTCAACCTATAGCCTAAATGTTGAAGCCGTAACCGTTATCCTTTCTTGACCATCCGAGACAAAGCAATGAGGTGTCGCCATCCAGTTACAAATGACTCCAAGGCTAGTTCAAAACACGGGCTGCCGTTCGGGCACGACAAACACCGGAGGTATCTCAAACTCCATGGATTTTAAGTCTCCTAGACTGAATTCGACAGCTTTGGAAGATTGCCCCAATCCTCAAGTTTTCTTTTAAGTGATAAGTCCTTGATATCGGATGATCGGATTTGGGAAATTCTGATCCACACGAATTCCGACAATGATCTAAGATCAGATGCCTAAGGGCGATTGACCTTCCTCGGGCCAATGTCCCTTAAACCTGTTTAGATCAGTGTTAGGAATTTGATGATCCAAATTTTCCCACGTCCGGTCATCCTAAAGGTTAACTTGTAAGAACAACGCGCATATGGGATGCACAACTCATCATCGGGCCGAGGCAACCTTCTACTAACTGCCGAGGCACTAAAACTAAACGGGATATCTACACAGAATATCTATACAAACGACGCTCGCGACGACTATATACAAAGCAAATGCATGAATGCAACATGGCATGGCGAGGAAAGCAGTAACACATAGCACGTAACAAGATGGATCATGTAAACTTAACACATTGGTTGGTTATCTAACGTGGGGTTCTATGGTTAACTAAATGCAAAGGCCGGTTTTGGTCACCGAGGGTACCCCCGGACTCAAAATCAAAACCGCCTCCTACCATTAAAAACGATAGTGACGATGTGATTTAACACGGTCGAGGGCTGCTGGGCATTTCGGGATTCCCTGTCACCGGCAAGCCGGGCAGGATTGCCAAAACACACCAGCGGGGCTAAGAACGATGCAAATGCAATGCAAAAATTAAATTTCAAACATTTGAAAAATCCCACAAAACATCTTTCGAATTAAACCCACTTTGATTAACACATATTTCAATAAAATTACACAAGTGTAATAAAAATTGCACAAGTGTAATTAAATAAAATATATATTAACCAATATTCCCCAGCAGAGTCGCCAGCTTGTGGACGGCCCACTGGAAAACGGTGCGTTTTCGCGTTTGAAAAGATTGTGATTGTTAGAGTCGCCACCCGGATTTGAGGTCCGAACCCGAGAAACCGATCAAAAAAATGACTCATTTGCCCATTTGAAAAAGATTTCACTGATCATGGCAGAACCAAAGATTTCTCGGATTCGGGGGTTTGGTTGCGAGAGGGGAAGGGTTTTACGGCACCCCTCTCGCCCGGTCCATGAACCGGTCTCTACTCGATATTTGTGGGATTTTGAAGATATTTGAAATTCGATTTTGAGCAAATAACGGGGAGTATGGGAATGGGAAAACACATAAACAAGTATTCAAATACGAACCAAGTGATGGTGGATGCTTGTGCAATGTACAATGCGATGGTGGAATGATATAAACAAAGAAAATGACAATGAAAGAGAGAAATAGGACTTAGAACACCATATTGAGCAAAATTATTTGACTTTCCAACATTATTTACATTTTTTGGAAGCGTTTGAGACATAATCAGGAAGAATATAAAACTACAAAGTTGTAGCCCTTCAAATTATCTACGTTTTGATATATAATACGTTGAAAACGGAGTTCGGAGTAAAAAGTTATGGCTGAAACACTGTGACTGACTTTCTGTTGGGGTTTGAGCGCTCAAAGTGGATTGAGCGCTCAAGGGTAAGGCCTTGAGCGCTCAAGCCACTTCCAGGTTGCCAAATTCTGCTATAACATGACATTGGATGATCAAACAACCCCAAATCAATGATTATACTTTATTTTCCCGAAACTGGACAGAAACATGGACTTTGAAGAATTTTGGAAAGTGAATACCAAAATAACAAGTTTTAAAAATGTTTTTCTTGATACTTTTCAGACCTTGTAGGCTCATTTCAAGTATGAGGAACTTGAATGAGCCCACTGGTCTCCCTCAGCAAGACCAAAACAGTGATTTTCACATGATTTTCTACCTTTTCGGCTATGATCAAGGCTTGAACTTGTGGTTTGATGAATGGATGGGTAGTGGCTGTGTTTATGGGCTATAGATGAAGTATTTTGGACAGAGGAGTGTGAGTGTAGGGCTGATTGAGTGATTGATTGAGTGGATGATGGAGGATTTGAGCTTAAAATGGTGGGTTTTGATGGAAGAGCTAGGTTTGGACGAAATTGATGGAGTGTATGGGCTGTAAATGGCTTATTAGAGTGAGAGAGGGGCTGTTGTAGTTGGTTTTTCAAAGACCCATGTGTTGTAGGCCTTTTAAAGAAGGTTTTTGGGTGTTTTGGAGGTTGAAGATGATGGAGGATGGTGGCTATGGAGGAGAGAGAGGCTAAAACGTGATTGAAGTGATGAGAGAGAGTGGGTTTGATCTGATGGGGGGAGAAAATGGCAGTAGGGGCAGCCAAGCTTGTGAGTGAGGGAGTGGAGGAGGTTTATATAGAGAGAGAAATGGGAGGAAAATGGGTTTAATTTTTGAATTGGGTTTGGGGGGTGATTGAGGAGATGTTCAAGGGTCTAGGAAGTGTATTTAGGCAGTAGAAAACATAGGTAGACGCTCCTCTTGCAGAGAATATCATGATTAGATGCTCTGCAGAAAACTGATCTGGATCAGAGTTGAGCGCTCAAAGCCATGGGCTTGAGCGCTCAAGGTGGGATTTTTGGGTTTGAGCGCTCAAGGCTGTTGCTCAAAAGGTAAAACTTTGAGGGGCCGCCCCGGGTGCTACCGAACTCCGTTTCATGCGTGGTTTGAAGCGTTGGAAAGCTTGTCGAGTGTACTTTCTAACCCAAGTAGTTTGAACCCAAGATAATTTGTACATTCAAGTATGTGACCATTTTACCCTCAGAAGGTCGGGAAAATAAGTCATTTTGGTAAAACGGACACATCTCCCTCATTTCAAAATGGATTGAGACGTATTATATATCAATAAAGAGGGTTTTGAATGTACTAGAAGATGATGTAGGCTTGGGTTTGTTTTGAAATGGTTTATGGATGGTTTGAAGGGTATTTTGGTCATTTTGGTTGGTTTAAGGTTGTTCTAGGAGGGTTTAGAATGGTTTAGGGTGGTTCGGTGAGTTCAAGCCTTGTTCTTAGCCTCGAGGTATGCACGATTGGTCTATTTCATCATCGGGAATGCTCGAGTGCATCCTGGGTTCAAAATCGGGGTGTCTACAGGTAGCAGTCATCATCTCAAATGCTTTTAAAAACTTATCCTCGAAGGAAGGGTCCCTCGAGGATTAGGCTGGTGCTCGATGAGGGGATGGCTGTTGATGGTTCGCATAACGATAGGCCGCGGGATTATACGGTGTGGACCATGGCCTAGACTGTGGGGCAGGGGCATTTTCTTGTGGCTGTCGCCACGACAAGTTAGGATGGTTCCTAAGACCCGAGTGATAAGTGTTAAAAGAGGGATCACCCGGTTTAGGATAACTCTGAACATTAGAGTACCCCTGAGCAGCGTGAACTTGCTTTTCCGCAAAACCTGGAAACTGGTCTCTCGCAGGACACTCTGTAACATAATGGGCTGGACTAGCACGTAGAGAACAAGCCTCCTGAAAAGTAGGAGGAGGCGGAGTGGACGTCGAACCCAAACTCAAAAATTGGTCAAGTTTCTCAGCGAGAGAGTCAACCTTAAGCACGAGATGGTCAGAGGGGCTAACCTCATACAAACCCCGTGGCTTTGAAGAACTAGCCACGTTGGTCGCCCTATCACTATGCTGGTAAGTGGCATGGTGCTGGGAGATATCACTCATTGCCTCAAAGAGCTCCCATGCCATCTGCTCACTTTTGTTCATTAACGAGCCTCCACATGAGGCATAAACCATCATCCTATAATGAGAATTCAACCCATCGTAAAAACATTGCACCAACTGCCACTGTGGAATGTCATGGTGCGGACACTTCCTAATGAGGTTACCATACCTCTCCCAAGCCTCGTGAAGAGGCTCATTGTCATTTTGTTGGAACGAAGTAATCAATTTCCGATAATGAACTGTTTTGCCTATGGAGAAGTATTTTTTAAGGAACACGTCCTTAAGTTGATCCCAGCTAGTGATCGAGTTCGCGGGTAAAGTACTGAGCCAATGTTTGGCACTCTCTTTCAGTGAAAATTGGAACAAGATTAACCTAAGCACCTCATTAGGAAAATTATGAATTTGAAGTGTGGAGCTTATGATTATGAACTCGTCAATATGCTGATAGGGATCCTCCTTAGTGTGCCCGTGAAAGTTGGGCAATGCATGCAATATGCTGGGTTTAATCTCATAGTGTGTTGCCGTGAACGGTGGCAACTGGATGCATGATGGTGCATCATAAGATGATGGCAAAAAGTGTGTGTGAAGTGGGGCAAGGGGCGCGGCAGCTGCCCCTGGAGGATTAGCGCCATTCGGCGGGTTAGCGCCATTCACAACATCCCCCATTGAAAGTAAATCAATCTCACTCTTAACCCTACGTCTCTTTCCGATATCCTGATTAAGAGGAACAAGGTCGGGTTTCTAAGACCGACGACCAAACATACACAGAGACAAGCAAATAGAAGGGAAACAAGACTTACAGTGAGCAACGATATCGCTTTTATATCACGACACCGCTTTTCACTGGTTGATCCTGCTCAATTGAATGCTTCGCTACTTGTGCCCTGGGTATCACTTAGCAAACAAAAATTAAAAAGCCCTAAACTAAGAATTAAGATAAAAATTAATCGAAACTAAGCAACCGTGCAAATTGTCCTTGGCAACGGTGCCAAAATTTGACCGTGTCGTGTCGAGTAAAAAATAAATATTTAATAACTAGGAATTAACTTTTATTCCGGAGAATAGCGGTTAAGTCCGAGTGTCGATCCACGGGGACAAATTGGTTGAGTTGCATTAATTCCAATTAGCCTTTAGTTCAATTCAGGAAAAAGATTGGTTTGATTGATTGTGAAATTGTTAAACTAAATAACGCAATAAGTAACAAGGATTTAAACTGATGGAGAGGGAATCTAGGGTTTAGAATCCACTCTACCCTCGTAACCACGGCTTTTGCCTAGGTTAGGTTAATAATCGAATCACAAGAGATTATCGCTAGGGCTTGCAATCCCCATCGATAATTGTCAAGAAAATATTTGTGAATGTTAAAAGGCATAAACTATCCGGCGGCACGGACCGTCTCATTGGTACGGTGTCACGCAGCCCAACAGCACGATCCGTCTCACGAGCATAGCCTATCTCAGAACTCCAAACACAGCGTTGAAAGCAATTATATGAACGGGTATTTGAAAACATGTATACAAATACTCAATTGATTAAAAGAATTAAAACGATTCCATTGATCATATGAAACCAAGTTCTGAACATATAATTCGATCCGAATATTAACCATAGTCTATGCAGAAAAACGAGGTTACTTGGTGTAGAGCTTCATCCTCCCCCTAGAAAAGGGGTTTAGCCGGCCATGGAGAGAATTGAAACACTTGAAATCAGAGAACTCGCGAAGAACATGAAGAACAATGAGTTTCTCTCTCTAAAGCTGCCTCTCCGAATAATTGGGAACCCTAGAATTATGTTAGGAAGGTCTATTTATACTCGGAGACCTAAAAGTTACATAAAACGCATCCAAAATGCTGATTTCCGTGTTCGTTTGACCGGACCAAGACATGGTGGTCCGGACCAGAGAAGCTGGGAGCTGTACGAACCCACCGGTGTGCTTCGTTCGGACCAAGAATTTCTCTCGTCCGGGCGAAAGGTGCTGCAAGGTAGGTTTCGCCGTGTTAAGTGTTGGTCCGGTCCAGGAAAGTGTTGGTCCGGTCCAGAGATGCTGCAACTTGAGTTTCCGCTCCTTTTTATGCACATCTTCCCATCCTCAGCGCTTTAAAATCACTCCAAAACACGTTTTCCAAGTTCTTGAGCTTCTAAGGCCTGAAACATCACAAACCAACTAATGCTAATTAGTAAACTACATAACCTAACTAACAAAGCATAAATTGGAAGGATTAATGGGTGCTTTTCAGCACCTATCATGACAAAGCTCAAAGCATTGTGTGTCAAGTTTAGACAAATAAGAGTGATTTTTCCATTCACAAACCCTCAACAAGCACATAAATGTGAGAGTCCGTTAAAATACCTAAGTTATGGGGTGGTAATCACCCCATGACCAAGCCTTATCTACTACTCACACATACTTATAGTAAACATGAAGAGAAACAAGTAGTAAAAATGAAAAATGGAGAAAACAAAAAAAAACTACGGATCTACTGAGAATAACAATGAACTTACAACATTTGTGAAGGCAAAAGCCTTGAATCAAAAGACAAAAGCTTGAAATCTAGAGAGAAGGTGGAGCTCAAATGAGCTCAAAACAAGAGGGAGGTAGAGAAAGAGAGTGAAATTAGAAGATAATCCTAAAAAAATTGAGTTTGGGGTTATAAAGCTCCAAAAAGTTGTCCAAAATAATTACAAAAGTGCCATTGGATATTTCTAATTTGGGCAAAAAATTTGCCAAAAAGTGCCAGTACCGGTGGGCACAAAAGTGCTCTACCAGTACTGAAACTGACTGACTTGCAAAATATTGGTTACCGGTAGGCATAAAAGTGCTCTACCGGTACTGAAACTAACTGACTTGCAAAAAATTGGCTACTGGTAGGCACACAAGTGCTCCACTTGTACTTAAACTAACTGACAATTGGCTATCGGTAGGCACAAAAATGCTCTACCGGTATTGGCTGAAAAAAATGTTGATTTCCTTCGTTGTGATCACTTGACCTTTCGGCTAGTCATCGTGACCTCTAGGCTTCCCGAGCCTTGTTCAATGCTTCATTACTTGACTCCTGGGACTCGGTGACGGAGTGCGACGTGGCCTAGGGTGCTCGGGCACCCCTTGGTTCAACCATGTCAAAAAACCATGTCAAAACATGCCTTATTCTTACGAATAACCTGTAAAGGACAAAAACACAACTACGTGCACAATCAAATGATGAAAGCTATGATATGCATGCGTGAGTGACAAAAATGAGCGAGATAAGCCCCGTTATTTACACTTTTGGGGGCTTATCAATAATTATGCAGTTCACATAACCTCATCACACTCTTCACATAGTACAACCTAGGGTCAGCCTTGAGCTAAGGCGCACAAGGCGGGTGCCTTAAGCCCCCGAATTTTGGGGCCCTGATAAGAATATTTTTTTTCCCCTGACACCCGTATCATACAGAGTTCACATAGGGTTATGCAGTTCACATAACCTCACCACACACTTCACATAGCCCAACCATACAGTTCATATAGCCTCATCATAAAAAGTTCACATAGCGTTATGCAATTCCCACATATACTTCACATAGTCTCATCATAAATAGTTCAACAATTCACAAAGTTCATAGTTCACACTAAAAAAATTATTTTCTTCAACTTACAAATTTATGACAGCCAACCCATTACCTGTCAATAAATAAAGAAAAAGATAGAAAAAATCACATACTCAAACGCACTTTTTACTCATTGCAATATATTTGGATATATGATTTGGATCGTCGGCTCTCAAGGTAGTTCAATATTCTTGGTTCGGTACCCGCTTTTGAGTGATTTCTTTTAATACCGAAATTGTATTTGAGCACTTTACGATAAAGGATTTCTTTAATTTTTTAATTTTTCAATTTTCCAATTGACATTTATCTCCCTTACCTCACTGGATGTTTAATTTTCCTGCAAAATTCTTTTCCAAAAAAACACTCGGGAAAATAAGTTTTGATTTCTTTTATTTCACTTCACTATTTCTTTTTTTTCCCTTTTTTTTAACAGCACTTCACTTTCTTAGAACACGTTGCATTTTCCACACCAAGTTCACAACAGTTGAACAGAGCCAGTGATTGGTCAATATCTTTAACCTGTGATCCTTACTTGGGCTAAAGCATTACTTTTGTCGGTCTTGAATGCATATTTAACCCTGTTGGAGAATCTATAGTAGTTTGGGTGAAGAAATAGTAATCCAAAGTGATGAAATGTATTATTCCTGTAAATCACTAAAAGGAAGAGAACTGATGTGAAAATAAGAAGCCGTCAATCAATTTCAACTGGTTGCTGGTACTTGCATACCAACAAGTGCAATGGTCGAAGCACTCATTGATTGATTCATGATGACGAGAAATGCCATGCTTGCTTGAAGGGGGAAATATAGATTCAGAATAGTTTTCAATTTTGAGGTATAAAATTGTAGGTGCCAACCTACAATTTGTTGGGCTATTTGGAAAGCAAGAAACAACTTTGTGTTCAACAATAAACCTCTTAAGCCGGAAAAGGTTATCGGGCAAGCTCGCATGGTAAATTAGGGACTACCTTTCAGCTGTTTTTATGGGTGGTAGCAGAACTCTTCCAAGTCCGGTTGGGGTTTTGAAGTGGGAGCCCCCACCTCGTTCTTGCATAAAAATCAATTCTGATAGAGCTTTTAGTTCCACCCGCAGCTTGGTTGCCTTTGGCGTTTTTGGTAGAGATAGTGGTGGATCGGCTCAGTGGGGGCATTTTGGTAAGGTGTTGGTCTCATCAACTCTTGCAATTGAAGCTTGGGCGCTTCGTATAGCCTGCGCTATGGCAGAGGAGAAAAACATTGAGTGGCTCATTTTCGAATTGGATTGTAAAAACTTGGTGAGTTATGTAGTTGATACGAATCTGGATTGCCCTTGGGAGATAGAAGCTATGGTGGAAGATATCAGATCATGGTTAGCTAAGAGGCAGTGGTTGGAGTGGGTAAAACCTGGTTACCCTACTAACGGGCATATCACGTGCCTATGGCGGTCACCGCGAGAGGGTGAGTAGCTCGGCACCATGTAGGGAAGCCCTAGCCCTGTGTTGAGTTGTACTAATCATGAATAAGGTCAGAATAATAAGAGTAAACTAATAAATCAGGATGCACTAGCTCGGCGTGAGACATAAAGGGATTCCCCTGATATGGCCGAGCTAGGTAGGCTACGAATATAACTTTTTTTTTTTTAACTGGCTACGAATATAGCTTGAACAATATTCTGGAATACACAGACTCAGCTCGGCGTAAGTAGCTGAGTTATGTACGTGTCATGCCGAGCTATGAGGAAGCACGACACCGCCACGAATAAGGCGGTGAGACATTCCAGAACACTTTGTGGCGGTTCGTTATGAGATAGGGAGCAATCCCGTAAAATAAGGGATTAAAATGGGAAGTTCTAATGTGACTAGGAGTATACCCCGTGTACGAAAGAGTCTTGTATGGAAAGAAAGACTATTGCTAGACGAGATCTAGCGGGATATGGAAGTTGTCTCTTAATAGGAAAGTCCTATTACGAGAAGGACTCCTAAAGCAAGTAGGAAATCAGGGCATGGGATGCCTAAATCAACAAGCAATCTACACCTATAAATACAAGGCAATAACCATGACAAAAGGTACAATGTGAAACTCTTTTCATACGCATCGTTATTTGAGAGTTAATAGTACGAGATACTAACTTAGGCATTGGAGGGCCTTTGCCGACGAGAGGCAAAGGTGCTCTGACCCTCTTTCTGTCTTGCAGATTTAGGGTTGAATCAAGGAAGCACGTGATCCTAGCTTACATGGATTTTATCCCCGTACAATTGGCGCAGTCTGTGGGAAACGCTGACAAAAAGTTCTCACCCTTTCAACAAGATCAACAATGGTGATTTCAGAGCCTGCTTTATGTACTCCACGAAGGAAGGACGTGGAAGACGATGCTGGAACCACTCTTGTGTACCCTACGAGAAAGAGTACAAGGGTGGACAAAACTCCTGCGGTTCTAAGAGCACCACAAAAGAAGCCCGCTGCTAGGAGGTTCAATATAGGGCATATCCCTGAGATTCCAAAATTCAGGGATACGCGCCTTGTAAACTATGATTCTCCAAGGACAGGCCAGAGGCGAAGGCGCTCAGAAACACCACTAAGAGGTGGGGAAGCCTCTGACCGACGAGAGCGGAGGAGGAGCCCCCTGAGGAAGGAGGATCATAGACGAACAAGGGGTCAGGAGAGGGAAGACAGCCTCTACAGAAAAGAGCAGGAAGCAGAAGAACTGGCCCGTGAAGTCACTCGATGAGAACGAGAGATTAAGGACCTAAAGAAGCAGCTTCAAGAAAAGGAAAAAGACCTACGCTCGCGGACGAGATCTGTGCAACATGAGAAAGAAAGGAGTCATCGTCGTGATGATGTCTCCACGGAACGAGTAGCCTCTCCACGAAAAAGGAGAGAGAGGAGCGTTTCCGTTCAAAAGAAAGAGAAAAGGAAGCACGCAAGGGACAGGTATGAGATATCTGGTTCCAACGAGCATATTCCTGTGCAATACGCGAGAAGAAGGGAGACTGGCCGAGCGGAGGGAGGCCTTAAAACCGCACGAGAAGCAGCTAAGGAAGCCCTGGGCCAGATCTCGAAGTCACCACTGGCCCACTGGATCCGAGCAGAGAGGACACTGAGCAGGGTGAAACATTCAGTATTCATCCCTTATGAAACCAGCACGGATCCCGTGGCTCACATTCAACACTATCAACAGGCCATGTTCATGCATGAGCAAGATGATGCCTTGCTGTGCAAGATGTTCCCATCCAGCTTGGGAAAAGTGGCCCTAAGTTGGTACCACAAGCTCCCAGAGGGGTCAATCCTGTGCCGGGCTCAACTAGCCGAAGAGTCTACTGCTCGGTTCTTAACAAGCCGAGCAACCCCAAAGACTTTTGATGCATTAACCTCTATGAGACAGAAGGATGATGAGACTCTGTTGCAGTACTCCAAACGTTATTGGGAGACTTTCAATGAGATTGAAAACTGCAGTGAAGAATATGTTTTGGCAACGTTCAAGACGAGCTTGCCTATGCATAGTAAGCTACGAGAATCGCTTACCATGCATCCAGTGAAGACTGTGGCCAAACTTATGGAAAGAATCCAAGAGCACGCACGGGTGGAGGATGACATCCTGCAGGCTGGAGGGAAGATTGTGGCTGGACAACCACTGCTTCCAGAAAGGAAAGTGGCAGAGTCAAGAGTGTACAAGAAGGAATACACAACATGAAGAAAAGACTATACGCAACAGAGAAAAGATAAAGCTGACCCAGATCCCAAGTCATACTTCAGCATTATGGCGACTTTTAACGTTCCGATCGACAAGATGTTGTACAGGATCAAGAGTGAACCATGGTTCAAAAGGCCCCCAAAGATGACGGGGAATCCAGTAAAGAGAAGAGCCACTAACCAGCATCGTAGTTACCATAGGGACTGGGGTCACATGACCGAAGATTGCGTGGAGTACAAAAAGTTCCTGGATGAAAAAGTGGCGGAAGGCCATCTTAAGGAATTTTTGGCTGATAACAAAAATAATGCCGACCTGATAGAAGAGATGGACTACGAGAAAGGTCCAAAGGGAACAATCCATATGATACATGGATTGGTGGCCCCGTATACCAACAATGAGATAAGGCATATTCAAAGGATCAACGGGCAAGTAAAGCAGGTCATGAAGCTCGGCACGAAAAGGCCGAGGACTGAGGGAGTAATGGAGACCCCCATCGCCTTCACTGATGACGATCTAGATGGAGTATCAGTACCCCATAATGATGCATTGGTGATTACCCTGCGGATAGGAGATTACAACGTGGAAAAGATCCTTGTGGATCAGGGAGCCAACACAGAAATCATGTATTACCATACTTTCAAAAAGATAGAACTCCCACCGAGCTCGTTGCAGAAGTGTTTAGTCCCACTGGTCGGCTTCAGTGCACAGACAGTATGGCCTATGGGAAAGGTCACGCTGCCTGTCAGAGCAGGATCAGTTGTTCTTAAAACTGATTTCTTGGTGGTAGACCTCCTATAACGTGATTATAGGGAGAACTTGGATGCACAAGATGAAAGCCATTCCATCCACCTACCACCAGAAAATCAAGTATCCAGGAGCAGATGGCATAGAATGCATTAGAGGAAATCAAAAGGTAGCCGACCAATGTTTCAACTTGGTGCTGAAGAAGTCCCCAAAGGCCGAGCTGGTCCAAACGGTTGAAGTTCCAGATCAGCCGACCTTGGAGGACGTTGGAGGTGGCCCCACCAAGAAGATGGTGGAAGGGTTGAAGAAGATACAGATTCAAAAGGATGAGGCAGAAAGATATTTCTTGGTCGGCAAAACCCTTGCCGAACAGGAGGAAAAAGACTTGATTAGCTTTTTACAAGATCACATCGATGTTTTTGCATGGACACCCCAGGAAATGCCTGAAGTAAACCCAGAAGTAATTATTCACCATTTAAACGTGGATCCTTAGCACAAACCAGTTGTACAGAAGGCAAGGAGGTCGACACCACAGCACGCGGACGCTGTGATTGAAGAAGTAGATCGACTGCTCGAAGCGGATGCTATACGAAAGGTGAGCTATCCGGAATGGCTGGCTAACACGGTTGTGGTTAAGAAGAAAAATGGAAAGTGGAGAGTCTGTGTGGATTTCACCAGTCTCAACAAAGCATGCCCCAAGGATAGTTTTCCGCTTCCCAGGATTGACCAACTTCTAGATGTCACATCAGGCTAAGAGAGGATGAGCTTCCTTGAAGCATATCGAGGATATCATCAAATAACTATGTATGAGCCCGACCAGGAGAAAACGTCCTTCATATCGCCGAGAGGCCTCTACTGCTACAAAGTCATGCCGTTCAGATTAAGGAATGCTGGAGCAACTTATCAGAGGTTGGTCACAAAGATGTTCAAAGATCAGCTCGGTAAAACCATGGAAGTCTATATAGATGATATGGTGGTGAAAAGCAAGGTGAAGCCTGATCACCTTGCCGACCTGAAGGCGACTTTCAACATTTTGAGAGAATACAAGTTGAAGCTGAACGCCTCAAAGTGTGCCTTTGGGGTCAGCTCGGGAAAGTTCCTAGGACACTTGGTGACAGAAAGGGGGATTGAGGCCAACCCAGATCAAATTACTGCACTTCAGAATCTCCAGAGCCCTAAAACCACGAAGGAGGTTCAAAGGTTAACAGGAATGGCGGCAGCTCTTAACCGTTTTATCAGTAAGTCCTCAGACCGTTGCAAGCCATTCTTTCAACTTCTAAAGAAAAGAGAAGGGTATGAGTGGGGAGCCGAGCGGGAACAGGCTTTCCAGGAATTGAATCTTACTTGTTCTCGCCACCCTTGCTCTCTACTCCAGAAGTTGGGGAGCAGTTGATACTGTACTTGGCGGTATCCGAACACGCGGCCAGCTCGGTTCTCCTACGAATAAAGGGGATAGAGCAGGCCCCAATCTATTTTGTGAACAAAACCTTATTAGATGACGAAACACGGTACTTACCCTTGGAGAAACTGGTGTATTCCCTTGTCATAAATTCAAGAAAGTTACTACACTACTTTTTTACAGCACCCCATCACAGTATTCACGGAGTATCCATTGAGGGCCATGCTACGAAAAGCAGACTTCTCTGGGAGGATCTCAAAGTGGTCAATAGAGTTGAGCCAGTTTGACCTAGATTATCAGCCCAGGACAGCAATCAAAGGGCAAATTTTGGCTGATTTTATAGCTGAATTCACTCCAACAGTAGCTCCACCACCACCAATTCTCTGCGAGAAAGTGCAAAGCTTTGTTCCTGAGCTGCCAATGAGAAAGGCCGAGCTAGATTCAGAAGAGTGGAAGTTATACGTTGACGGGGCAGCTTGCAACAAAGGGTTAGGAGCTGGAGTAGTGTTATTCTCTCCAGAAGGGTTGGTACTGGAGCAAGCATTACGGCTGGGGTTTAGCGCCACTAACAATGTGGCAGAGTATGAAGCCTTGCTTGCTGGACTAAGGAGTGCCTTAGAACTCAAGGTCAGTAAGTTAAGAGTATTTTGTGACTCACAATTAGTTGTTAACCAGCTTTCAGGAGAATATGCTATGAAAAGCGAGAAGATGGCTGCGTACTCAGAAGCGGCCAAGGATTTGCTTGACAAAATTGGCAGAGTCCACATCCAACAAATTAGCTCGGGCCAAAATGCACATGCAGACTCACTAGCTTGCTTGGGATCAGTAATCAAAACAGAGTACCGCCGCACGGTGGCTATGGATTATTTGAGCGAATCGAGCATTGGCCGAGGAGTGGAAATTGTGATGGAAACAGAGCTTGGGCCGAGCTGGATGGACCCAATAGTGGCATACCTACAGGATGGGACCTTGCCAGAAGACAAGAAGGAAGCTCACAAGATCAAAACCAAGTCAGTACGTTTCTAGCTCTCTCTAGAAGGTAAGCTTTATAGAAAGTCTTTTCTTGGCCCGTATTTATTATGTGTACACCCACCTCTAGTCCAAAAGTTCCTCCATGAGATCCATGCTGGAACATGTGGAGGACACATGGGTGGGAGGTCCATAGCCCACCGAGCAATATCTCAGGGGTATTGGTGGCCTTACATGCAAGAAGATGCAAAGGCCTTTGTCAAGACTTGTGAGAAGTGTCAGAGGTTTTCTCCTCTAATCCGAGTACCAGCTGAAGATCTGTTACCTCTAACCAGCCCGTGGCCATTTGCCCAGTGGGGACTGGACATCGTGGGTCCTCTCCCCATGGCAATAGGGAAACAAAAATTCCTACTCATTGGCACGGACTACTTCACTAAATGGATAGAGGGTGAAGCTCTGGCCAAGATTACAGAAGCTATGGTGGAGAGGTTCGTATGGAATAAGATCATTACACGATTTGGAGTACCTTACTCCATCATCTCAGACAATGGGTCCCAGTTCGGCAGAAAGTTCAAAGCATTTTGTGCTCAGTACGGCATCCGAAACTACTATTCAACCCCAGCTTACCCACAGAGTAATGGGCAAGCAGAAGCTTCAAACAAGACCATCCTTAAGAGTCTCAAGAAGAGGTTGGAGAGTAAAAAGGGAAAATGGCCAGATGAGCTACCAGCCGTGCTCTGGGCATACAGGACCACCTCACGGCGATCTACGGGAGAGACACCATACTCCCTTACTTATGGGACGGAGGCTGTGATTCCATTGGAGATAGGCTTGCCGACCATTCGCACTACTCTCGTGGAGTCAGGAGGCAACGACAAAGCCTTGGCCGAGCAGCTCGGCCTTGCAGAGGAAAAAAAAGAGCGTGCACTTATTACATTGGCAGCATATCAGGAGCAGCTGCGGAGAAGTTGCAACAAGAAGGTGCACCCAAGAGAGTTCAAGATTGGGGATCTAGTCCTGAGGAAAGTCTTGGCCAACACCAAAGTATCTACCGACGGAAAGCTTGGGCCGAACTGGGAAGGCCCATATAACATCATTTGGATTGCTGGCATTAGGGCCTATCATTTGGCCGACCTAGATGGAAACCCAGTACCACGGCCATGGAATGTCCATAACCTACGAAAATTCTACCAGTAATTTGATTATGTGATTTCGAATACAATCACGTCTTTATTAACATGTGAATACGGATAAATTCACATTTGTTCTTAGTACCTAGTTGGGATTACGAATAAAGGGTGACCAACATCAGTTATTTAGATTTGTTATCTTTACTAATATTTCAAGCGTTAATGAGATTTCGTTTTTTCTTATTATGGTTTTGATTAATACGAACCAAAATTTGTCTCAAATTTGGATTCCTATTGGGGAGTAGAAAGTATGTATATGTTCATTCTAATCATGATAATAAATCCAAGTACGAAGACACTTGGATACTATAAGTATGAAAAAACTTAGATTTACAACGAATATTGCAATGAATTTCTAAGTACGAAGAAACTTAGATTTGCAACGAATATTGCAATAAATTACTAAGTACGAAGAAACTTAGATTTGCAACGAATATTGCAGTAAATTACTAAGTACGAAGAAACTTAGATTTGCAACGAATATTGCAGTAAATTACTAAGTACGAAGAAACTTAGATTTGCAATGAATATTGCAATAAATTACTAAGTACGAAGAAACTTAGATTTGCAACGAATATTGCAATACAATCCTATGTATGAAGAAACTTAGCATGCAACGAATATTGCAGAAAATCCTAAGTGCGAAAATACTTGGTATGCAGCGAATATTGCAAAAATACCACAACACTTAAAAAACAAACATTTAGTATCACCGGCCACATACGGCCAAACCAGGTCACACAGGACCAACCATCAAAGCAAGACTGAAAGTACGAGAGAAGTATCAATAGGCCACAAACGGCCGAGCAAGACCACGCAGGGTCAACCAAAATCTGAGTTCCGATTTACCAGAAGAATAACATAGGCATCAAGCCTCTTCACTGCACTCTAGGGCATCAGTGGCATGGGTAGAATCAACAGAACCAACATTAGTGTTCTCAGCACCACCTGCACTACCAACACCTTCTTGATGAGCAGGGTTAACAGCTTCATTAGTATTCTCAGCTTCAGGATGTTCTTGGAGTGGCTCAAGTTGAGCCTGTGCATTATCACCGAGCTGAACCTCTGCGTCCAGCCGGCCCAGAGCGACTAAAGCTGCAGCTTCCATCTCACTTGGTATCTCCATATGTGACCAATGCGGTGAAGACTTGTCCACTCCAAGCTTGGTAAGACGCCTTTGCCAGGCCGTCTCCTAAATGGCATCCTTCACTGCCGGCATTTGACTTACGTAGTCTTGAGTGGCCACGTCCACACCCCGATCATATTCAGTATCGGCACAGGTGTTTGCAGCATCTAATTGGCGCTTCAGTTCCTCAATCTCTCTTGCAGCGGTCTCCTTGTCCTCCTTTAGCTTGTCGCTCTCCATCTGAGCTTCACGCTAGCACTGAGCATGATTGGCATTATCTTTCTCAGCTTTCTCCAAGCTCTTCTGGAGTCCCATTCAAGCCTTTTTCTGTATCCTTTGCTCGGTCAAATCCTACTGACACCTTCTGCATGATCTGTTCAAGGACACAAAGTTATACGGAGGAACAATCAAACAAAGATTATTTAGGGAAAAGGGGTAACAACATTAGGAAGATATGACTTACCTTGACCCTGGCTTGCATAGTAGTTTTCATCAAAACATCATAGCTTTGGTCATTCTCTTTTTCAATAAAAGTAGGGAGCATTGCGGCCTGAGCTATGACATAAGCCACATCAGGAGAAGAGACCTTATCTGACATGTTCAAGGGGGTGCCGTTCGACGGGGCAATCACGGGGTTCCAGGGCTCTGCTTGAGTAGTATTCCTAGGAATAGCTCGGCGATTGCTCAGGCCCTCGACCCTTTGTCTTTGAGGGGAGCCTTGAAGGGGAATGTCAGTGGAAGCTTCCAAAGACCTCTTCTCTTTCTAACTTGCCTCGGTGTAGGCAGGAGTAGTTGTTGCTAAAGGAGAAGTAGTGGCCGAGGTGCTGGTTGTCATAGAACCTCCGAGTCCTAGAATGCTGAGGAGGTTGATCGGTCTGGCAATAATCTCGGCAGTATGGGGAGGAGATGGAGAGTAACCGGAAGAGGTGGAGGAGTCACTCACAACAATAGGAGGAAGAACTGAGGGATTAGCACGGTCCTGGTCTTCTTCTTCTACGGTCCTCCCAGATGTGCTCGGTTCCTGACTGGTGTTGGTAATGATGGGAATGGCTGTTGGAATCTCAGGGACGTGGGCAAACGTGACTTGCTGTTGGAGGTCTCTAGGAGCTCGGGAACGTGTCACCCTTTCTCTTCTCTAACGTCTGCTAGGCCTGACTGGTCTCTGGTCGGCAGGGGCTAGTGGGGCAATCAGGGGAGCAACTGGAGGCTAGGGATGCCGTGACCTTGGTTCGCCAACTCTTCTGATACATCCCCAATAAGTGGGTGTGTAGTCAAGCAGAAGGTGGGATGCACGACTGAGTCCCACGGGAGTAGGTTCAAATCCGTCGAAATAGAGAGCCTGCGCTATCTCCTCGCGGTGTAGCCTCCCGTGGTTCAGGCGGCCACCGTGATTTATGTTGCTCGCTGCAAGAAAAGAAAACAGTACAGGAATAAATAGGTAGAAGATAAAGCAAGATATCTTCGTAAGGAAGTAGTGAGCATAAAATAGCTAAGGAGAGGGTACTACAGTGGTCAGCCCGGGGCTGTGGGGCAAGCGAAGCCAATGGTGTTCCCCTCCGCGTCTCTGGGCTCCCAGTCGCCAATGACAACGAGGTAGTCATCCACTTCGCCCTTTGAGGAGTTGGGCAGGTCGGTGATAAGTTTTTCACCTGGGTCTCTTGGCTTGAAATAATAGTTGTTGTCTGCTGTGGGGACAACACTATATAGGGAGTGTAAGTCCCACCAATCCAGGTGCAGTCCGACCAACTAGTTTAGGGCAACTGTGCCCATAACCACCCTAACAAAGTTAGGGCACAGCTGCATAGGATTCAATCTGCACCAGTTGCAGACCTCCCTGAAGAAAGGGTGAAAGGGGAACCTAAGACCTCCCTCCACGATAAAGATAAGAGGAATGTGAATTTTGTTCTGATCCTGGCCCTCTTGTTCTAGGTCATCACGTCGGTTCAGGCGAAACTGATCATCGTTGGGAATTTCGTATTTTCTATGGAACTCTGCTATTTGTTGGGCATTACTAAGCAGGGCTCTATGTTTCCCCATGATTAGGGTTTCACTGTTGAAACCCACGGAGATGACAATGAATAGAAATTGAAACTGTAGAGATTTCGACGAAAAGCAGGAAAATCTAAGGAAGGGACACTTACGTGAGAAGATGGACCTAAGATAAGACTTTCCGACGAGGATGGAAGCGAGTTTCGGCGAAAGACGGAATGGATTTGAGGGATTTTTCAGAGCACTAAAACGACGGGGATGGTGGATGAAGAAAACTTCTCTTTTTCTCTCTCTTCTCTTACTTCTGATGAGGGAAGTGAATGGAGATGGAGGTTTTAGGGGGAAATGAAAATAATCATTATCCCGCCCGAAACCCCATGAAAGTGGGTTGTGACGTATGAAAAACGTCAGCAGAATCGTCCTTTGGGCTTATCCGGGCCACCAACGGGTCACCTCGCATTTAATACGAAAGTAATGTTGCCCCCACACCCCCCCCCCGCCCCGTCCCGTGAGGGGGAGGCGTGCAGGAGATGCATTAGGAGCCGTTAAAGCTCTGCGCACTACTGATGAATGACAGTAGTAACAAAGCTGGGGAGCAATTGGAGTGGGTAAAACCTGGTTACCTTACTAATGGGCATAACACGTGCCTATGGCGGTCACCGCGAAAGGGTGAGTAGCTCGGCACCACGTAGGGAAGCCCTAGCCCTGTGCCGAGCTGTACTGATCATGAATAAGGTCAGAATAATAAGAGTAAACTAATAAATCAGGATGCACTAGCTCGGCGTGAGACATAAAGGGATGCACCTGATATGGCCGAGCTAGGTAGGTTACGAATATAGCTTGAACAACTTTCTAGAATACATAGACTCAGCTTGGAGTAAGTAGCTGAGTTATGTACGTGTCATGCCGAGCTATGAGGAAGCACGCCACCGCCACGAATAAGGCGGTGAGACATTCCAGAACACTCTGTGGCAGTGCCTTATGAGATAGGGAGCAGTCCCGTAAAATAAGGGATTAATATGGGTAGTCCTAATGTGACTAGGAGTATACCCCGTCTACGAAAGAGTCTTGTATGGAAAGAAAGACTACTGCTAGACGAGATCTAGCGGGATATGGAAGCTGTCTCTTAATAGGAAAGTCCTATTACGAGAAGGACTCCTAAAGCAAGTAGGAAATCAGGGCATGGGATGCCTAAATCAACAAGCAATCTACACCTATAAATACAAGACAATAACCATGACAAAAGGTACGTTGTGAAACCCTTTTCATACGCATCGTGATTTGAGAGTAGTTAATTTTCCATACTTAGCCAGATTTTCAAGCAACAGACAGGGGTGTCTCGGATGAGAGACGATGATGAAGGAACACTTGGTTTAAAATTGGGGTGTCTACAATGCCCGTACAGTCACTACAAGAAATTTCACAATTCCCGACTAACTTTTAGTCGGCTAAGGTGGCCATTTTGGTCGGCAAAAGGTTTTCCCGACTAGATTTTTAGTAGGCATTTTTTGTCGGGTAATGATTGTCGGCAAAGGTAATTGCCGACTAAAAAATGTTTAGTTGGCTTAGGTGTGTCCCTTTGGCGACTAAGGTTCCCGACCAAAAACTTAGTCGGTAATTGTTTTTAGTCGGGGAATGCATTAACATTTACCAACTAAATTCTAGTCAGGGAATGCATTAACTTTTACCAACTAAATTCTAGTCGAGGAATGTATTCACTATCACCAACTAAATGTGTGGTCGGGAAATGTGTTCACTATCACCAACTGAATTTTTGGTCGGGGAATGCGTTGCCTCAACAACTAAATTTTTGGTTGGTAATTGTCTATATCATTTATTGACCGCCAGTTTTAAATGTTGAATTCCCATAATTGGCTACAATTTTTTTTCCCCATTTTGATTTCTTGAAATTTGCAATGAATACTAAAAAAATACATTCCAAGAAATAAATCCAAGCTTTCATACATAAAGGTCCGCCAAATACTTAGAAAACTTGTATCCAAATTCCTAAAGCACAAAATAACATGTCTAGTCGTAACAAGGGGATAAAAAAAATCCAAACCCCTACACCACAAAATACTGAAATAATTCAACTTCAACAAACAGATAACCAAAAATCATCCAAGTACATCTACAACCATAATCGAGCTTTGATCTTCATAGTCAATAACCCAAAAGTAGAATCGTAGGATACTCCATTAAAGCTTTGATCTGAAAAATAAAAAATAAAATCCACCATTAGTATTTATGTACTAGTGTATCACAGAATCATACTCCCAACTAGAAACAACTGCGACCAACTAGAAAATGTAGAATAATTGCTTGCACGAAGTTATAAGATTGCATAATTGATTGGATGATCATATTTTGCACAATTGCACATGACCCTTGTGTATGCCTAAATGGACTAACACTACCTACTGGAGACATAAGTCTAGAAAGTGCTGGTAAGGAACGAATAATTTTTTTCTAATTGTTGTTTGCTACGAAGAGGAATGTGATAAAAAGTTACATTCAGCATGAGTTTTAGACATAATGTAATGTATTAGGTCATAA
The DNA here is from genome assembly GCA_963854785.1 of Vaccinium vitis-idaea. Lineage (NCBI taxonomy): Eukaryota > Viridiplantae > Streptophyta > Magnoliopsida > Ericales > Ericaceae > Vaccinium > Vaccinium vitis-idaea. Next base: position 13,044,108 of record OY978220.1, read on the forward strand.
AGTGGTAAAACGAGTCAGTATACCCTGCACAAGAGAATCATCCAGATTACACATGTAAGCAAATTAAAATGATTAAAACATGTTGTAAGCAGATTGCACAAGAGAAGCATCCAAATTGAAACGAGCCACGTCGGCAGTAAGCATATTACACAGATTTAAAAAACACCACGACCACCACCTCCTGTTAGCATAAAAATTGAAATAACTGACCAAAAACCACTATGACCTATCACAGATTTAAATTTCTTACAGTAAAGGACCATGGATGGAATGTTATAGAACCGTCTTGAAGAAATAAAAGAAAAGAAACATACCTAAAGATTTTATATTTTTTAAGCATGACCAAAGACAAAAGTATAAAAACATGTGCCATTTTATAGAAATCAATGTGACGTGTGTTCGTGTCGTGTCGTGTCCTCCATTTTTGCCCACTACAATACTAACCAAGAGTCCATTGAAGTACAAATAATTTTATCCCAACCATCATGATACTCTAAGAATCCTTCGAAAATTGTCATTAAGGTCACTACAAGATTCTAACTTATTACCTAATGAGAATTTTCATGTCATGTATTTTACATGTTTCTTGCCTTAATCTTTGTCCTAAACTACCCTTGTTATACCAGGAGCTCTACAAGGTTCCTGATTTCCACAGAAATGCAAGCCAAATTCATAGCACCACATAAAAGAAAAAGGAACAAATAAACATGGGAAAAGAAAAGTATTGGTACCCCATAAAGCCAACGAGAGAACCACCAGACAAAGCAATGGCAATCTGTTCTAAGCTCAACCCAACTCTCGTGAATCCTCATCTCTCCTTTGTGCACCCAAAAAAGATCAATGACTCTAATATAAAGGATGGCTCTAGCTAGAGACAAAAAACTATAGGATGGATGGACTGTTGGTTTAAATGCCCACTAAGAAATGCATAAGACAGCTTGGTAGATAAAAATATGGTAATGCTCCATAAATCCCAACCCAAAAGCTCACCCTTGAGTTCGAACTGAGAGACCACTTTAGTTAAGCCTATAATCATCTTTTCGTGGTACGGCGGAAAGACAAAAAAAAAAAAAATATCATCTTCCAACGTATGTCTCAACTTATTGAACAGCAACCAATTAATTGATTCAGTAGAGTTCATAAAACCTTATTATAGTCTAATTGAACAGCAGCCATGTGGGTGAAATCTTGTAAATCATCTCAATCTGCAAAGACCATAAAAATGATTAGGTAAGAATTGGTATAGATACAAATGAGTAGGGAGTTTTTTTAGAGAGGTGGCAGTACGTGCATCTTCAGAGAGCGTGGCAACGTTCAACAACTTCATCAAGTGTTAATGGTTCAACAGGGTCTTTGTACTCCCTGCAACTCAAAATATCGAATGGAATAAGTTTTAGGGGAATTAACTATATACTGACCTTTATTACGTGTTTGAATAAATTATTTTGATGAATATCACGAATGGAGTAATCGAGGCAGTAGAGAACCAAAGAAAACCTATTCAGATGTGAATTCTAGCGAGCGCCCAAGTCAATATCTTCTTCTTCTGAGATGGGGCTTCCCCAATACCTACTACTTTTCTAATTTGATCGTGAGTAAGCTACATCATCTCTAATCCACACAGACATTGAGGAAAAAATTGAAATCAGAACCAAAAAAATCCTAGTTAGTTGCAGCAAAAACTAATTAATGAACAAACCTTTGTGAGGGGAGATGAATGGAAACTCAAATCCGCCGGCGAGGAGCTGTTCGCCGCCTGCTTCTTTCTACGCAAAAACTCTTTTCTAGAGAGAGAATCAATCGGTGTGATGTTGAACTGAACTGTCTTCCGCCGACGTTAACGAGAGAGGATCCCTGGAACTGTTTTGGGGAGACGGCGGTGGGCTGAGTAACGAGAGGGAGAGAGACAAACTGGACGACAGAAAACCCTTACTCGATGGCTTGAGGTGCTTGGAAAAGGTAGAGGTACTGGAACGTGTTTGGGGGTGGGTTTTGATAAAGTGTTTGGGGGTGAGTTTAGATTTGGGGTGTGTGCCCCATACGGTGCCGTTTTTATAGAATTTATATTTGGCGGCAAAATATTTAGTCGGGGGTTCCCATTTAACCCGCCAATACTTTTGACGAAAAATTTCAACTGCCGCAAAAAATATTTACCGATTGAGGTATTTGAGGTTGGGAAAACTTAGGTGTTCTCATCGCGCAATATCTATATAATAATTTTTAAAATATTTGTCAATAATAGTTTTAAATTGGTCAATTTGAACCATTAGGATTTTAGATTTTCCAAATTTCATCATCAACCTGAAAATTGAATATCGTCGGAAAATTAAAACAATGTCATCACTAGACACATTTTAGTTACCTTAAGCAAGTGAATTATTATTATTTACCGACTGGGCCCACCTGAGATATTTTTGGCGATCGAACCATCTATCTTCTACAATACATGTATTTGATCATTCGTATCAGGAATTGAGTTAATTGAGTATCGCTAGGCTTTTGATCCGACAAAAAAACTCATTTTATTAGTGAAATCGTGTCTCGATAAATAAGCCTTCTAAATCCGATAGAGCCTATTTTTACGAGAATGATGCAATCAATGTGAAAATGTTATCAATGGTCTCGATTATCATGATTGTGTCGCTATCGAGTGGCTACTATACATTAAACTACACACACCAAACTTAGTCTGCTAGCAACTACATTCAACATATATATTTATAGGTCATTAACCGGATCAATTTTTATAATGGTCAATTTGAATCGTTAAGATTTTAGATCTTGCTGATCCCATCATCGTCACCAAAATCGAAGATCATCCGATATGGGCGACCGCGTGGTCGGATCACATTTAATGCATCCCGAGGCATTAAAGTCATATATTGCACTACTCGAGCCCCAATTAAGCTTTTATTTGGCGATCCAAACAGTCTATATATTACATACTATGAAGTACAACATTCCTACCAAGAATAAAGTCGATCACGTATCGATAGACGCTGAATTGGACGATAACTATCATCCAAATAACAAATTGTGTATCGATCAAGGAGCTTTGTAAACCAAATTGAACTAAATTTTTACAAGATTGATTTAATCAATAAGCACAACAAGATCAACATCTCGATCATCATAATTGTGTCGCGGTCGTGTGACTACTTTACGTTCTACTACAATACAAGACTTGTTTTGTTATCAATTAAATTCAAGGTATATATTTTAATGGTCGTTCCAAAGTCAATTTTTACAATGGTTGATCTAAATCGTTATGATTTCATGCCTCGCTGATTCCATCATATTCACCAAAATCAAAGATCATCATATATCGATAACCACTTGATCAGATTTTGTTTAATGCATCACTTGGCATTAAAGTCTTATTCTAGACCATTAGAGCCCCAACAGAGTTTTTATTTGGTGTTCCGTACCATCTCTCTTTTACATATTATGAGGAGTATAAAATTTCAACCAAGAATGAAGTTGGTCTTGTATCGATAGACGTATAATCAGAGGATAACTATCATCTAAATAACAAGTGGGTGAGTATTGAAGCAAAATCCCAGAGAAATAACCATTCAAAAAATTAATAAATGCCGACTAAATGAGTTAGTCGGGAAACACCCTCTACAATTGCCGACCAAATTTTGGTCGGGAAATACAAAAATCCCCCGCCAAATTTCCGTGAATTTTTAAATTGGCGCACAAAAATAGTTATTCAAAAATTTGATAAACGCCAACTAAATAAGTTAGTCGGGAAATACCAAAACCTCCCGCGCAACATTTTCGTGGAATTTTGAATTGGTGGAAAAAAAACCTACTTAATTTATATGACAATTGCCGACTAAAATTTGGTCGGGAAATACAAAAATCCCCGCCAACATTTTCGTGAATTTTCAAATTGGCGCTAAAAAAATAGTTATTAAAAAATTTGATAAAGGCCAACTAAATAAGTTAGTCGGGAAATATCCTCTACAATTGCCGACCAAATTGTGGTCGGGAAATACCAAAACCTCCCGCGCAAAATTTTCATGGAATTTTGAATTGGTGAAAAAAAAAACTACTTAATTAATATGACAATTGCTGACTAAATACTTAGTCGGGAAATGCAAAGCTAAAATTGCCGACCAAATAATTAGTTGGTAATTAATTTCCCACCAAAAAATTGCTTTCGCGCCATACCGTCCCCGACCACAAAGGATTTGGTCCGGAAAGAGATGATATTTACCAACCAAATCTATTTGGTCGGCGTTAAAAATACACTTAGCCAACCAGATTTTAGTTAGTCGGCAATTGTTATTTTTTTGCCGACTAAAATGATTTAGTCGGGAAATTTAGTCAGGAATTGTGTAATTTCTTGTAGTGAGTGGTGTAAGAGAGATAGCAATAAAGTAGTGCATTTTTTGCAATTGCTTGAGTGCACCATTTCTCATAGGTTGAAGCTGATGGCATTTGGGAGGCTTAGTCATAATTTGGATCTCTGGTTTATTCAAGTTGGAGCTATTGATTTTTTGCAATTGCTTGCTGAGGAATTGTAGAGCTTGAAAATCAGATGGAAGTTATTACCTTCAAGGAGTTGGAGTTGATCAGGAAGTTTTTTGGATCGGGATTTTCTGCTATGGTCACTACAACAATTTACACCATTCCCGACTAAAATTGCCGACTAAATAATGTTTAGTCGGAAATTGTTGTTCATTCGACGAAATAAACTTTGGTCGGAAAATATCACTTAAATTTCCGACTAAATAATTTTAGTCGGAAATTAGTATAATCACCGACTAAATTTTTTTTTGTCGGAAAATATTCAAAGGTTTGGCCGACTAAAATGATTTTAGTCGGTGCTTCTTATATCAATCACCGACTAAATAATTTTAGTCGGAAAAAAAATCATTTACCGACCAAATAATCTAGTCGGAGAAAAGCAAATAATTCACCGACCAAATATTTAGTCGGAGAAAAATAAATAATTCACCGACCAAATATTTAGTCGGAGAATATCACTTAAATTTCCGACTAAATAATTTTAGTCGGAAAAAAAATCATTTACCGACCAAATAATCTAGTCGGAGAAAAGCAAATAATTCACCGACCAAATATTTAGTCGGAGAAAAATAAATAATTCACCGACCAAATATTTGAAAAACATTTACCACAAGAATCATCAACCTTTTTTTAGTAGCAAGGAGCCTTTCAATGCATGGTAGTTTGGTTTATGAAGAGGGAGACATTTTTATAGCATTACAAATGAGCTGTTATGCATCGATTATTAAATGTTGAATTCGTGATTCAAATGAAGTTATATAGTATGAATAGATATCTTTTTTTGAATGGGTATCTCTTTTTTTTTTTTCAATTATGTATTGTATTTTATTTTTCCCTGTTTTTCGAGTACGAATATAAATTTTTACACTCTACATATTGGACCCAATACCATTAAAATGGCTTCACCGCTGTGGCCTACCTCTTGAGTTAACTTTGTTTCAAATTTATAGCTCATATATATATATATGTGTGTGGGTGTGTTTATTTTTTGTTTTTTTTATTCATCTTGCGGAGGCGATTTAGAAAAGCTAACAATTGTTCATTGACAATAAGAATAAAACGAGGACAATGTGCTTGATTAAAATAAATACAGTGTCTAAAAAAAATATTAATTTAGTCCGAACTCCGCCGACATTTATTAAGTTAAAGTCAATGAAACAGAGGGCTAGGAAATATTTTATTTCAATTTGGATTGAGTAATAACTCATATTATACTGTATTTTGAAACAAAGTGTTATAATTGGGTGTTTTGACATGGAAATATTTATTCAAATGCAATACCCAACCAAGCAGGTGAAGCATTTTTCGATATGTATTCTAGGAGTATATATGTGGAATGTCAGATTCTAGTATCAAAGCTAGAAAACGAAAATAAGATTATGGGGGAGTGCTGGTGTGTGCTTCTTGACGTACGGCATCTGAGCGGTCGGATGTGTTTTTCAGCGGTCATGATTTCATCTTGACACTTTGCAGATCCGAGCCGTCCATTGCCAATATGAAATCCGAGCCGTTGATTGCCAAGATCAACGGCTCAGATGCTCACACCAGCACCCCGGGAATGAGGGTTGGGCTGGTTACATTCCACGTGGAATTTACTTTGAGGTAGACCCCTTCTTTGAGTACATTTGTAGATACGGATCAATTCATGGGAAATTGACGAAAACGAAAGAAAGAGTAAAACAAGATGGTAAGAAAGGACAAATTTCAATTTTTTTGGACTTCCACCTGGGTGAGTATCACTTAAATTTCCGACTAAATAATTTTAGTCGGAAAAAAAATCATTTACCGACCAAATAATCTAGTCGGAGAAAAACAAATAATTCACCGACCAAATATTTAGTCGGAGAAAAATAAATAATTCACCGACCAAATATTTAGTCGGAGAATATCACTTAAATTTCCGACTAAATAATTAGTCGGAGAAAAAAAATAATTCACCGACCAAATATTTAGTCGGAAAAAAACAAATAATTCACCGACCAAATATTTAGTCGGAGAATATCACTTAAATTTCTGACTAAATAATTTTAGTCGGGGAATAATAGTTTTCCGCCAATTCAACGATTTCCAAAAATTTCGCGAAAATTTCGGCGGGAATTTTTATATTTTCCGACTAAATATTTAGTCGGCAATTCATTTTTTTAGCAAAATGATAATAAAACGAAAAAGAAAAAAGAAACAAAAGGGAAAAAAGAAGTTACATTTCTTTTTTTTCTTTTTTTCTTTTTTTTTTGAGAGATAGACAGAGTCAAATAGAGTTTGAACAAAAAAGTTGGTATTTGCGAGGCAATATAAAAGTTAGTAATGAGCATGGGGAGTGGTCCCTCTAATAAACATGAAAGAAGAAAATAAAAAATTAAAAAATAATAATAATTCTTTGTAGAGAGAGAGAGAGAGAGAGAGAGAGAGAGAGAGAGTTTGGACAAAAAAAATAAAATAAGCTTGTAAAATATTTTGGCTCATTTTTTATAATTGATACATTGCCTTTTATCTAATAAACATTTTGAAAATTTTTTTGTTAGTGAAAAAAATTTAAAAAAATTAAAAAATTAAAAAATACATTTTTATTAAATAAATTGAGTTGTCAATTGCCATAATAAGGGAAAAAGCGAGGGGAAATTTAAAATGAATTTCTGAATAACAAAAATGAAAAAAAATTATGGGGAAAATAAAAATAAATTTTGATCACAAAAAAATATAAATGTTGAAATTTTGAAATTCGTCGCTAAAATGAAGTCATGAACAAATAAAAGAAAAAAAAAAGAAACAAAAGGGAAAAAGAAGTTACATTACATTTTATGATTTTATCTAATAAATATTTTGAAAAAAAATTATGGAACTTATAGAAGTTATCAAATTAAATTATAGAAATTATAGAAATTATGAAATTAAATTATAGAAATTATAGAAATCAAATTATAAAAACTAATAAATAATATAAATTAATCAAATTATAGAAATTATATTATAGAAGTTAATTTACGAGAATAGTAAGTTTATTTAACTAAAATAAGCTAATCTTCATATGAAGTTATCAATTATGAAGGATCCCACGGGATGTAAAAATTCAGACCTCGAACTCCAATTTTCAGAGAAAATTTTGACGATCTGAACCGTTAGATATGTTTAAAAAGTGTTTTTAAGATCCTATGAAAGGATTTGGCAAAAAATACTACCCAGAAGGGCTTGATCGGAGCATTTTTTCATAAAATCGCTATATGAAAAATTGCTCCTATCAAGCCCTTCTAGGTATTTTTTTTTTTTCCAAATCCTTTCGTAGACCCTAAAAACACTTTTTAAACACATCTACCGGCTCAGATTTTCAAGAAATAGATTAGATGGCCTTGAATTGGTGCATTATAATGTTCAAATGCCACTGGAAGCACTGAATGTGTTCCGATCGCGTGGTTACCGACATCAGATGATCATCAATTTCGGGGAGGATGATAGAATTGATAAGATGTTAAATCGTATCGGTTTAGATCAAACATTCAAGAAAATGAACTAGTATCCACCATTCAATGTTATACATTGAACATACTTAGTTATGAACTAATATATACTACTATAGTCTAATGCACATTAGCCACACGATCTCAACACAATTTTTACGATCAACACCGACTATTTTGTTTTTCTCAGTGTTTTAATAAACCTCACCAAAATTCGGCCCAATCGGATTTTGAACACCCCTTCATCGGGAGATTCCGAACGTGAGAATCATTAGTAGGAAAATATTTGTCAACTCCGATCGAGCATACAGAGGTAATAAATATACTTAATTTTTAACATGAATAATATATTACATCCTACAAAAAATATAGACGGTTCCGATTTTCAAAAAATAACTTGAAAAGTCCTCGAATGATGCATCGTAACTTTACGCCTAATTATTTTCCGACCAACTATTTAGTCGGAAATTATCTTTAATTTGCCGACTAAAATTTTTTTAGTCGGGGAATAATAGTTTTCCGCCAATTCAACGATTTCCAAAAATTTCGCGAAAAATTTCGGCGGGAATTTTTATATTTTCCGACTAAATATTTAGTCGGCAATTCATTTTTTTAACAAAATGATAATAAAACAAAAATGAAAAAAGAGAGATCAACTTATTTTAAAAAAGAACAGAGACAGTAGTCTCAAAACCCTCGCTCCCTCAAAAACTGCCTCCATCACGAGTTCTCTGGCAGCCTCGCTCACAGGCAGATCGATCCCGTCCAAGCACCAACACCACCGGACTATGGGTCATCGATTCCGTCCAAGCACCAACACCACCGGACTATGGGTCATCGATTCCGTCCAACCACTAACACCACCGGACTATGGGTCTTCCATCCAACCACCAGCACCGAGCAGCCCACCACTCTGTTATGCGACTTTCATAGCCATTAGCATCGATCGTCCGTCTCCCCGAAAGTATGTTCTTCTGTGTGTGTGTGTGTACCTATATTGAAAAAAGAAGCTTTGGGTTTACAGCCCAAAGACTCCGGATCCCTCGTTCGCCCTAGAGAAACCCTCAGATATTTTCCTCTTCTCTCTCTCTCTCTCTCTCTCTCTCTCTCTCTGTTCTACCGTTTGGCGCCGATAACAATCCCCTTTCCTCCCACCAGGTTGGTTATCTCCCTCTCGATTTGTATTCCTAACCATGTCTACAGATGTATCGATGCACTTAGCAAGTTGCTCTGCCATTTGGTTTGACAGATTCGAGAACAAGCACCACCACGATGGATTTGGATCTGTGGATTTCGAAGGGCAAAGAGGGCCAGCACTTGTCTGAAGACGAGCTTCAACTCCTTTGCGAATATGTATGTATCGTCCTCTCTCTCTCTCTCTCTCTTTCTCTCTCTCTCTCTCTCTCTCTCTCGTATGTATGATTTAGGGTTTATAGAATTTAACCTTGCTTTCATCTGGTGGTTAATCAATTCTATAGCGCTGGCTATGCTGTTCCTCGAATTTTGTCTCTAGTTCCAATTAAAGCAGCTGTGTTCGGAATGAAACCCTAATTTTATGTGCTGCGATTTGATTTGTACTGTTGATTAACACCCAAGTTTATGTTAATGGTTAGTTTCCTATGTGGTGATGTGGCTAGTGACATTGGTAGTTTTCTGGTTTTGGGGAAAAGTTGATTTTGTAAGCTAACCCAAAAATATGGCTCGAGATTGTTCATTTATGGTGTAAAGTTCGAATGCCCCTTTTCGCTAGCCGAGCTACGAGCTGCTTGCAAATAGCTCATTTACAGTCGTAAATTTGCTGATTGTTGGTTGATTGTTTACCTAAGTGGGTTTTTTTTTTCCCCTTATTTTGTGTGTAGCTCTGGGACTTCTGGTGGTGAGAGGAAATTGATGCCAACCATTGAGGAAGAGCTAGGGAGGATGGTAATAGTGAACTAAAATTTAACATGTAGATAGATTGTGCTTACAGCATGTACATGCAAAATGTATCAAGATTTTGAATTGCTTCGTTTTATGCCTCAGGTCCAATCACAGTGACTGGATGCCTTTCTTGGCTGAAACCTGGACTTCATGGTTTCCATGTCCATGCTCTTGGTGATACCACAAATGGTTGAATGTCAACTGGTAGTTTCACCCCCATACCTGCACGTTTCATCATGTAACTTGAATCTCTCTTTCGTGAATGGAGTCGCCATAATAAAGAACAAACCATAATGATAGCCTAGTTTTTTTGGTACGATCAGTAGGTAACTCTTCTTAGGTAATCTCTCTTTCCTGGTTGGGTGATCTGGACTCTAGTCTTCCCTAAAGCTAGCTGTTATGCTAGGTAACTCTGCTTAGTGCTGGAATTATCTGAGATTCTAATAAGTATTAGATAACCTCCTAAAGAATTGAAGTTATGTTCGGAAATAATTGGGGCAGTTTGTGATCTCAATTTGGAGAATTAAACTCATTTATAGTCCTTTTATGAATCTATCATTGTCAATAATTGGAGATAAACGAGCTCGAGAACAATTAGAGACTCAACATAATTTGCATTGAGATCATTCAGAGTATGCACTTATGTCTTGCCCAGTGGCAGAGAACTACAGTTAAATTGCTGTACCAATTATATTTTCAGCAACTAGCTAGTTGACGTATTCAGCTATAATTTTTCAGTATGGTGTGGAACTTTCCAACAAAGGACTAAATGAACTTGCACAAACATGGCCCTTGAAAAAATTTAGGTGTCAAGCTCTACCGTTTTGGATACTAATTGAGTGTTCTCTCCTTGCCTTGGTTCAGGAGTTCCATAACATGAACTAATCTGATCATGTTTTGTGCCCTTGTTTTAGGAACTTGAAATCTGGATTGTTGGGGTATGTGATGTAAGTCGTGGGCCTCTCGACACTATTATCCAATTCCCACACTTGTGGGTTTATACAATTAGTAATTGGACCCACGAAAATTGTGCATTTGCTTCTCATTTTCTGGTTTCCTCCTTTATCCATGAACTAGTTCCAATGTCTTCCATTTTTCGTTTTTTTTCTTTCTTTTTTTTTTGTTTTGCATGTGAGTTTTTTTTTTCTTTTGGGAAAATGGGCCAATGTTGGTAAACAAATTTGTCCCGTGGCTGCTTTTACAAATCTGTTCCCCATATGGTGTTATTCTAATGGGTTTGGTCCTTGGCTGTGTTTTTTCAACTTGGACTTGGATGATGGTTAACCCATCAATCTCAATCGTTAATGTAAAGATCTAGTCGAACGAAATATTAATGGGATAATTATTTATGCTCGACAAATCTGGGTGAGATGTTAGTTATTGATTTATTTTGGGCATTCCACTATGCATAGGACTATGTATTTACTTGAATTTCAATATCCCTGTTATCATTTACTCCTTGATACCATGATGTCGATGAAAAGGTTGTATCTAATAATCGTGGTGTTTTGTTCTTTTTACAGATGGAGTGCCGCATCCGGTTATGAGCTAGATGAAAAGGTTGAATTTTTGCCATGTATTCTCTATCGTGGTTGGATATTATCGTGTGTTCTAGTGTTTGGATGGATACTTTTTATTTTATCCTTGGATGGATTGTTTTTTGATGATGCTATGGACATTGTGGTTGGATTTTGTATTTCGCAGTTTTTGTAGTATGATATACTATTTTGTTAGGTGAAGACCTTTAATTTGGGAAGTCTTCAATTTTGTGCTTTATTAATTAATTAGAGCAGGTTGGTGAAATCTTGTATGGAATGATTGGTTGCTTGATTTAATCGATGGTTAGAAACCAAGTTTAACAAATTTAACGATTCAATACGAGCTCGGATTAAAATTGCAAAAAAAAAAAAAAAAAATCATTTACCAACTAAATTATTAGTTGGAGAATAAAACAATTTCACCTACCAAATAATCTAGTCGGAGATAAAAAATTATTCACCGACTAAATAATTTAGTCGCAGATAAAAAAATATTCACCGACTAAATATTTAGTCGGAGAAATATTAAATATTCACCGACTAAATATTTAGTCAGAGAAAGATAAAGATTCACCGACCAAAAATTTAGTCGGAGAAAGATAAAGATTCACCGACCAAATATTTAGTCGGAGAAAGATAAAGATTCACCGACCAAATATTTAGTCGGAGAAAGATAAAGATTCACCACCAAATATTTAGTCGGAGAAAGATAAAGATTCACCGACCAAATATTTAGTCGGAGAAAGATAAATATTCACCGACCAAATATTTAGTCGGTAAAAACAAAACTTTTTCCGACCAAACTTGTTTTGGTCGGAAATTACAATCTCCGACCTCATTCCGTCGACCAAACGGGCCGACTAAATTTTTGGTCGGAAATTTCTATTGCCGACTAAATTACGACATTTTCCGACTAAAATTTTAGTCGGCAATGGGGAAAATTGTTGTAGTGGGTTTTGAGAAGTTGTATGGGTTATGATTGCTGGGGGTTTCGATGCCGGCGGTCATGATTGGGGTGTCTTGTAGTTGCGGACTGCAATGTTAATTGGGGCAGCTCAACAGGGGCTCGTTGCGGGCTGCAATGTTCTTGAAGGCGTCGTCGGTTGTGATTGCTTGCTGCTATATTTTGTGGCTTTGCCTTATTCTGACCTTCAACGGTCTCTAGGTGGATTTTCGATCTTATTGTAGATATGCGGGCTTGCCGTTTTGTTCCATTGATTGGCTTCTTACCAATCCTTGGATTGGGTCTCGGATTAGACTTTTTTGTTTTTTCCTTGCTCCTATTAGTCTTGTAACAATTTCAAGATTAATGAAAATTTCTTTAGCCTTTCAAAAAAAAGCAATAAAGTAGTGCATTGGATTGCTACTTCTTGTTTAGAAAGAAATTAGTTTTCTCAGATGGGTTGTAATATTCTGCACAATTGTCCAAGGACATGTCTTAGTTCTCTCTTAATATACTTGACGTTTTAAAAAAAAAAATAATAATAAAAACCCTAACTTGGTTGGCGAACCTATAGTGATGCAATTTATCCATTTTCTTGTTTATTGTAGCAATTTTGTAATGTAGATTCAAGGTTCCTTTAAAGAAGTGCTTTAATTCAATTTATTTTCCTAAATAACTACATTTCATGCACTTTTGTGTTGTCTTTTACTCCCTCCGTCCCATTTTAAATGCTCCCTACGTATATCCGTGTCATTTTCAAACGTCTATCTTTTTATCGGTAAGGTTTTCAAAGTTTTTAAAAATTGTCTAATAGAACTAATTGAGATCTATCAAATAAGATCCATATTGCATATAAAATACATTATAGAATGAAAACTATAAGAGTTTTAAAAAAACACGCATAACTGTAGGGAGCATTTAAATTGGGACGGAGGGAGTAGTTCTTAGCTAATTAATCATAATAACACTTTATGTGATTCATATATATTGCTGCAGATAACTGTGGAATTTGTGACAGCCTTGTTTCAGAAATTGACTTAAATCAAGAATTGACTTAAGTTGACTTTTTGAGTTGATGTATTGTGAGAGAATGACCTATCCCCTAAATCGTAATAAAAAATCTTTCCCATGTATCTTTAGGCCTCGTTTGATTCAGGTATTGGAAGCATGGGATATGACTATGCGTGTCTAATCCCTCCTTTTCCCTTGTTTGTTTCCCAAAAAGTCGTTGGGATTAATAATACCGGGACAAAAATAATCCCTATATGTAGGGTATTATATAATCCCATGGGGGGGATTGCTAATCCCGGACTAAAAAACACGGAAGGGGTGGAGTTCAACAATTACAAAATTGCCACGGAAATAAAATCATTGTACTGATCATCTTCTTCCCTCTCACGCCTCCCTCTATCTCTCGTGCTCTCTCTCTCTCTCTCTCTCTCTCTCTCTCCACGAGCTATTGGAGATGCATTTTGCCGGTGATCAAACTAGGTGAGATGAGTTCGTCGTTCTCTTCACTCACGATTTTAGGTTTTCGTTTTTTGAAATCGAAGCAGTGAGGTCAATTGGTTCCGAGCAAACCAATTTCGCCGGTACAGAATCGAAGAAGTTCAGAGCAAACCCATTTCCGAGCAAACCCACACCAGGTTTTTCGAAATCGAAAAAGTTCAGATCTATTGAGTATGTTTCCCCTTTCTTTGTTGAGGCTGTGGATGGAAGTTGCCATGACCAAAATTTATGCGTAGAAAATGTTGAGCTTTGTTAAGACATTGTGGTTTGAAAAAGTTCAGATCTGTTGAGTATGTTTCCCCCTTTTGATTGGATTTTTTTATTTTATTTTATGGACAAGAAATTTTGAAGATGAAGAATCAAGCAAAATTGGCCTGGTTAATGAACTGTTTTTTTAGGTTGCATTTGTGATACAGAGAAAGGGGGGGAGAGAGAGAGAGAGAAATAATCCTGAAATTTATCCTATACGAACCAAACATGGGATAGGCCTACTAAGGGGAAATCCCGGTATTAATCATGTACGAATCAAACAGGGGATTGTGTAGCATTCAGGACTAAATTAATCCTACGACAAATAATCCCGGACTACTAGTCCCAGGACTATTAGTCCCAGGACTATTAATCCCACCAATTTTAGTCCGCGAATCAAACGAGACCTTATTGAATTCTGTAGTAGCCTGTGGGAGTAAAATCCCCATGGCCCATTACTCACCGGACTCGGGTTAGCCCGAGCAAGCCCATTGGGCTACGGCAGTAAAAATATTCTCTGGTCGAGTTCCCCCGTCAAAAGACTTAGGCGCCGGTCCAGCTCCACCCCAACAAAATTGGCTAAGCGTTCGGGGTTCGAAGGGCCTTATCTGTTAAACTTTCTTTTCAAGAATATTTTAAATCTATGATAGAATAGTTACCTTAATTACTTATCTCGATCTTAGACCTAAATTCCTAAGATTAAGTAGCCATTATACTTATTGAAGTTCAAATGCTAGACCGTGAAGAGATAAACACATTTCATGCACTACTAATAAAGATAGACCAAGGTTAAATATATATGAGCCGATATGTACTGTAAGTGGCCGATGGGTATTGTTTTTTCACTCCTTCCGATATCGTTACACCTTAATATACCGCTTAGATGAAAAAATCGCATGCATTTGCATGAGCAAGTTCGCATTACGTATCAGTTCATTATTATTGATTCATAGATTGGTTCACGGCCTAATCGTTACGTTGTATGAAACACCGACAGATCTAGGGGTCATTGTACTACAGTGTCGGAACACGGGGTCTGTCACGCCCTCACATTTAATAATCCAAATATAGATAAAATTCACGTGGGACAAGTCAATAGTCATACATTTACCCTTTGAATAATCAAAGTCAAAATAGGTACATTCTCACCATAAGTAGTCAACGATTTCTAACTACGGGTACCATAACCCAAAAGCATAAGTATCGAATTTAAGAGTTATTACATTAACCAAATAATCAAAGATTAACAAATAGAAGTTACAAAACCATCTTTCAAAAATATGAAGCAAAGATGGGAAAATAACTTCATGCTCGATGAAATCCAATGCTATGCATCCACACTTCATGCATCCATCTCATGGTCCTTGCCGAGTACCTGAAAATGATAGGTTGAGCTCACCAGCCCAGTAGGAAAACTATTCTACTAATGCTAGATGTATAAACATGATACGTGCATGACAGATGAAATATAATTAATGGGAGAGACCATGTGTGTGATCAGAAGGAACAAACGAATGAAACTCGACCACCAAGTACCCAAATCTCCCAAAAATGTACCCAAGTATCCCAAATGTGTCTGTGTGTCCCTAACGTATCCCAAAACAAAGCCAAGTGTCCATCAAAAGCCCAAGTATTCAGCAATTTCTCAATATCTCATGTCAAAAGTCAATTTTGGCAGAAAACACCAAGATTAATCCAAACATGCCATTTTCCAACATTTCACGAGAAAACATTCATTAATCTTAATAGGGAAGTATCCCTCTGCCGGATTTCGTGGGCTCCGTGCACCCCTGCGGGATTTCGCGGGCTACGTGCACCCCAGCCGAATTTTGTGGGCTCTGTGCACTCATGGCTAGGGACACCAAATGGTGACCCTAGTATTCTCATTATGAAATTTTATCATCTCAAAACATTTTGTTATTAAAAAAAAACTTCCATAATTCTCATTTGTTCCAAAAGTTCACCATTTTCATCAAAATGTGTCACCCGACGCGTGTCCAATACATAAGACCAAGGGATTTGTTAATTCACGTGTCGTAAGATTGGTTTAGGCCACAAATTGGAAATGTCAAGCAACTAATGGACATGGAGGGAGGGTAAAACAAACAACAATAACATCAAACAACAACCCAATCTATAGATCACAAACCCAAATTGAGCAAAACCCACTTAGGAGAGAAAACATAATTTTGAGGAAATTGAAGAACAAAAGCAAGATATATGCCACATCACATAAATACAACTAGAGGGAGTAGAATTTGTTCTCCTACCAAGATGGGTTTTGAGCAAAACCCTAGAATACCCAAGTGATTTTTGACCCCAAACTCCAAGAACAACCTCTACCCAAGCTCCACTACGCATTCAAAAGACAAGATCAAGTCAAAAACGAGTTACAAGAGTGAGGTTTTACTCACAATCAAAGAGAGAGAGAGGGAAAAATGTGGGTGAAGTAAGAATAAGACCCAAATAAAGAGTTCTTACCTCCTTGAGTGCAAAATCCGATGTGTAGATCTTGATGTTTCCAATGTGGGTGAAGGGAAAAATGTGGGTGAAGGAAAAAATGGAGATTGATGTTTCCAATGTGTAGATCTTCAAGATTTATGGTGGATTGAGGTTAAAATCACAAGATTTGAGGTAGAGATGAAGAGAGAAGGTAGATGTGTGATTTTATGGTTTGTTTCGTGGTTTTAGAGTGAAGAAATGAGCCCAAGACCCTTTTTATAGAGGGCTGTGACAAACACAAAATTTGCAAAAAAATGCAGCTGGATACCGGTATCAAGAAAAACCCATACCGGTATCTAGACTCTCTGTTGGCTCAAAATCTGTAGAAAATGTAACTGGATACCAGTATAAAAAAAAAGCCATACCGGTATCTAGAATGAAAATTTCTAAATTTTTACCACTTTCGCCAATTCACACCCCGAGCACTCACAACACTTTTTTAACATCTCTAAACACCCACGCAACTTCGTAATACGTATTCCTACCATTTACTTAACCCTCGGTACACCAAGCTATACATACCCGTACAATACCTAGAAAGAAACGCATTTTAAAACATTAGCCAACTCATTTACATTACCTAAAATGAATAAAAGATGAAAAGAATTTTATGAAATTCCAGGTCTTTACAGGGACAAGGCGGGAAACGTGTCCGGACACGCCACGTGGAGGGTTACGGCTTAATTGAATTTTTGGAGGGGGACACTGTGGGGGGTCAATTTGAATTTTTTTAAAAACTTTATGGGCTAAATTTATAATTAATCAAAACTTTGGGTAAAAAAAGTGTGATTTGTCCCTATATGTCCATCTCTATTCTCTTCTCTACCCCATCAGTTGAGAGAGTCGATGTTTACGCTACAAAAAAAAAGTTTGCTTAACAGGAGTTTGGAACCTAATCACTTATTCCTGGTATGTCTCTCTCTCTCTCTCGAACTTATGGATGCATCTTCTAAAAAAAAATTAATATATATATTTAAATAAATAAATAAATATACACGTGGCATGTCCCCTACCGTGTCCATATCCCCATTTTTTTTTATAGAATCCCCGTGTCCCCGAGTCGGTGTCCGTATCCGTTTCCGTGTCCGTGCATCATAGATTACTGCCATAAGATCGTTTTCAAGGACATTTGTTGAATTTGTTAGGGTTACGGAAGATTACTGTTGAGTAACAGCTCTTGAAGCATTTCAAATTTCTCCTCTTCGTCAACGTTGACGACGATCTCCTTCTTTCTTGATGACTCCTCTGCCTCCTCCTCCACCTCCTATTGACAATGATGACAAACTCGTCGCAAAGTTCCACAAATCAGTCGATCTGCCCAAACCTTCTCCGCCATTAGAGGTTCCACCACCAGGAGGTAGCGTTGGGTTCATCGACCAGCAACCACCACTACCATCACTATCACCAATTAAAAACTAGCCTCCCTAAATTTGGTACAGGGATTAATTAGGTCTCTTTGAGGTAAAACTCATTTTGATATAAGTATATATGATAAAATGACGAGAGATATTTTTAAAGGCTTTTTACTTAGATTTCAAATTTAATTAAGGATTTGAGCAAGGACTAGAGATATTTAATTGACAGTTGGGCTATGGCTGCAGATCAATCTTAGTCGTTCAGGTGGCTTAGTATCGTGTAGGCACTAATTAGCATGTGGAAGCACAAGTCATCTTGTAGGCCTCAACAGTGGAAGCATACATAGATATTAAGCACGGTCATAATTAAAGTTGATAATTGGGATTTTGTGCTGTTACCTTTTTGTTTAATGCTAATTATCACTTATCTTGACTCCAAAGTTGCCCATTTAATGGAGTGTGCCTTCTGCACTTTCGGAATGGCTCCAACTGTTCCATTGAAATCGTACGAGTAAGTGTTATGAGGAACACGTACGAATACAGAAGAAAAAATAATAAAGTAAACCACGCAAAAGCACAGAAATTTACGTGGTTCTGTTCAAATACAAAACAACAACGTACTCCACGGATGAGGGAATTCAATATGAACGATAGAGATTACAAAGAGCCTGCAATATGTACAACTCTTGAGAGCAGAGACAGAGTCAAGATTTAGTTTCGGGGTGGCACTATTTAAAGGGAGTCTAAATATGAAGAGAATGTTAAATGCAAAGTCACAAATTTGTCCTGGGTTTCAGTTTTTGTTTAAAACAAAAACAAATACTTGACAAAAACAATCAATTATCTTGTTGTCTTCAAATAGACGTCTTTGAGATAGCTTTTTTATGATCCAAACCATTCATCTTTTGAAACGCTTTTTTACCATCAATTTTTGTGTGGAAATCAAGTTGTGATACAGGTAAATGCCTAATTTATTAACGTAAAACAAAATTTTGTTTTGGAACCACTGGACGTGCCACCTATCCCACCAACTAGCTCTGTACGTCCCTGATTAAGAGAGGCCAAAATATGAGAGAAATAGCCCAAAACAATAAAACTAGAATATCCTTATGTGAGTATCTCCCCCTTTGGAGTACTAATTAAAATAGATTTAAAACGCATTGTATGGACACACACAAATAATTCATATTGTACAAGTTTGAATATCTATATTAAAAGATATAATTTATTGATAACTGCACAATCATTGATAATGGAGAAATAAAATAGACGGAGGGAGTATAATTTTCCAAGTTAAATTCTATGAAACCTATAACATCAATGATACATGTACAACAAAAATCTCTAATTTAGCTACAACATACTCACATAATGCGTGGAGTCTACACTTTTACTGCAAATTTTTCATTTTTTATTATTTACAGTATCATGGAGACACAGTAAATCCCCAACATTACCTACCCAGACCTTTGATGCATGAGCTAGGGCACCTTGTCAAAATGACAGTTGAAGGGTCAGTGTCCCATCTGTTGATCACACTCCATTTCGTCTCCCTGCTGTTGGAGTGCCACTTGTCAATTGACACGTCAACAAAGTGAAATGCTGGCCCACCCAGGTTAACTTTCCTCCATATCATATTCTTTCTGACCGTATTCCTCTGTATCTATCCTCAGCGCACCCAGTGAGGTGGTCCCCACTGCCTGGGGTCGCTTTCGAGGTGTGAGTTCAATTTTAAAGAGTCAACCAGTTGAGTGATGAAAGTTTAATTGGAAAGAGCTATGAGCGATGGTCTACCCTCCTCGCTGCTATTAATTTCTTTTCATGGGTGTTGCTTCCATGGTACCAGTCGTAGGTGTATTAGTCTCAAGTTGTTTTGAGTGTGGAGATACTTCTTATGTTGTAGAAAACACGTATATACATAATCAGCCTGAGTTCAAAACTCACGGATGTTGTAGAGTAGAATATTTGGGCGAACACGCACGATTTGATTGGATTGAGTGTGTTTATGCTACGTTTTCTGTATTCAGATTGATGCCAAAATACCACTCATTTTCATTAAAAATATCATTTAGTCGGGAGGATATGAACTCACCCTTATTATGTATGGTGAATCATATTCTAAATTTTTTTGTTCGGCAAAATTAAAGTACAATTTATTAGGGATGAGGGAAAGGGTTCCAACAAAAAGTTAGAAAATACATACACAGGGACAAAACCGAAATACACCTGAGGGCTTAAAAACCTAGATAAAACAAATACAACTCAAATACCCCAAAAGGCTTAAAAAGCCCGAATAATACAATGAAGACCAGCTCAAAGAAAACCCCAAACCTAACCCTAAAAGCCATAACAATCGCCGCCGACCACCTAATCAGACAGGAGCAACTTCCACTACCGGTCAGCCACCAACAGAAACCACCACGCCACCATTGGCCACCTGAATGGAGGTACAACACGGAGCTTGAACAGACCCACCTGCCGCGGATGCTCACCTTGCCGTTAAGCGAATACCGAGCCATCCAACAATGGCCACGGGTGGAGCCAAACACTGACCATGCCTCCCAAACCCATCAGAACCCCATGCCGTTAGGCCAAGATAAAAAAACACAACAGAAATCCAACCGGAGAAAACGAAAAACGTAGGGGTACGACTAATCTCTGTGGGGTAGACAACGAAGGTTAGGGGGCAGAAAAAGGGAGGTGAGAGGGAGAAGATAGAGGTAGGAAGAACCATAACAGAAACGTCGTCCTCGTCGGATGAATGAAACCCTCATCCGAGGTCACCATGAAGCACAATGTGTTGGCTCCCAAAAAGGACCATTGGAGCCACCATCGCCGACCTTCTCGTTGCCGTTGCCGATCATTTTTGGATAGGAAGAAGGATGGGGGATTTAGGGATGGGCAAGAGAATGAGAGAGAGAGAGAGAGGAGGAGGAGGAGGAGGAGGATGCGCGATGGGGCACTCCCACGCCCAAATATGGCCGCCGCTGTTGAAGGAGAAAGGGAGGAGAGAGGTCAGAGGAATATTGTTTGCCAGGCCATTTTATTATGAGAATATAATAAATCATATTCTAAATATTGAAATGGCTTGGCAAACAAAATACATTCTATCAAGCAAAATACAATCTATTCATGTTCTCATGGATGCGCAATGGTGGTGATTTTGTGCAAATATATACACCGTAAGTTTTCGAGATGAACGATTCGTATTCAAGGTTCAAACTTAGAAATGGGACAAGTATGGATAGGTATTGAAAGGTAGGGTACTGGGGTGTTTTGTACGTTCTCTGACCAAGGGGTAGATGATTATTGTAAGCTTTGGATTCCTTTGGGTCCTTTTAATCTCTATAACCAAGGATTTAAATATATTGGCCGCTACGCAGCATATCGGTCGCTAAATAACAGTTTTTCGTTTCTACATGCCGCTATGCCGCTATCCAAAATTCACACCGGTATCAGCCAATTCCGCAAAATATCGATTTTTATTCGGTTTTTCGCCTGCTACACGGCTGTTTCTGGTGGTTTGGTGCCAAAATTTTTTAAAAAAAAATCGCAATCTCGCGACACCCGAATCCCACTATGTGTCATTCGATACTCCCGCTACTCCTATACTGTTTCCGCCACCACTATTTAAAACCTTGTTTGTACATAACTCTCTATTCAAAAGTTTTTTTTATGTTGAAAAAAAGAAAGATGGTATATGTAGGGAGCTCATTCCAATATTCTCGTCATCTGATCCACATTTTAGATCAAAGTTTTCATAATTTTATTTGACTAATGTTGCCAACGTGATCGCTATTCTTCACCAAACCCACAACAATTAATCCTCGATCTTTGCTTGTCCTTCTGATTTGATATCTCAAATGTAAAAACCTTAAGTTTCTTAATTAAGAGTGAGCCTCTGGACAGTACTCGAATTCTCCCTCTTTTCTTAGAACGTGTCGATGCTGCTGCCTTAATTTTTGGCTGGCTACACATTCAAAAGGATACACACACTCGCGCGTGTTTATTCGCAGTAGTCTGTTCGTTAGTACTTGGTAGTTGCAATTCAGTTGGTGGCAGTTAACAGGTAAATCAGAAAAAATAAGCCACATGAGTTTTGTGATGGTACAATTCATCTTTGGCTTTCTGCTTCCATCTAAAGGTAAACTAGGGTTTTCTCTCCAATTGTCATTTATATACAGTCTTTCGTGTGTGTATATGTATAGATACTCCCTCAATCCCGATTTGTTTGTCCCCGTTTTGACATATACCTTTCCTAAATTGACTGTCCAGTTCCAAAATAAATGGATTAATAAGTTGAAATCCTGAGATTGGACAGATAAATCGGGACGGGACGGAGGGAGGGAGTATGTAATTGTGTATGCATCGTGTATCATGAAAAGCATTAACTGATCGAACAGTAAGGTGCAATCATGAAATAACACAACCAATAAAAGGAAATTTTTTACAGCATCGGAAAGAACCAACAACTCAATCTGCGATCTGATGCTCCCACGAATCTCATCCCCTGACTCGAAGGACCTATTAAATATTATTCATACCCATTTTATTTTTATTATAAACGGTTTCTTAGGTTCGGTTCTTTCATTAAGGGAATTTCCACAGATTCTGGTCTCCTGTAGTTTCAGCTGGGGTGTCATGATCATCATCGGTTGAAACATCAAGGCGAGGAGGGCTAAGAAGCATCCCATGGGCCATATTCACTAGAACATTTGGCATATCAAATATCATGTCCTCATCGACAAACTGATCATTACTAGGTTGTGAAGGGCTTTCATTCCTTTGAGCTTGGTAGAAACTTAGGGAATCCGCTGCCGCCCCAGCGGCGGCGGCTGCACTCGAGGCCGCCTCCTGGATGTCGCGTGGTGAGTTGGAAGCTGGCACTGGCAACGAAGAAGCCGCGTTTGGAAAGTTCAACTCGGCTTCTCGTCCCCTAAGTGCCAGAGCTGCCACATCATACGCCACGGCGGCCATTTCCGGGGTGGGAAATGTTCCCAACCATATCCTGTTAGGCGACCTCGGTTCACGGATTTCCGAAACCCATTTCCCGCCACTCTTTCTCTGTCTAACCCCTCGATAGACCGGGTGTCGGCCTGACACCCGGGCAGATGGGGCGTCGGGTGGGCCCGACACATTGCCGCCACCACCACTTGATCTGTTGCTGTTGGATTGATCCGCCATTCAGGAGTTACAAAAAAGTAAGGGTTGCATGAAGTTTGGAGATGATTGTGGAGAAGAAGTGTTCGGATGTGAAGAGGAGGAGGAGCCATTTATATGGGGGATGGGTTTTTAGGGCAAATTCTGAATGCAATGTATCGAGAAAACTGATGATCGATGGATCAAATTGCAGAAGTGCAAACCAGATGAATGTTGCCTGTTAAGGGTTTTTGGTGTAAGCCAGCTTTTGCTGGTTGGATTTCCTTTCTGTCTTTCCTTTTCTTTTTTCTTTTTACCTTTTACCTTTTACCTTTTGCGGCAAACGTCTCAAAACAAGAATTGTATGTCAGTAACAGTGGAATTGGTACTAAAGTAGTGTTTCTGTAAGTGATTTGACAGGAAGCACGTTCACTGAGGGGAATTGAGGAATCATCTCTTCTAAATAAATATAAAAAGTACTCCATCTTATGTTGTCTCATCCCTCATCAGGAATCCCGGGGGAGTTGGGCATGGTGTCGCATACTCCTCGGCTGTCTGATTGTTGTGTTTAATTAGACGGATGTCACATAAGTAACGATTGGAGTTGGGAGGTCTTACGGGTGTTTTGGGAAAAAATTGAGCCAACATTATTCCCTTATTGAGGAGCAATAATCCTATAATTTTGTGCTTAATGGCTAAAAATGGTTGAAATAGTATGCTAATTTAATTTGGTTTATTAGCTGAATAAGTAAAAAAGCCAATGATTCGGCTTAAATTTTTTTTAGCCAAAATTAAGAGGCCTTAGTAGTTAGTACCCCTCAAGACCAAGGTTTTTAAATAGCGCAGGCGAGAATCGAATGATAAATAACGAGAATTGGGTATATGAGTCGTGAATTTTTCAAAATTAATTTTGGCTCTAGAGCTGAACCGGCCGTAGTAATCATGTAGCAGCTTCATGAAACTTGGGGACAAAGTAATATGTTGTGGTAATCAGCGCTACGTGTGTGAATTATAAATACCGGTATCAAGGAAGCAAGAAACCGCCACGTGGCGAATGATATTTTAATATATGCTCAAGACCCATCCCCACAATGGTACATAAGACTCAATTTTGACAGAGCCGGAGGATTCACAATGGCGATGCAAAGTGTTCACCATGAAACCCGGGCTAAGAAAAATATGATTAAAAATTAAGTTAATTGGTCATCGATAGACACACTAACTAGTTGAACTTGGACCATACTTTAAAAATCGGCCAAGACGTACCGTCTTGATACAAAAGTAGGGTCTCGAGGAGTATGGTTGGAATGGGGTCTTTTGGGAACGAAATGGATCCGGATCCTCTATGAGAATTTCTCTGTGAGGATCTTGTGAGAATTTTGTTGTAGGCTTGACAACACACAAAAAAGAGATCCAATGGCTCATAGCCCTCTTCCTTGTTTCTAAATCAAAATGGCGCCATTTCATAGGAAAAAAATCTGACGGAATGGCAAGCCCACAAACGGTAGTTCTTCTTCCGTTAATGTTTCTTCTTCTCTGTTAGCGTTACCTCAAATTTCAAGTGACTTAATTTTTTTCCCCAGATTTGTTCTTCTCTTTTACCTCAAATTTCAATTGGCTTATTTTTTTCTTCCAAAATTCATTTAGTATTTAGGATCCTAAATTTTGAATGAAAATTTTGAAAATTAGATTGATTATTTACCGTTATCTAATTCAAATATTTTTTTACAAGGCTACCCCAAAAATTGAGGTAAAAGAGAATCTAACAATCTGGGGGAAAATTGAATAAAGGGAAACAAAAAAACCAATTGAAATTTGATATAAAAGAGAAGAAAAATCTTGGAAAAAATTGAATAAAGGAAAAAAAATTAAACCACTTGAAATTTGAGGTCGCACTAACAGAGAAGAAGAAACCCCTTCACATTTTTTTAATATGAAACGAAGTCGTTTTGATTTAGAAATAAGGAAGGTGGCTGTGAGCCATTAGATCTCCTTTTTTTTTTTATCCTAAAAAGAAGAATAGATGGATAAGGATAGGAATACAAGAGGATGCCCAAGGGCCAGTGCAACATTACAATGGCCCCCCCAGAACACAAAAAATAAGCCATAGCTTAAACCAAAAAGTAATCAAAAGTAGCAATCAAATTTCATCAGCAGCAAATTGAGGCAGCAAGCAGCAGAAGCATAACCAACATCAAAAGTATCCAAAGGAGGTGTGAATAAAGAACGTCCCAGCAGCCAAATAGCATAACCAACATTGGATCTCCTTTTTGGTGTGTTGTCAAACCCACAACAAAACTCTCACAAGATCTTCACAGAGAAATCCTCATAGAAGATCCGAATCCGAAGGGGATCCCTCTTAGTACAAGGCATTTTATGGAAACTTGGTACAATTGTTGTGAATTTAGTAGCAGAGCCAAACCAAGGGTATAGATACAAATTTTCTTATGGCAACATAAAAGTTGTCGTGAAGAATGGTAGCCACAGAAGGTAAAAAAAATTAAGATTGGTGTGACAATATTAAAGATGTCACCCAAATTAAATATCGTCACTAAAAGCATATTTTTTTGGCGGTTATAAACTTTTATTTTTTATCCTCGGGAAAAGGAATTTTTTTGATGATTGAATAATATTACCACGATTAGGAAAGATGGCATCACAAGGAGAGATAAGCATCCCGACAAGGTTAACAACCCTGCCTCCAACAATCATAGACCATGCAAAATCCAGGAGGAAAGAAAGACACATAGTTCACAAGAAACCAACCAAAGAAAATAAAAATAGTACACAATAGAATATTAGAATACAGGAACCACCCCAGAAGAACCTAACATCAAACCCTCCTCAACGCAAAAGGCCTAGACTTATACTAGCCAAAGAAAAACCACACATCAGGTATCCCACAGCAGCAACACTCCAAAAGCAAGTGACCCTTGGGCAAGGCTAATGGTATAGACATTTACAATAGGCCCTTATTAGGCTTATGCAGAAGCACTTTCATTAATTAGTGACAAAATGTTGTTCATAATCTAAAGTTTTTATTATTTTTTGCTAAGCTAAAATTTAATAATCTTTGAAAATGCACTACAAAGATTAAAAGGGTCCGAGACGGAAAATGCCAAGAATCCAAAAGGAAAAAAATAACAAGGCATAACATGGATGGTAAGAAACCAACCAAAACACCGGAAAAAAACACACACATGACGACCAAAACTCCTGATCTAAAGTTTGTCACTAAATTATAAGCATTAGTGACCCGAACGAAACCATGATACTAAATCATATTTGACCATCTTTTATTGCAACAGACGTGATGTTACTAAAAGTCACCACGATATAATATAAATATGTTATTTTTCCAATATTAGCAGAAAATATTTTTGTATCCTAGTTTTTAAGACTTGGGCTTGATCCATGAAGTAAAGGATTCAAAACTCACAAGAATCATTTTACATGAATAATGTGGTAAAGTGTTGGCAAGGATTTGGCGGTGATGTGGCAACTACATAAACAACAATGTGGAGGCCACGTAGATGATCATGTGGCGGTCTGCGTGGACAATGAGGTGGTGGGTGATGTTGTGGCAGCCACTTGGAAGAAAACGTTGGATGTAGAGTGGATCGTGTTCATGCTTCTTAATCATTTAGATCATTCACCTCCCAAAAGGCAATAACGGCTTAGCGTTAGCGATCGAAAAGGTCTAGAAATTGTACAGTCAATTGAAAACGGGCTTCCAATCAACATTCATCATCATATAGGCGATGACCAACAATGTTTTTCGCGGTTCGATGTCATCTAACCTTTCAAAAATAAAATTTTACTGTTTTGGCAAATATTGTGATTTGCTTATACTCTCCCTCCCAAAATTCTGGTTCACTTTTCCTTTTTTTTTTTTTTTTTTGTATGCATGTTTCATGATCTTTGTCCATGTTGACTAATCAAAGTTTAAAAAAATGAACCAAAAAATGAACCATTACCCTTTTGTCCCATCATCCACATAGTTAAATTTCAGACCAAAAAATGGAGGGAGAGTTGTATTAAAGTCGAAAATGTACTAATCATTACATTTTAAAAGGAGGGTAGTTTTGAAAGTTCATGTTCTTAAAGAGTAATGTTGCTTCTTATTAAAAAGTTAGAATCTCAAAGAGGAGCTACAATTTTGGGATAAAAAGAGTAACTTTTAGTAGAAAACTGCGTTTTAGTGGTCGTTTGTTTTGGTATTCTTATATATCTTTCTAGATTTTGGTTTCCTACTTAATTTTCAAATTTTACATTTTGTAAAATTCAAGAAAGAGCTTACAAAATATCGTTTGAAGTTTGTCTTATTTGAGGCCGTTTTATGTGAACATCAGAGCAAATAGCAATATCAACTATTTTGTAACGGCATTTTTTTTCTATTATCATTGTTTATTACATCAATATTTAATAATCACCACACTGAAAGAAATTTTCAGGTTCATCCAGTGGCGACACACGGAATTACCAATTTGGCATGATTTGAATTAGGGGAGTGCAAGTGCCGAACAAGTGAATACAAGGCAAAGTCCTTTGCGCCCCCCTGTCACACGCGTAATTACAAATTTACCCCTACTCTCTCCTTTAATTACTATAGCTTTATTATTAATTTATTTCTTTATTACTTTATTTCTTTTATTTAGTTAACTCATTTCTTTATATTAATTCATTGAATTATTTAATTCACTTATTTTATTTTATTTAGTTTTTTTATTTAATTCATTTCTTTTATTTAAATATTTATTTATATCTTTTATTAATATTTTTTTCTCTTCTATCTTTTTAGAAATCTCTAATATGTTATTTCTCTTTTTTAATTATTTAATATCTTGTTTTTCTAATATCTTTTAATTCTCGTTCTTTATATATATTTTTTAATATGCTCTAATATCTTTTTTTCTTTTTTCTTTTTTCTTTTTTCTTTTATTTATTAAATATTGTTTATTTACTTCATTTTTAATTACTTAATCTTATTTATTTAATTCGTATATTCAGATTATTTCTTATCTTTTTATCTTCAATCACAACCACTCATTCAAATTTTCTTCTTATCTTCAATCACAACCACTCATTCAGATTTTCTTCTTATTTTCTTATCTTCATTTACAACCACTCATTCATATATTTTTGTTACTTTCTTATCTATTTATATTACTTCATTCTTCTACTACTTCACACCTTCTCTTCTTAATTCTCCCACTACTTCATACATACATTCACAGAATATCTCCCAATATTTTTCTTTCTTTTTTCATAATTCATCGAAAAACATTATGTATGGTTACTGCTATCCAGATGGTTGGTCATTTGAGAATGCTGTTCCCAGTGAGGAGAGCGTCTCCTACAGCAGTCGCGATTATACACCCGAATTTAGCGCTGATCAGGTTAGTTATTTCCGTTGTTCTTATGCGTATTCGTCATTTATTTTGAACGTAGATAAAATATGGTAAGACTGAATAATGTTTTACTTATACATATTCGTTATTTATTTTTTTTTTATAGATTTTTGAAAGTAGAGAAGATATGTTAGCTTGGGCGAAGAGCGTTGGTCTCGAAAACAGTGTTGTGGTAGTTATTAATAAATCTGCTAATTTAAAAGGCGGCAAGCTGCCAAAGTGCATTCTTGGTTGTGAAAGAGGAGGAAAGTACAGACCGCACCGTGGGGTTGAAGGGCAAATCTTGCATAGGAATACTGGGACTAAAAAATGTGACTGTCCATTTGCGTTGCGAGGTATACCAATACCTCCAGACGGTGCCAATTGGGGTTTAAGGGTTTCTTGTGGTCTCCATAACCATGAACCAGCAGAAAATATTGAGGGTCACGAGTACCCATCAAGGCTAAAACCAATGGAGAAACAATTTGTGGTCGAGATGGCCAACAGCACCGCACCTCGTGAAATTCTTAGTATTTTGAAGAAAAAAGATCCGTCAAACACTACAGGAATTAAAAGCATTTACAACACTATCTTCACAAACAAGGAAGCCAAACGGGGCGGTCTAACTGAAACTCAGTATGTCTTAGACCAATTAATTGAGAAAGGATACCTCCATGACTTTAGGACAAATCAAGAGACCAACGAAATCACAGATATTGTTTGGGTTCATCCTACAAGTCTAGAGCTATCTGTCAACTTTTCATCCGTGTTGGTAATTGATGCCACGTACAAAACGAATGAGTATCGGAAACCACTATTGGAGGTTGTGGGTATGACATCCACAAATCTAACTTGCTTATGTTCGCATATCTTAATAATGAGAGGGAAGATACATGTACCTGGGCCTTGAATACCTTAAAGAAGTGGATGGTTGGAAAGAGGGCATCGTTGCCATTGGTGTTTGTTACAGATCGGGAGTTGGCACTTATTAACGCCATTGAAGCATGTTTCCCCATGGCACGTCACATCTTTTGCATTTGACACATAAATCAGTGTGTAATGAAGAACTGCAGCGCTGTGCTTGGTCTAAAGTATCCAGACTTTCACATTTCATGGCAGTCCCTTATTCATTCATCGAGCACTTCGTCTTACCAACAGAAGTGAGTTGCCATGTGCGAGGAGTATAGCCAATATCCGGATGTCATACCTTATCTTGCGGATACATGGTTAAGGTCGTACAAAGAGCGATTTATTACAGCATGGACAGATACATGTATGCACCTCAGAAGCAATTCAAGTCAAAGGTATAGTGACTTTATAACTTTACGAGTTAAATTTTCTGCATTATATTGTACTACACTAGTTAAACTTTCCTATTTTAAACAAAGTGTATTATTCTATTACAGGGCCGAGTCTGCACATGCGAGGCTAAAGAAGTATTTGGGGGGTACCACCATGTCATCGCTCCAAACATCTTTTGAGGGCACAGAGAATATGTTGGTAAATCAATTTGGGAAAATTAAGAAGTCCTTCGAGAAATCTCTCAACATTC
This sequence comes from Vaccinium vitis-idaea, assembly GCA_963854785.1. Taxonomy (NCBI): domain Eukaryota; kingdom Viridiplantae; phylum Streptophyta; class Magnoliopsida; order Ericales; family Ericaceae; genus Vaccinium; species Vaccinium vitis-idaea. Next base: position 13,074,196 of record OY978220.1, read on the forward strand.
CACGCCACATACATTTATGTGACGCCATTTTTGATGAAATAAGGTGTCGCATTTCATTGTATGCAATGGAGTTGATCGATTTTCAGCTAGAATCCGCCGCAGACGCCTACCCCCTCCCAAGCGGCAGTTGCGGTTGTTCGATCAAAACATCACACGGATTGCCATGCATGCACGATCTGAGGGATTACCGTACCATGGGCATTCCGATTCCGCTATCCAGTATCCACTTTCATTGGAGTAGGCTACCTATGCACGCGAACGGGTTTAATGCCGAGGGAAAACAACCCGACGGGACATCTCGTGTGGTTGACATATTACAGGGGATGGATCCATGTATGCGAAAGCATATGATAGGCAGGTTTGTTGATATGGCAGATCCATCTAACAGCAGCTTTCGAGGGCCATCGTATAATACAGAACATAAAGGTCGACCAGCGGGAAAAGCTGAGCATAGTGGACGACGCATACCTTCTTGTACAGAAAAATCTACTTCGTCATCTAGGGCTGCATCTACATTGAGAGGGAAAGGGAAATGGATAAATGCAAGAAGGGAGACAGCGGATAGGGAAAGGGAGCACAACCACTACATTCAGCATTTACCTTGGCAATTTCAGCAGTATGTGTCCCACACTGAAGACGTCAAAGCTGATGGTCATTGTGGATTCAGGGCGATAACCGCGCAAATCTATGGCACTGAGGAGGGCTGGGCTCAAGTACGACATGATCTTATCCAAGAAATTAATCAGAATAGATATCTCTACAATGCGGTTTATCCAGAACAAAATATGGCAGATGAGGTACTAAAGTCACTGAGCTGTTGGATGCCTACAGCTCCATATACAAATTGGATGGACTGTATGAGTTTGGGGGTAGTCATCGCATCACGGTACAACATTGTACTACACACATTTGACGCGAATGCTGGAGGTTGTTTTACTCACTTGCCCTTGAGATCCCGTCCAGTTCCAGTTCGAAAGCGCCAAGAAATAGCTATTGCTCGTATTAACAATCACTTTGTACAACTTTTTTTGCGCCCCAATCACCCTGTACCACCCATCCCAATGTGGTGGTGGCAAAATGCATCAGTTGAAGCTAAAGGATAGACTTTAAGTTATGACACAAGTCTTAATTTGTGGTTCTGCGTACTGGGCGTCGTGCCGGAACTACAATTTGGAGACAATATTGATTAAGGCTGAACATTGTCAATGTGATTGTAATATTTTTTCACTTTAAAACGTGATTGTAATATTATTCACTTTTAGAAGTTTTTTTTATTTATTATTCATTGTTAAGACAAATTAATTAACTAATTGAAATAATATAGTTTTTAAATATAAAGTCAAATTTTAATGTCAATTTAAAATAATAATTTACTTGCAAATGTAATTTGAATAAACTAAATTAAATGACTAATTAAATAAATAAAGTTAAAATAGTAAATGAAATTAATAAAATTAGAACCAAAAAACAAAAAAAAAACAAAAAAAAAGGAATTGGGGAAGAGGGTGGGGTGGGGCCCGGGGTGGGCAGTGTCAGGGGGTGCAAATAGGGATGGCAATTTCACCCAAAACCAATGGATACCCAAACCAAACTGACCCAATTGGTGCGGTTTTTTATATTTTTTCCTACTCATGGGGTGGGTTTGGTTTTCAAAACATGATACCCAGCGGGTTTGGATTTGGGTTTGGTCTTAGCAAGTATTCGGCCAAACCCAAACCCTAACCGATCCATATAATATTATTTATAGGATATATATACACATTATTTTTTTGTGTACATATAATTTTATTTTTCAATTCATAATTTTCAGTGACTTTCTTTTATCTCCCTCCTTATTCCTCTCAAATCCCTTAAAAATCTCAAGAGTCTCTATAGGAACCTCTTAAGAAAAGTTTATTATTTAGTTATTTTCTTTGATTATGTTGGAATTTAGATGTTTAATGGAAAAATCATATGGTATATTACTTTTTATTTTAATATATAGTCTTTTTCCTTCATATGTTCATTAATGGAATGAATATTAATGCGGGTTTGGTGCGGTTTGGATAAAATCCAAATCCATATGGTTTGGTTATGGTGTACTAAAATTCATACCCATCGGATATCGGTTTGGATTTGGGTATAGATAAATACTTTGGGTTTGGGTATGGTAATTGCAAAACCCGGACCAAACTGATCCATTGCCATCCCTAGGTGCAAAGCGCCTCTCGAATACAAGACGCTGATTTTTAAATTTCATGTGGGCAGGTTCTTCGGTTTCTGGCTGACACGAAGGGAGCATTAAAATTATGGTGAAAGAGACGTGAAGATAATGTTTAATTTTGTGAGATCTTGAAGGAGCTCGTCTGTAAAAGTTATCAGGGCAAAAAACACCATCATTAAGGTTACGAAAACCCAAATTAATTCGTTGGCCTACGAGCTTGAAACGCAAGTTGTTTTGGGTGGCGCAGGCCCACGATATGATTTTTTTAAAACACTGCGTGGCATGCGAAAAGACTGCGAAATTAAGCAGAAACTTGAATGGACGGAACTTAAGAAAATTGATGCTCCAACCGTCCAATTTTATTTGTTTCATGTTTTATTTTTGTTTCGTCTCAAATTATTTGCTATTCTTGGGAAGTGAAAAGAAATGGGAACGGCTACAATACATACCAATTAAAAGTGTGTACTATATGTACTTATTGTATAATTCATATTGTGTCACCTCATGACCCATCGTAATATTTTTTAGTGTTTTGAAATTTTTAAAGAATAAGATTCATAATATTTTCTCTATGATTCGTAATATATTTGCATTTCGTAACTCAAGTTATCATATGCACTCATGTTATCTATCGTTGGATGGCTAAACTCATTAAAAATGTTACGAATTGGCTACTCCCTTTGTCCCAATTTGATTGCTAAGTACGGAGAATCCTTCAATTTACTGGGTCAGAGTCAAAAGCTTTAAAAGTGCATTGTTCTCCAATCTTACCCTTCAAAGCTTAGATGGGAAGTGAATTTAGTACTCCCGGCCCTTTTTTAGATAGACAAAAAATGAAGTACCAATTAACAAAAGGGGTGCTAAATTCATCAAAAATAAAAAAAATTGCCCCAAAAATTTTGCCTGAAAAATTAGTCTCCATTCAAAACACAATTCTAAAAAATTTCTCATAATTTTGGTGTCCACAAATTTTGGCTCCTATTGAAACTTATCCAACATGCCCCAGTTGAATATGTCAACCCTTTTAAAATTGTCAACCCTTGTAAAATTGTTGGAAATTCAATCTAGTGATTTACTTTTTCTATGTTTTGTGCTAATTCAATGTAATTTCCTCAATGCAAAAGTGGAAAGGATTGAAAAGTAGTGAAAATGGTGTTAAAGGATTGAAAAGTAGTGAACAAACAATTTGGGACAGCCCAAAAAAGAACATTGGATAATATTCGTGGCCATTATTTTATTTTACACAACCAACCAAAAATTTGTTAGTAACTTGAATCACAGGGAGGTTTTTCCACACATGTAAACTTAATAATTTTAAGAAATTTTTTCCTTCAAAGGACTTGCACGTGCCAAACTCATAAGTATAACTTTACTAAACTAACCTTGAAAGCTAGCTAGTACAACTGAGGAAAACATTTAAAATTGTACAGGGACCCAGATACCCCGGATCCACTTCCGTCTGCCCCTGGATTTGGGCACTAGGTACCCAACCGAAAGCTTCATTATACACAGATTAGCATGATAAAATTTCTCGTTTTGCTATATGCAAGGAAAAGATGTGCAGAGAATCACGCAGGAAAGACCCTGCAGGGCCCAGTATGGATCCCGAACAACTAATTCAAGCCGCTCAAGAATTTTAGAAACATATTTCGAGTGGGCCCGCTAAAAACCAGCTCCATCCGATATGTTTAGATGCTCGATCCAACTTTCATTTTTTCTTTTTTCATCCGAGCCATTCAAAAATGAAAGTTTGGATCAAGTATCCACACATATCGGATGGAGTTGGTTTCTCGCAAGCCCACTTAAAATGTGATTTCTTGCAAATCTTTCTTGCACATATTATTTTTGGAAATTCTATTAGTCATAATTTTTTCCCAAACGTTTTTTTTTGTTCTCTAAGAGCATCCTTATCAGTCTCACAAAAAAAAAAAACACCAAATTTAACCGTAAAAACAACTTTTATAATTTAGCAAACCACTTTATAAAAACTCACAAAATCAGACTCTCTATTCTAACTTTACCCCTATTTTTCTATTCAATAATCCCACTTGTGTGCAACCACACAGGATTATTTTTCCCATTACTTTTTCCAATCCCACTATTACTTTCCCCTTTCCAAAGAATCCAAACCCAGACCAATTCTCCGATCACCCACCCCACTGCCCCTCTCTCTCTCTAAACCCATGTCAGATCCAGAAATTAATTTGGCATCAGAAAATCAAGCAAACAATCCAGTTGGCCGATCAACTGGGTTTCCCGTCACTGTGCGATTTCCAGAAATTAATCCGGCCACTATGCGATATCCGACCAATTTTCCGCGAGCATCAGGTAAACAATCCGGCATGAGAAATTAGTAAAATAAAGGAAAGTGAGTGAACATTAGGTACTCAAATTTGTGTCGCCTGATTTTGAGTTAATTTGTATCGCCTGATTTTGAGCAATTTTTGCTCAGTTTTTGCTCTTCCATTCTCTACTCTTAAGGCGTTTGTGTCGCCTGATACTGATGCTCTAACAGTGGGATAACAAAATACGGTGCCTCTGAACAATTGGACAGTGTCTTTAATTAGGAGTTGGGTCGGAGCGTTTCTCTATCTCTATCCTTATCTCTTCTGTATTTGCAACAGAAAATGAGTAGGCTGTGTGTGATTTTTGGAGTGGAGGAAAGGGGGTGGATGACGTCGGCGCTCGCATGAAAGAAATGTCGGATCATCAGAAAATCAGAATAGCCTTATCGTGTTGAACACACGATTCCTGGTAAAGGTAAACCGGCCAGGTACAAAGTACTGATGCCGCGGTAAGTCAAATATCAATTTGGGAGCTCGTTTCTAGGCCAATGGCTAACTATATCTTCAGAACATATAGTCAACATTAAGACCATTGAATGCACTCATTTTGAAATTTTTGAGTGATTGGTTCAGACTATGTCAAAATCGGATGACGTTTGACCGTTTTACTATCACCTCACTTTTACGTTTACGTGGTAAAAATAAAAATAGGTGAAGAAGGCCAGAACACCCAGGTTTTTTCTGTATAACTCCAAATCATACCAAAATTCATATCTAGGCTTCACATGATGAAATTAAGTCTCACGTCAAGTTTCAAGCGATTTCAAGCCCATTTGATATTTTTAGGGACATTACGCTTTCCGAGACGGCCGATTCCATGATCATAGACATCGGGAACCAATTTTTGAGATATAAACCATTTATAAATTCATTCTAAACATCCAGAAGCTCCTTGTAAAATTTTAGGTCGGTCGGACTTTGTTTTGTCATTAGATCGATTACAGTGCTCCTTTTCAATCGAGAACTCGATGATCGCATTTCTCTATCTTCGGAGCATAATCTAAAAAAATGGACGCCACCATGACATCCAAAGCACCTCAAAACCTTCTTGGATGTTCTCGGATCAAAGGAATACACGCGAACACGGTCGAGCCAGGCCTGCATTGCATAAAGGGGTGCTAACCATAGGTGACTATTATGAGGCAGCCCATGGGAGAGTCGCCATGTGGCATGCGCCTATCCCATGGTCGCCTACCTTTTTCTATAAATAGAGAGGCACCCTTCATAGTATCAAACACACACACTTCACACACCACTGAGTTTTATTTCCTCTAGAGGCAAGCGTTTGTCATAGTGTGGAATTGGACTCGGAGATCACTAGGCTGCGCAGTAGCTCTGCCAGATTCCCCAAGTGGAGTCTCGAATATAGATATTACGTGGATGCTCTACTAGATTTCTCCCAGAAGAAATACCGGTGGTTAGGGCTATGCTAAAGCACAGCCGAATTTTTCTCGAAAGAGATATGGATCATTAATTCTATCGTTACTTTGTCCGAGTACCAATTCAAAATCATCTTGTCCTGCCGTTACTCTGTCCGAGTGCTGAGTCAAAATCAACCACTTTCTGCCGGAGTCTATATCCGATTTTTCCGAAAGTTTTTATCCGATATTCAGCGAAAGCTCTGTCCGATTCTTTAATTAGCCGGGGTTCGAGCCGTGAGTCTGTAAGTAAATCAATTTCAAATACCAATAACTGGTTGCTTATTTTCAAAGTGTAGCTGACATATCTAGAACTGTGTCAGCCCGACTACTGTCCGTGGGCCAGGCCTGGTTCTAGTATCGGACGCCATAATATAAACGTATATTGTCGATGGGTATTGCATTAGTCTCGTTGAGGTTTGAGACGAGGAATATTAGAAAGATTGACAAAACAGCGTGGGCGTTGAAGCAAGACTTAGCAGAGGTCTCCTTATATTGCGACTTCCCTACTGGGTCTTTTCCGGTATTTTGTGAGATCACTTACCTTGACTTGACTAGCTGTCTGGACAGGTGGTACAAAACCCCAAAAATAAAAACATCAAGATTTATTCAATGAATTCAAATATATTTTCTTAATTCGGACCGAGGTCCAAAATACGAAGTGACCTGATTCCCCTTATATGCAGGGGATACGTAGGCAGCCCGATAAGGGTTCGGTCACAACAAAATCAAAATATTTTCTACAAACATGATGATCACAATATTTTTCAGATACTTTTCATATCAGCCTTTGGGCCCCATGTTATGTTGTCCAGTTTCCAGCGTCGAATCCATACAACCTTTTTTATTATATCTATGGTATCACTTGTATTGTATTCTTTGTGCATTTTCAGATCATATCACGAAAACCAAGAGTCATAGAGCTCATCTCAACATTGTTCCAGTCCCAAAATTAGTTTATCCCAAAAAATACCAAAATGCCCTTTCTAGCCAATTTGGAGTAGTTCCCGAAATAGAGTCAGTTAGGAAATGTCCTAGAGTCCGTTTCGAGTTTCCTCCGGTCCCGAAGTTAGCTCCATATCAAAATTACTCAAATACCCCTCTATTATATCCAGAGTCATTTCAGCCTACAGAATTAATCTGGAAGCTTCCCGGAGCCTGCCCGCAGTCATCCGGAGTCCCGAAACTAAATCTTGTGACTTTTTGCCAAAGTATCCCTCGAACTTTAAAAATCTAGTTTCAGCCCGTATACCCAACCAGGAACGACCTGGATCTTGCCAAAGACAATTTTTCAACTCCGGGCGGCAAAATTCAACTTTTTACCAAAAAATCAACTGTACTCATTTTTACTGTCTAATATTGTACCTTGGATATTTCCCGGGGACCACCGACTGTCTTTTCCAGCTCCGGTCATGATTTTTTCAACTTTTTTTTTACCATGAAATCTCTTATATTTTTTGTATTTGTATTTTACTCTTCAAATTTGTACTGGATATATCCAGGGACCAGTCGGCAACCAGTTTCGGCTCCGGACGGGTTTTTTTTACAACTTTTGTACAGACTTGCAAATAGTGTTTTAAACCCATTTTCGGCCTTGTAGCCACCCAATGAACATCCCAGGACCTCCCGTCAGCTATCGGCAGCCCTAAATGTTGTTTTTTAATAATCCCCCCCCCCCCCCCGAGTCGTGTAGTCTGTTTAGACCCATCTCTAATCTAAGAACCTTCCGGAGATGTCCCAGAGTTTCTCGTATATTTTTGCATCCTCAACATTGTCCCCCCCAGATTCTAGACATTGTCCTCTGTGTACGGTAAGAATGCCTTTGTGCCACGCTGGCTAAATTCCCCAATGAAATTAACTTCTCTAAAACTTCAGAGACCTGATTCTCCTGAGGCCGGAGATACGTAGGCAGCCCTGAAGCCTGGCTCAATCCCATTTCTCAAAATATTTTGTCTCCTTGAACTACGTGTTGACTTGATTCTCCTCAGACCAGAGATACATAGGCAGCCCTGAAATCGGGCCCGATTCAAATCCTTCTTTTATATATATCCCCCCTTTTATTTCAAATGTCTCATGCAATAAAGTATATTTTCAGATGGAATATTAGTATTGTTCTTCTTATTGTATATATGTTTTCATTTACCACCCTCACAAGTTTTCAATCACTTATTTTGTTTTGGAATAGTTTATTTTGAGTGCCGAAAGGGCGGGGTAGGGTGCTCCGACTACACGTAACACTGAATTATTAAACCTTTTCTTTTCTAAAATTACAAACCAAACAAAAAAACTGAGTCATTTATATCAAACAAAACTGGGTCTTTCGTCCCGAGATATTTATTTCTCATTTTCTAAAATATTTATTCATATAGTGACTTGGCACACCTAAAATCATGTCAAGTGGCAACTCTGAGTTATTTTATATCAAATTTATTCCTGCTCAGTCACAGCTGTAAAACCTGTGTTTTATAAAACCACGTCGCATTGAATATCACTTGGATCACTCGACCATGAAACCTTTTCCAAATCCCCTGATCGAAATCCTGGGTGTGACAGAGGGATAAAGGGGAAGTGGTTTTGGCCCATGAACCGTAGGATAATAGGATGCTTAGAGGGGGAGTTTTCTTTGGAGGTAAAGGCAAGGCCTTGAGGTTGTGTGTGCACATCTCATTGGCTAATTTTGATGGAGAGCAAAAATGGTTAAACATGAGGGACATGAGAGATGATGGGTGATAGATATAGGTGATGGTTTTATTCTTATTGGGACAAAGTTAAGGAGAATTTGGTTCGTGTAAATGGCTACTTACATTTTGTAGACAACATATGCAAACAAGTGTAAGTATATGTATATGTATATGTAGTCACAAAATGAAATCAACTTTTTAGTTTAAATATATATAAATGCCAAGTTTTTATAAAATCTAAGATATTTTTTTTAAAAATACCAAACCGTTACACATGTTTTCTTCTTCCATGAAGTAGTAGTCCCACAGGCTTGGTCATGGGGTGACTTTTATTCCATGACTTAGGTTATTTGGTGACTTCTCATATATTTGTGCCTTAATGCGGGTTTCTGAATGGATAGAACTCTTAAATCTTTAATCTAAATTTACGGTTGTTAACTTCTTTGATTATGGGTGACTTTCACTTCATGGATTAGGTTATTTGATGACTTCTCATATATTTGTGCCTTAATGTGGGTTTCTGAATGGATAGAACTCTCAAATCTTTGATATAAATTTAGGGTTGTTAACTTCTTCGATTGTGTGTAGACAAATCACTTTGCACACACATTGCTTAGAACCATAACACTCTAGGCGTTCGATAACTTGTCTAAATGAGTTTCTTTCCATTTATAAAACTAATTTGTGTGATAAACTTGATTTTTGTGGTTAAATCTTTCGAGTGAGAGCAAGAGACATTGACTCGAACTTGAGTTATCTTTGAGAAGCACTGGAAAGTCTTAAGTTATGGGTGGATTAAACCCATGCACCTTGCCTTAATTAAATTTCTTGTGAAAACCATCTGTAGTCATTTAAGGAGGTGGAAAAAGAACCCCATTCAAAAATCAAACTATAAAGGTTAGCGGTCCTAAACGCTAAAACCCCATTGCAAAGCAAGTCTTTCCTTAGCGCTACTTCGCGCTCTCTGTGGATTTGATCTCGGACTATTGAGTTATTATGTTACCAACCAACCTCACCCTACTTTTCGGTCTACCACTTCTACAACACACAAGTGAGTTAGAGGGGTGTTAGTGCGTTTTACGCTATATATATATATATATATATAGAGAGAGAGAGAGAGAGAGAGAGAGAGAGAGAGAGATAGAGAGAGAGAGAGAGAGAGAGAGAGAGAGAGAGAGAGAGAGGAATTAGATTCTTCAACACTTCTCACCATATCACTCACCCACACTTAAATTCCACTCAAGTACTACATAGATCCATCATCCCCATGTCTATTTACCTCGGGTTCCGCGCGCATTCGATTTGGGGAGCTATTTTTCGATTGGGTGCAAGCTTTGAAGTCTAGGGTTTGCTTTTGGAGTTTGTCTGGGGCCAAATCCAATGAGGTAAGAATTCATTCTACTCATTCTAAGTGTATTTGTGTTGATTGGATGCACATTTATAGTTTGTTTCGTCTCATTTCATTGCTTGGGTTGAAATCCCCCAAAATTTGAAAATTTGTAGTTTTTGCCAACTTTTCTTTCCCGACCATCCGGACAGAAATTCCATACCCGGTCCAGAAAAAAAAGAAAAGAAATTTTTTTTTTTTTGAATTTGAAACCGGTTGATGCTCCCTTGGCCTCCGGTTGAGTTGTTTGACCATGTACTTAAATTCTTCTTCTTTTACACTTCATAACTCGTTGGAATCCTCGTTTCTAGTTCAATACTTGTATGGCTAGTTGTTTTATCAATTCGATGACCATTACGTGTACCCTCGGACACTTGGCGCATGATAACGTAATCCAATGGACAAATGACATATTTTTGAACGAAATAAGTTATATTTTAAAAGGATACTTGTGGAACACTTTTTTGTTTTGAGAAAAGAGATGTTTCTTACTTGAAGTTGGTTTATGATTACTAGGGCCACCATTCGGTGTGCTACTAGGCATGGGTTACAAGGCATCTGAATCTCGACTGGGGTTTGCGAGGCTCAAGAATGTCGGCAGAGGGCTACGAGGTCTTAGGGAGACGTCCCGAATACTCAACAGGGGTAATGAGATTCAAAATTCTTTACAGGAGTTACGGGACTCAAAATTCCCAGTTTTGAAAATATGAATAATTTTGGTTTTGGAAAGGAAAAAGAATAACAGACAAATATGTTATGTGAACACTTGGGATTTATTAAAAGGGGTTTTCATTGACTAGAAGAGGTTTAATGGATACGAAGACTCATTGATTTCTCAAGTTGAATATGTCTTAAAGTTGTTCAGTACTCTTGGCTAGTCTCGGACTATTCTATTTCCTTCCATGCTCATATGATCATCTTATATGCATTTAACGTTTGTAGAACATATCCCTACTAGGCTAATGTACGTAGCTCACTCTATCATTTTTTTTTTTTTTGGGTACAATTCACGGAACATGATTTGACATGCATGGAGTGGTTGGGCATTGGATGAAAGACACATTGTGAAGAGTTATTTGATCATCTCTGTTTTCAAATTCTTCCACATGACATTCCATTAACATCAACCTTGTAAAGTCAGATATGAAACTGATTTTGTGGACATTTTTACAGGTATTTTGCTCCAAAGGCCACATACATAGACCACTAGTGTCTCGCATCTGGAAATATGTTTCTAATTGCATTGCACATTGCCAAATCTCCATCCGTGATAACTTATATGGGTCGTTTACCATCCATATATAGCGCCCTCAAACATCGAAACAACCCAATGTAGGTCTCCTCCATCTCCCTCGCCAGCAAGGAACAACAAATATAGTAGTTGTAAATGATAACTCACACCCGCCGTTATGATAAATGGCTTCTCCTAAGCATTGGTTCAATAGGTTGTGTCTAACACTAACACATCTCCAAATGTGGTATAATCCATTTGAGACCTCCCATTTGCCCAAAAGAGTGCCTCCAACCGATCAACATTGTACTTGAAAAAAAACATCGGATCATTTTTTTGTTTAGCTGACATGTATCCCAACGCGCCATCAGCGTCCTCTTCATTAATTTGTTCTATACGGTCCCTATCTAATTTGTTGCGCAAATCTTTGGAAGTGAACCCCACATTATGGAAACCACTAGACTAACAAGTCATAAAGTCCATTATCTAAGCTTGCTTCATGCCAACCTTTCCCATGGCCGTCACCTGAGCATTTTCTGCACTTTTTCTAGATCTGTGCGACTGCAAAAGGGAACACAATGCAGGACTCCTAAGTCATGCTTGTGTTCCTTCTCAAAGTGCGTAACAATGTACAATTCAATTTCGCTCACATAACGGACACGAAATTTAGCCCCGCAACAATTTCTAGTTTCGGGTCTATGACATCTTTTCCTATTATTCAGATCTAAGTATTTGTTTTCTCTTTTACCTTCCTTAGAAGAAACCCAAACCCTAAACCTTACCTTCTCAACATTGTCGTTGAGGGGTTTACTGTTAGCAATTTTCTGTAGGTGGGCCTACATAGATCATATAATTAGATATTGTATATTGTCGAATAAGGTTTGAGGAAACTCAAGTTTATTTCACGGCAGTCACAAAAATAGTGTTCGGTCATGGTACACGACATACACGGTTTGGTTGTTATGCTTTTGTTACTCTCGAAAGCACTTCCTTCAGTTTATGATTCAATTAATTTTGTGTTCTATGGGATGCTTTGATTGCACAATGTTGATAATTGATCATCATCTACATGACTGACGAGAATTGACCAACTATGACCGTGATGTTTTTCCTTACAGTAGCATGTCTATCTCGTGCATGTGTTTGTAGTGACACAAAGAAACAAAAGAATTATTGGAATATAATTACAGTTTTCGTGAGAGAACAATTGCAACCATCATGTGTTGTTTTTTGTTTTCGTTGTTGTTATCTTGTTTATCAAGAATACTTGAAACAGAGTTTCAATTGAGGAAAATATAAGGTTTTATTTTCTTTCTCTCAGAAACCAATAATTTTTTTTAATGTTGCCATAAGTGTACCGTGCAACTAAGGGAAGTTATTACTTATTTCAAATAAAGTTTATTATCGTGGGGCATAAAGATTATTTCGTAATCCATACCTGGGTTTTAGGAAAATTAAAGTAACAAGCCGCCAAAGTGGCTCTATTATGGAGATTTTCTTAAACTTGAAGGTAACAGTTTTGGATTACATAAAGTTACGCTTAGATCCATGCGGTTAAAAGTCGGCCCAAAGGAAGGCTTTTGATTGGCCAGGTCTAATTTTATATTGTTCAGGTTAACTAACGAATTTACCTATGCGTTCAAAAGTCGGCCCAAAGGAAGGCTTTTGATTGGCCAGGTCTAATTTTGTATTATTCAGGTTAACTAGCCTTATTTATTTTTGAGAAGACCACTTGCGTGTTATAATTACTGTCCAAAGACTTGATTATGATGATGTGTTAGGTTTCTCGACGGGGCCCACCACTAAAGACATAATATTTGGTTTTATTTTATGTCTGTCTGTCTGTCTAAATTGTTTTGCCCCTACAATTAGACCAATTTTTGGCATGATAATTATAATCAAGTTTCTTATTTTTATCATCGCACTATGGATATTTGTTGATTGTGAGCTTTTCTTTTTGTTATTGTAGTAAATACACACTCTATATCTGTCAAATTGAACAACATTCCAACATATTCTCATGGTTATTTGGGCACTAAGAAAAGAAAATTCGATCATAAGGGTAAGGGAACCTCACATACTGGGACTTCGCAGACAAATGTGCAACAGAAACTGGAAAAAGTTATTCCCTGTTTCTTTTGCAAAAAGGCTGATGGTCATGTGAAGAAAGACTGTCCCAAGTATCATAACCAATTTAGTTTTGTTTGCTGTGAATTTAATTTAGCTGAAGTACCACCCAACACTTGGTGGATAGATACGGGTGCCACTATTCACATAAGTGTGTCTATGAATGGTTGTCTAAGGAGCCGAACACCCAGTGATGCCGAAAGGTTTATTTATATGGGAGATGGCAATAAAGTTCGTGTTGAGGCAATTGGAGTCTATAGACTTAAATTAGAATCTGGTTTTTATTTGGATCTGGATGAGACTATTTATGTACCGTCATTTAGACGGAATTTAATTTCTGTTTCCTGTTTGGACAAATCCGGTTATACTTGTTCATTTGGTAACAGAGGTTTCAGTCTTTTCCAAAATTCAAATATTATTGGTACTGGATCTCTAGTTGATAGTCTATACAGGTTAGACTTGGATGCTTCACACTTAAAGTTTAATGAAACTTTACATGTTGACAACTATGGTACAAAGCGAAAATTAATTAATGAGAACTCCTCTGTGTTGTGGCACAATCGTTTGGGACATATCTCCAAAGAGAGAATTGAAAGGCTTGTGTCAAGTGGAATTCTTGATCCCCTAGATTTTTCAGACTTTAAAATCTGTTTTGAACGGATAAAGGGGAAGCAAACAAACATAATGAGGTTTGGTGCCAAAAGGAGTTTAGACATTTTAGAAGTGATACATACCGATATTTGTAGTCCATTCCCTACGGCTTCTTGGAATGGTCAACGGTATTTTATCACTTTTACAGATGACTATTCTCGTTATGGGTATCTGTACTTGATACATGAAAAATCGCAGGCATTGGACGTTTTTAAGGCCTATAAAGCAGAAGTTGAAAATCAACTTATAAGAAAATTAAGGCTGTTAGATCTGATCGTGGTGGTGAATACTACGATAGATATGACGGATCAGGTGAACAACGTCCAGGGCCTTTTGCGAGATACTTGGAAGAATGTGGGATCGTACCTCAATACGCCATGCCAGGGACACCACGTCAAAATGGTGTATCTGAGAGACGAAACCGGACCCTTAAGGATATGGTCAGAAGCATGATAATCAAATCCTCTTTACCTGATTCCCTTTGGGGAGAAGCCTTAAAGACTGCAATTTATATTTTAAATCGAGTACCAAGTAAAGCAGTAGCTAAAACCCCATACGAGTTGTGGACTGGAAAGAAGCCTAGTCTTAGGCATTTCCATGTCTGGGGTTGTCCAACTGAGGCTAGGCCTTATAGGCCCAATGAAAGAAAATTGGACTCAAGAATAGTTAGTTGCTATTTTGTTGGATACTCTGAAAGGTCAAGAGGTTTTAAATTTTATTGTCCTTCCACAAATACCATAATTGAGACGGATAATGCCAAATTTATTGAGGATGTTGAAAGTAGTGGGAGTGCACAAACAAGGAATTTTTTTTATTTGAAGAGGAACAAGTTGAGATTCCTATGATTCCAATTGAGACTATTGAGGTGGTTACACCTGTACTTGTACAGAATGCGGATGCAAACCACCAAACTAATCATGAGTTGCCTCCTACTAATACAGAAGAACCACAACAAACTCAAGTAGAGGTGCCACTTAGGAGATCCAATAGGGAGAGGAGATCAGAGATTCCTGATAATTATATGGTTTATCTCCAAGAACATGAGTTTGATATAGGATTGGAAGATGACCCCATATCTTTCAATCAAGCCAAACTGATAGGCGCGCAATATCTCTAGATATAAGCGCCTAAGTAGGGCTAATTAACGCGTTAGAGGCGCGGTTTTATTCCATTTTCCACTTGATGCGGTGTGTCTTTGGGTTTTCTTGTTTTTGGTTGTTTTGTAGGGAACAGGCTGGAAAGAGCGCATGAAGTGGACACATGGCGGTCAGGCACGTAGGGAACCAGTGGGGCCCAAGTGGGGACAGCCAAGCAAGCTGAGGAAGCAAGTTAGAGGGTTCGGTATCGATACAGGTCTTTTGCTGTATCGATACCCGTTTCATCATACGCGAACAGAAAGTATGGGTATCGATACAGGACTTCTCCTGTATCGATACCGAGTGCGTTATAATTAGTTTTTGACTTTGTTACGGATTTTGACTTCGGGAGGGGGTATAAATACCCCTTTTTTTGGGCTAAGTAGGGTTCCACGAATTGTTCTTAGTTTTCTTACTTTTCGAAGTTCAGCTACAGTTTTACTTCAGCATTCTACGTTTCAAGTTTGTTCTGGATTTTCAGAATTTCAGCTTTGGATTGGTGTTTCGTATTACTAATTAAGATCAATTTCTCCTTGCAATCTACGGTATCGTTTGCTAATCTCATATTTAATCTTTCAAGCATGTCTAGATCTAGGATTCATCCAATTTCTGCAGTTATTATAATCATGTGCGAGTAGTCGTTTTGAGTGCGGCCGCGGGACAAAGGTGTCCCGTGGCTAGGCTAATTTATATTCCACCTCGGTGCCGAATCAATTCAATTAATGCGCAGTTTTTTAATACGGAAATTTTTCTAACGAACAAACCCGGCATTGCCAATTCCAATTGCGCGCTGAAATCGGTGACAAGTGGTGTGCACTTGTTGGAAACGATTCTCCATATTTTTAAATCTATTAATTGAATCATTGTGGCCCGAGTTAATGTGAATTAGGCTAGCTGCGGACACCGTAGTGCCCTCGGCTGTGCTCTCCTGTTTTAATTAAGAGTCCAATAATTTAATCAGTTTAATTTAGTTAATTAAATCAGTCATCTGAACAAGGGGTGGCTACCTGAGAGCCATTAGCAAACATAGAATCTAGCATTGTTTGGGTCAACACCGTAGACCGTCTCTGTGGTTCGACTCCGGTACTTCCAGATTTATTGTGCTGCACCGGTCAATAGTCCTACGCTTGGGACGAAATTTTAAGTTAATTATTAATCACCCGAACGGTCAAGCACAAACAAAGTGTTAACTCCCTAAAATGGATGAATGCCATATTGGATGAGTTAAAGTCCATGAGTGACAACGACGTTTGGGATCTTGTCGAATTGCCTAAAGTATCAAGTCTGTTGGTCGTAAATGGATATTTAAAACCAAACAGGATTCGAAAGGCAATATCGAAAGATATAAAGCACGTCTTGTTGCTAAAGGCTTTACTCAAAAGGATGACATTGACTATAAAGAGACTTTCTCTCCGGAATCATCGAAAGACTCTCTAAGGATTGTTAAGGCACTTGTAGCTCATTATGATTTAGAGCTTCACCAAATGGATGTAAAGACTGCGTTTCTCAACGGTGATGAAGAAACCATATATATGGTGCAACCAGAAGGTTTTGAGACTAAAGGATCAGAACATTTGGTTTGCAAACTAAAGAAATCCATTTATGGCTTATAGTACGCATCCCGTCAATGGTACCGAAAGTTTGACCAATTAATTTCCTTTTTGGTTTTAAGGAAAATGTTATGGATCAATGTGTTTATCTTAAGAATAGTGGGAGTCTTATGTATGCTCTAGTTTGTACGCGTCCAGATATTGCGTGCATAGTTGGAATGCATGGTAGATATTTGTAAATGATATGCTCACATATCGGAGAATCTAATTATTATTGTTAGATATTCGGACTCCGAATTTGTTATTGCTTACTATAAAGCAACAAAGTAAGCATTGTGGTTGCAGAATTTTATCACATGGCTTCATACCGTCGGTAACTCGAGAAGCCGATAAGGATTAACTGTGATAGTAAAGCTGCTGAACTGTGACAAGAGTTCGTCAAAATCAAAGCATATTGACATCAAGTTTCTTGTCGTTAATGAAAGAGTTCAGAATCATCTTATGTCAATTGAGTACATTAGCACAGAACTCGTGATTGCGGATCCGCTTACTAAGGCTTACCACTTAAAGTGTTTAAGGAGCATGTAGCTCGTACAGGAGTGGTCAGTTCTAGTGAAGTATTTGATTAGTGGGAGTTGTGCTACTCATATTGTTAATTATTTGACTTTTGTGGTGATCACTTTTGGTTTAGTGATGATTCTGAAATAAAGTTGCATATTTTCAAATTGTGGTATATACATGAAGTTTTGATTATATGTGTGGCTAAGGAACTCTGTTGAGTTATAAGGTTGGACTAGTTGGAAATAGGCATGCTAAAGGATCACATTTGCATGTAATTTCCATGCTACACTTCCGTACTTGATCTATGTCGTTGAATGCATAGATATTTGTGACCGTGGATGGGTCCTGCCATGATAAATATGGCAAAGGCCGCCATGATCCTATATTTGTGTTTTCAATGGACCAGATTGTTTTGAGATGACACTCATAAATTTCGACAATAAAAGTTTGAGCTCTTAAAGTTTACAATGTCTAATATTTAGATGACCTATGTGGCCCAAGTGGGAGATTGTTAGCAATTTTCTGTAGGTGGGCCTACATAGATCATATAATTAGATATTGTATATTGTCGAATAAGGTTTGAGTGGTGTCGGTACTACCCATTAAGCTGTGATCGTTTAATTAATGTGACCGGGTAATTGACAAATCTCTATTAGCACGTATTTGGGTTACATCACGTGTGTTAAGTGGTACGGGCTTATTATTAAGTGTAGAGACCATTCAAGGCCCATTAGGGTTCCATCTATTATGATGGGCTATGATGGAACCACGGCCTATAAATATGTGGTTAAGTCCCCACTCCAAACCCTAATCTCTTTCTCATACCATCCCATCGCGTGTGAGGCTAAGGTCAAGATCAAGAGTAGAGCTTTGGAGGTGGAAGACGAACTACCACACAAACAAGGCGTTCATTCTCCATGGCGACAGGTACGCATCCGCTTTTATTTTCTTCAATAGTTTGACATGAGTTCTTGGGTTTAGGGTTTCTTATGAAATCCTACATTTACTTCTCCACTTCCAAATGCTAAACCCCCATGCCTTGGTATACGAATTGTTGGAATTTTGTGCCTCCTCTTCTGAACCAAATTACATTTCTAAGATATCAGCGTCAGTGAGCACACAATAACAATCAATTGCATGAGAAAATGACCCCTCCCCTTCCCTTTTTCCAATGGACATTGTCATCTACAAATGTGTGCGTTTCATCTGCCATCCTAAAGGGCGAATCAGATTGGGATTCACTATCATAGGAATCTATCTCCACACCCTTCCCCTCAGCACTACTACTCGGATCGCCCATCGGTCTTACATAATAAACCACATCGAGATAAGTTTTGCTCATCGAGACAAGTTAATGTGGTTCAATAGGTAACATAGAATTCCATCATATTCTCATATTCAACAGTTTGTTTCACTCACTAATCACATGTTATTTGGAACAAATAACAAACTTGGTGTAAGATAATATGGAAGACAGGTTCATGTGAAAATAAAAGTCTTGATTCCACGTGTCGGACACTCTTCCTACTGCATGTTCAACACTCATTTATTTGGCTTTTATCACTTAGAAGTAAATATGTGATTGACATTTCTGGGTCTCAAACAAATTATTTTTGTTTTTATAACTACATTGGTGTTTTCATGTCTTAACTATTTCGTTTGTTAGCCCACATCCACATCTAAGAGGCCACCATACAAATTACTGAAGACAGGTGAATGACATATGTGCATAAATATATATATACAACAGGGAAAAGTTTGGGAAACCTTGCACCAGTAAAGAATACAAAATTAAGAAACCTTTTATATTTTTTTGTTGCTTAGCAAAACAAAAAAAAAAACAAAAAATAAAGGAAGGATCGTGCAACACCTAAATCATTGAACATAGAGCAATAAGAGACCTAACCAAGCTTTGTTATTCGAAACCCTAGATTCCCAGTCGTCCATCTTTCTCTAAAATTATACAGTCATACAGACGTAAAAACCAACCGGTGTGACTGTTGATAAGAGAAATGGACATCCACAAACACGCATGCACTACAGTTGGAGACTTGGTTTGGAAGACCATTCTTCCACTTGAAAAAAAAAAAAAGAATGGGAGATTTGGTAAATGGTCACCAACTTGGGAAAGCCCGTTTCGTATATTAAACTAAAATCAACAGAAGGTATTGCACTTGAAAGAACTAATGGAAAATACTTGAAACATTATTTTCCATCAGTTTGAGAGAATATAAAGATTTACCAGAATTAAAAGTGCACAATGATAAAATATAGCAAGTTCAGCTTGTACCGATTTTGTGGATGACGCTCGTGACCAAAAACGTAAGGAGTTCCTGAGTAGCCCCCCACCCCATTGCAGAAGTTTCTTGGACTCAACGATCTGTTTCTAGTTTATAAAAGCCCATAGCCCATAGGAGGACGCACTACCAAAAAAAAGTTGATTTTTAGTGACAACAATTTTGTCTCTAGATTTTCACTAAAAATGTGTAACTGAAAGTATTCAGAGACAAATTTTTACTGAGTTGTCACTAATCCTGTAATTACTAATTAGTGGCAGCTTAGTATACAATAAAACAACACTCTTTTAGTGACACGTTGTCACAGCGTTGTCAGTAAAACTTAATTTTTTTATTGTAGTGGTACGAACCGAATGATAAGGTTCCGTTCAATTAACAAAAATGATACATACACTCCCCCACATACACTCCCAACCACACCCTCTCTCACATGGGGTGTGGGGCTCACATGTGGGCCTCATGTGAGCCCCACACCCCATGTGAGAGAGGGTGTGGTTGAGAGTGTATGTGGGGGTGTGTATGTATCAGGATTCTTCAATTAATCATTGGAGAAGGAGTTGAAGCCACATTTTATGCAACGTGGATCCAACTATTTTTTTCAATCAAAGGTAGCAGCCACCTCCTCACCAGTTTGTTTCACCTCCTCCATACCTATTTTTTACCTTGTTTTTGCATGTTCTTGGATTTTGGGGGCCGGCTCCCATGGCTTTTTTGCGGTGTGGTGTAGATCTGTCACTCCTGGTTCAGCTCAGCAAGGCTGAGACGGCGCGTGATGGCCGGCGGGTGTTGGTTGGTTGGTGGTGGTCAATAAGGAGGAGGCTGAGTCAGAAGGTCCCCTTTTTTTATCTGTTTTTTGTTTTTTTTTCTACCTACTGATTTCCTTATTCCGGTGTTGTTATTGGTCTGGTTTATCCAGATCTGGTGGGTGATGGTGGTGAGTAATAATTTTTTAGTTTAGTTCGTTTGGTTCTGTGCTTTCCCGCATTTGGTATCGTGCACGCCGTGGTTGCGTGGGTGAATCGTCTTGCTGGTTTTAGTTTAGTTTAGTTTGTTTGGTTTGAGAGGTCGTTATTTGCTGGCGTTTCTTTGAGCAACGTGGGGGCCGGCGTTTAGCTTTAAGATAGAAGATCTATAGGCTCTAGCGATGCATAGTGTACGATCCGTAAGGAGTTTTCCCTCTGTCCTCCTCGACTCACAGTAAAACCGGTTTTGGTTTAATTTGGTTGTGCATTCGATCAGTTTACGTCTTGCAGTATGCGCAAGAGAGCCAAGGGCTTAAGTCGAGAAGATGGAGATAGCTCTCTTACTTTGGTGTTTTGTTGTTTATTCTCTGCGGACCGGGTTGTTTTACTAAATTTTTATTATTGTATCTTGGATGGAGTCCTTTGTAACTGTCGTTGGGCTTTATTGAATATGAACATTTTCTTCTGATAAACAAAAAAACAAAATTTTTCAATCTCAAAAACCTGAGCCTTTTATTATATGCCCAGCCGTTTTAATACCTCATGGGCCATATCACAACTAGTTTCTTCATGGGTCCACCCAGCATACAAATTGCAAATCCAATTTCTTATTTTATTTTCATTCCAAGCCCAATTTTAATCACAACCCAATTAGACCATTTGCAAATCCCATTCAGTCTAGCTTTGTCCAACGGCCGAAATATTGTACAACTCTCTTTCGATTGTAACAATAAAGTTGTCAATTTAGCTCTGCTATCAGGTCAAAGATAGAGTTGTTTTTTGGTTCTCCCAAATGGCTTTACATTTTTTAAAAAAATTCAACGGTTAGGCCCTAATTGGATAGTGTTAAAATTTCAGGAGATAAGTTATAGAGGGGGATAAAATAAGAGAGAGTATTATTTTTAGAGGGTTGACCCACATTGATTTGATGTTTATGGAGGAGGATAAAAAAATAGATAATTTGCATGAAGGATTAAATAAGTGAATAACTTTTGACTTGGTTTGGATGCTTTTATAAATAAGATGGGATAGATAATGGAAAAAGCTATCAAATGACTATTTTTCCCTTGCACAATGTTAAACTTGATTGTGTAATAAATTAAGTATATAATGCAAACCCAATATATTTAATTAATTTTGAATAATTTGAATTATTAATTAATTGATTAATTAAGAAATTTATTATTTTAAGGGAGCCTAGTGCACAGGATAATTAAGGGAGCCTAGTGCACAGAATAATTGATTAATTAAGAAACACAGGATAATTTTACCATTGAAGGGAGCCTAGTGCACTAGTGCACACAAGAAAATTTTCCATTGACTGCCCCTTTGTTTTCATCGAAGTGCTCCATATGATTCCATAAAACTTATCAGTTATCACAGGAGCAACAAAAATCTCCCATGTCAAGATAAACCGATCTCTCTCTCTCTCTCTCTCTCTCTCTCTCTCTCTCTCTCTCTCTCTCTCTCTCTCTCTCTCTCTCTCTCTCTCCAGGGCTCCTCTATGTCTTACACGTATATCACCCGGATATATCTCTTTTCATCTACATCTGGGTGTGGTTCAGATTTCAAATTTAATTTTGATTTCTAGGAATGTTAAAAAAATTACAATTTTTAAGGTTTTTTTTTTTTTTAATCTGAAACCCAGATCTGTTGCTTTCAGGGTTGTTTTGTGATTTCTACGTCGGGAAAATACTGTTGTCCGGCGTCAACAGTGGTGGGGTGGTTTGTGTTGGATGATGGAGGGGGATAAGGAGGGGTGTATTGGTAAAACAACTAACCCTCCACTCCCGGATAATTTTTTGGGAGGTCAAGGGGTGCCAAGAAATTATCCGCGAGAATAACTCAAATGGGGGAAAAGGAAGAGGGAGTGAAGAATAATCCGGGAGAGAGTTTTGGTTGCCAAACCAAGGCAATGAGGTGGGAACCACCCCTTATCAGGGGTGATAAGTTTTAGAGGGGGGTTTACCTCATCTAAACGGGGCCTTAGGGGTGTCAGGATCAACTTATACACACCTCAACTAATCTCTTCACAGGTCTGTTAAGGGATTCACAAGAAATGGATTTACATTTACTCTGCCTAAACCATGGTAACAAGAATAGGATCGCATGTATGAGACTAAAGTTAAGCCCATCAGGCCAAGAAGCCCAAATGGGGACAAATTCAACCATTGGCCCAACAGCAACACTCCTCGGACACCTAAAGCGTGGATGCTTGCCAAGTGTCACTTAGGCATACCCACACAAATTGGTTCAACTTGTAGGTGACCAATAAAACTATGGGTATACCATTCGGTGTACACATATATAATCCAAGCCGCTCAATTTTGTTTAAAATATTTTTAACAATTACTTAAAAAAAGTCAGCTCGATCGGATATTGATAGAAGCTTGATCAGTCTTTACTCAAATTTCTAACAAAAAATTGAGTGAATAATTGATGAAGCTCTCTTACCAATATAAAAATGAGCTGATTTTTTTATGATTTTTACAAGAATGTTTAAAAACATATAATATTGAATAAGTTGAGCGGCTCCGGCCATTTGTGTGGAACCCCAAAATGGATCCTACACAATGCGCACTAGGGGGTGTTCCACTAACAAAAAACTATTTTTTCCAAAAACCGAGACAGGTCATTCTCTTACAATACATCACATAAAAAACCGTGAAAAACCAGTTTTTTCAAAAAACCACCTTAGTGGAACACCTCCTAGTTAGTATACTCATAGCAAGGCTTGTAGGTCACGGCTTAGTTACAACAAATTTGCAATAACCCTTGCAAGCTGCAATACACAAAAAGATTCATGTAGCATCATTTAGCATTTTCGTACAGTGCATCCTGTAGATTAAACGAAACATAAAAGTATCTAGGATTTTAATTCTAACAAATGAAATTTTATACAATTTTGCAGTTAGATTTGCCATGTACTTTTGGTTGATTTGTTATGGAGTATTATTCTGATTAGTTACGAATGAATGTGGACAATAAAAACAAAATATTGCAAATTACGTTTCCTAGTTACAATAAACATTTGACAGTTGTCAAAAATTATTTTGGTTAATAAAATTTATTGAAGTTTCAACTTAAAATCTCCACATCCTAGTGGATCGTAAAGTATATATCCAATTCAAGTATTATTAGCCAAATGATTGCTCATGAAAAATTTTAAGATGTTTTCATGAAAGCAAACCTTAACAACATTTTCATGATTTTAAAATCTTAAATTGATATAAATGTATCATAGAATCACAACTATTTCCCAAAGGAAAAGGAAAAATGTCCTCCAAATATTTTTTAAATAATGTTTTATAGTTTATTTCCACTTATATTTTTATTAATTTCTTGTTCATATTTTAAAACGTTTATGGATTTGCCAATAAAATAAGATTATGTCACATGTACTTAAAAAGTAATACAATGTTGTTACACCAAAAGCCCTCTTAACAAAAACACCTCCTACAATGCTATATACTCCAGTATATATTGGTCAATTGACATCATACATCTAGAGGAACAAATGATAAGGGGAAAAAAGAATGGTTTTATAGTAGCTTGCTCATTACACCCAGTAGTGAGCAATTACAGCTGTTCGTTCCGCAATCAATGGTTCGGATTAAATAACATTATCGTACATGTAAAATACTCATCTTTTATGTAAGATAACCCCGTTTCCGTACATGGGTGGACGTACGAGTAAGAACAAAGAGACACCAAAGCTGAAGATAAGGAGAGGATTTGGATTCCTAAAAGCCACAAGTACAGTAATTTGTTCCCTCCATCCTAGATGAGTTTTGAATTTTATGAAAAGAACTCATACGACTTGCGCTCTCCTTTTGGTACAAAAAGATTTTACGTTTTTTTAATACGCCAAAATCAAAGAAATAATTTGTTTACTAATTCTTAATACACTTCTCCTCAAAGAAAAGGACTTTAATTATTTTTTCATATCGTATGAATGTGTACAAATCACTTTTCTTTCAATAATCACAAAAAATATGAATGAGTACCGAATAATAGACTCGCCTTGACCGATTTCCACCTTTTTAAAGCACACTAGACTCAACAAAAAGTGTAACCCGAGTTAGGGGTCATTACGTAAGAAAGCGTGACCCAAATTCATTCAATGACACGCTAAACATGACATATCCTAAAATTAGTTGGTGTAGCTTGAATGATCCAAATTCGAATCCGATTTTGGAAATCTTAATTTTTCTACCAAGATTCTAGTAGTGTGAGCAACCTCTCGTACAATGCACATATTCCTTGTAATTTAGTATTTTTTATCAGACACATATTCCTTATAATGGTTTCCTAAATTCTTGTATGTATATGTAAAGATAACTAATTAGATAGCAGTGCCAAGTACTGGCACATTTTTCTCTCCATCTCAAAATCCTTATACCTCTTTTCCAATCGTACATGCATGAAGACTAATAGAAGGTTATTTAAAAGCACCAATCCAAATGTCTCCAAGGCCTTCGAACCTCCCTCTGTTTGCAAGTCCTGAGAGAGTGGATTACTGTTGAGTTTCTACTATGTTATTTTCGGTATTTTTTTACAAGTTATCTCCTCGCATACATCACAAAAATATCATCTAGCGGAAACAACAATAATTACAATGAGAAAACGGTATTTTTAGTGAAAAACCAACCTAAGTCGGACAAAAATGGATGTCAAAACATGGGATTGACACCTATTAATAACTTTAATTTAGCTAGAAATCAACAATTCAAAATCGAATCTTTGTCCCAAAAAAAACAGAAAAAAGAGAGTATAACTTTTTGATTATTAATAATCAAATCAAAGCTTTATTATACTCCATGATTAAGCTTTTTATTATACCATGATTAAGCTTTTTAGGATGACAACTCAATCCCATATAACGATAAGACAACTTTTAAGCACAATAAATCAAAAAGGCTAGGCCTGGTTGGCAACCCTCTCCGGCTGCTGCGCTCTGTGTTTTCCGGCCACCAATCATTTCCTCTTTGACTCTTCATATAAACTCTCCTCCACTTTCTTTTTTAGTCCACCAATTGCTACGAAAACACTTAAAATTTAAACAGCGCTGCAAATGGGTACATTTTGGATCTCATAAAATAATCCAAATCGTTCATTTTCTTTAAAATAAATTTTTAAGGGTCCTTGGAAAAAATCACCTGAAACAGATATAGGTATGGGTATTTACGAAACATTCAACTTTGCTTTAGAACTCAGGAATAAATTTTGGAACAAAGTTGGATACCCGACTGAGCTGTTACAAGAACTATAAACAAATTATTCTAAACAAAGTGAGCAATTTCGATCATCTTTTGTGAGATCCTAAATGAGTACGAAATGAATCTGTATGCGCAGGTACAGACCTCCTGTCTGCACCCATATCGTTTCTGAAATTCAAATTAACCACTTTAAGAAAGGCCCCTTCATTCATAGAGTAATTATTGAACCCTATTTCTTGATAGGTTTCCTTTTCATGTATGGGGTCAGAATCGATCATAGAAGATGCATATCCCACGGAGATTCTCGATGAACGAATGTCATCCATTATTATCAGTCTTGTATAGTAATTTTCCACGAACACTTTAAAACAATAAGTCGCCTTACACATGTTTTAAACTCACCATCTGATACACTAAGTTCAAATCGTTTATCTTGTAGATCTAAACATGGACATTATTTGTGCAAAGAATTTCGTTGATCAGAAATCGGTTGCAATCTCAAAGTTGTGCTTTTCTCATGAGTAAAATGAATCGTTAAAATTCTTCCCCTAATCATTTGATTTGAATTAAGTACTTCTCGATATCCGGTCAATCTATTTTTTTGTATTTACACGTTTGGAGCTAGTAAACTGAATGGCTCAAAAATTCAACCTAGATTGTGGAATTCCACATTTTTTGGTGATGTGTTCGAAAGGTACGTTCAAAATAGTGTATACGTAGCAAAAGTCTTTCCAAATACTACTATTTTTTGAACAAAAATTTTAAGAGCTCAACTATGGTGTTGTTTGATAAAACTGAAAACTGAAAGCTGAAAGCTGAAAATTAAGTACTGAAAACTGAATGCTGAATTTTTTAAGCTGAAAAGCTGTTTGATAAAACAAATTAAGCACTGAATTAAATTTTTTTTTTTTTTGGGTTTTAATTGTCTCTTAATTTTATTAATGGTCATCATGTATTTGTGGTAGTGGTGGAGTGGTGATTGGGAGGTGGCGAGGGTGGTGGCGATGGCAATGGAGTAATGGTGGTGGTGGAATGATGGTGAGTTGTGGCGGCAGTAGAGTAATACTGGTGCAATATTGGTGGTAGTGTGATGGTTATGGCGTGGTAGTGGTGATGGTGGGCTGGGTGGAATGCTAGTGGTGGTGGTGAAGTGATGGCAGTGGCATGACAATAGTAGTGGTGGTATATGGGTAACGGTGATAGTGGTGGCGGCGGTGTGGCAGTGGTGGTGGTGGTAGTAGCATGGCGGCGGTGCAATGGTGGTGGTCATGGCGGTAGCGGCATGGCGGTGGCGGTGGAGCAATGGTGGTGGTTGTGGTTGTGGTTGTGGTGGTGGTGGTGGTGGTGGTATATGGGTAACGGTGATAGTGGTGGTGGCGGTGTGGCAGTGGTGGTGGTGGTAGGGCATGGCGGCGGCGGCGGTGTAATGATGGTGGTTGTGGTGGTAGCGGCATGGCGGTAGTGCAATGGTGGTGGTTGTGGTGGTGGCGGCGGCGTCGTGGCAGTGGAGGTGGTGGTGGTGGTGGTGGAGGTTGTGGTAGTGGTGGTGGTGGTGTAATGGTGGTGGTGGTGACAGCGGCGGCAGAGGTGTAATGGTTGATTGTAAACACATATGAATTCAGCCAGAATTAAGTAGCTCAAAGCTACTTAATTTTTATCAATTTTTTAGGCTACATTTTAAGTGGCACTTAATTTGTTAAGTAACATAAAATGTGGTTATCAAACCTACTTAATGACTTATTACTTAATTGATTCAGTTTTAAGTGCTGAATCTGTGTTATCAAACAAGGCCTATGTATACCTCATTTTAGTGTACACCAAAGGTATACTGCTATTTTTTTGAAGTGGGTCCCACACACTACAAGAAAATTGAGCTTAGTGACCAAAATGTGTGGTAGCAATTTTTGAAATTGTATTTATTGGTAACCATATATAGATATATAAGAATCCAAGTTTTTTTCGGTAATCTGTAAAATATTATAAAGCTCAAACAACGAAAATAAGAGGCCTAAGCCAAAACAATAAACCTACCATCGTAAATGTTTTTTGAATCAAAAGAAAAAAATAAATTTTTTGTGTATACTTCAGTGTTTTAAACTAACACAAGTACATTAATTGTTCCCTTCAAAATAAAGTCAACACTTCTGGGTAAGAAACAGACAAGCCAAACTACGAGTTTGGTTTTCATATATTGGTGTTTTTTGTTGGACAGCCAACTCTGATAAGAGACCAACATACTTATTATAGGAAAAAACATTTCAAAAATCCAAAAGATTTTAACACAACCCAAACAAAGCTGAAACCTTGCTTTTTTAAGCAACCCAAAAAAACCTATTTTTTGTTGACCAGGACATAGCTTGATCCATTTAAGGGAGGGATGTCCAATTTTTTTCTTTGCAATAGGTTCTAATAGTTTTATTTTTTTTGTTAACGGGGACATAAGCTCCGTTTAGGAGAGGGATGTCCAATAGTTTGCTTTGCAATAGGTTTTCAATTGTTTTGTTGGCGATATGTTCACACTGACCCGTAATGAAAAAAATGTCCACAACGGCTTTGAGACTTTGTATCCGTGAATCCATTAATCTACTAGACTATCTACGCAAACCCCCCTCCTAACATATGGCTTTTGGAGTTAAGGAATCAATTATTATGTAGCCATGGTCCCCTCCCTAACATATGCCTTGAATTTTTCTTTTTTGGAGAATTTATATTGTGTTTAGGATTTTATATTGTGTTTCGACTTCTATGACAATACTTTGATTGTATTTATTATATATAGATACCCTGTGCTATTCTATTGGTAAGTCTTTCTAGAGTTTATGCAAGAGTGTTAGAGCTCGTTTGGATGGCGTATTGGTTTCGGAGGGATTAAATAGAAAGGAGGGATAAAATAGTCGGACGATTAAATTAGAAGGTGGTCTCACATTGATGGGATAGTTAAGTATGAGGGATTAAATAGTCCATGGTTTTGATGAGGTATAAGAAAAGGGGGATAAGGAGGGTGAATGATGTAAAAATCTGTCAAAAGACTATTTCGCCTTTAGTAATGGATGTATTAAATTATGAATTGAAATAATTATATAAATATTGAAATTAATTAAATTTGATATACTTTTCAATAATTGTTAATTTCTTATACTTAATATAAATTCTTTTAGAATATGTATTTTAATGTTTGTGCCACACCATATAATTTTTCCTCTACTTATTCTTGTAAACATCGAAGAATCCTTTTTCTACTGATATACACCCCCCCCCCCCCCCCCCCTCCTCTCTCTCTCTCTCAAAAATAGTGCCAAACATTTTTTCCTCTCTCTCAACAAATCTCTCATCCTTTTTTACCACAAAGAGTCTACTGTCGCCACCAACAACGATCCAACGACGATTACGATGACGATCCGATCTCCTCTCTCACTTGCCGATGACGGCGATCCTCCTCCGGCGATCGGAGCTCTGATGAACACAGAAAGGTTCTAGGTCTAAGAAGGTAAATATATATATATATATATATATATATATATATATATATATATATATAGGATAAACTTCCAATAAGGGTCCCTTATTGAAAAATACCATGCGGACCTAGCCTTTTTTTGTGTCCAAATTTTGACGATCCGAACCGTTCAATGTTTTTAAAATGCATTTTTAAGGACCTCCGCGAGGATTCGTCCAAAAAAAATACCCGGAAGGGCTTCATCCGATCAGTTTTGGTTAAAAACGCTATATATAACGTTTTTAACCAAAACTGATCGGATGAAGCCCTTCCGAGTATTTGTTTTGGACGAATCCTCGCGGAGGCCCTTAAAAATGCATTTTAAATACATTGAACGGTTCGGATCGTCAAAATTTGGCTTGGAAAGGTGAGGTCCGCATTTTAACTTCAATAAGGGACCCTTATTGGAAGTTTTTCCTATATATATATATATACAAATTTTCTGGGTTTTTCTCTTTGTTAATCTGAAATTGAATACTATTTTTTTTGTAAAAATTGGGTTGAAACTTGTTAACAAAGATGGTTTGTGCTTGTGTGGGTGTGTTCCTAGAGGAGTACCCTCGTAATTCGGTCCCGGATAAGAAGCCAGATTAAACATAAGCACCACCCCTCCACCCTGCTTTTATTTAGTCAAGGGAAAGGGGGATGAGGGGATGCCAGATGATTTAGTCAGAGAGGGGTTTTGGTGCTCCCAAACAAGGGATATTGAGTGGGATCGGGAGGAGGAGGAGGAGGAGGAGGATTTAGTCAGGAGTCAAAACCCTCATCCAAATGAGCCCTTAGGGTTTTAGTCCCTGGTGAGTTGTGAGTATTCAATTGCTCTTAGTATCTCTTTGTTTTGGGATTCAAGGGTGCTTCAATTTTGGAGTGACGGGTATAGCCGGCTCCGTTATAATCTTGCTCCTTGGTCAGAGTGAATCCTCTCTCACTCTTTGCTTGTGAAGTATCTTCTTGCTTCGTGCTTGAGGGGAACCTCATAAATCTCTGTGTCCTTGTTTTTTGCTTGTTGGTTTGTTTTTCTCTTACTTCGTGGCTAGTCATAACATGCATGTTGTGTACTGTTGCGTTAGTAGATTTTCCCGCAACTTATAACATGCCTTATCACTTGCCCGTATTAGTACTACTATAGCTTATTAGCAAGCTCACGCGATTTTATTAATTTATTTATTTATTGTGCTAATCTGATGTTTGGGTCAGCCAGCTTATGCTCACGTCGATTAATTTTGGGATCCCAATCCAACTGTGTATACTAGCAAAGCCCCCTTTAAAGACAAAGCAAAATCTGCTGGGATCAGCCCCATCTAATTATTAACAGCTAAGAAATTTTGAATATGAATCATTTGGAGTGAGTAAATCTCTTAGTCTCGTTTTTTTTTTCTTTAAAAAAATGCAAATCTCTTAGAGCATCCGCATTTGAGACTCTCTAAAAATGTTTGTCATATATGACCAAAAAGTGTTAAAAGTAGGACCTAAATATTACTCCATCCGTTCCAATTTACTTGCCCCTTTTGGGGAAGTGTGTTTTTAAGGGGTGTGAAAACTTTGCATTATCTTTTCTATTTTGCCCCTAAATCCAGTCAATATTACTGCGTCCAATTTTGTGGGGCTAATTTTTTATATGAAACTCAAAACATATGCAATATGGATCATGTTTGATAGATATCAATTAGTTTTATTATACAAAGTTTTCAAAATTATAAGAACCGTTATAAAGTAAAAGATAATAGACAAACCAATTGAGATGAAAAAAATACTTTTTAAGGATACAACTGTAAAGTGACTCTATTTTAATGGATGTTTTTAGAAATTGGACAATTATTCTGGAACATCCCAAAATGAAAAGAAGAACCAACAATTTGGTAAAGAGGGAGTATTTGTTAGAGATTTGTTAGGTAGTGAATAAAAAAGTGGCGCACTTGACATTATTAGTGTATTGTTACAATGTTGTTAAAGTGCAAAAAGGTATTAAAATATTGGGAAAGCTATGTATCCTCACTTTCGCTCTCTTCTTTCCCTCCCTTCTTTCCTCTCTTCTTGGCACTTCGTGCACCCTTCTCTCCCTCTTTTTCAATTGTTGGGTTCCAAATAGTGCACTCCTTCGTACACGCCACAGCTAAGCTCACTCCCAGCGTCCGACACAAAGAAGGGTCTTAAAAATAAAAAAAGATTTTTCTGTTAATTACCTAAAGTCCTACACTAAAGTTGGCTAATTATGTCAAATGAAGATGCTCTTAGAGTCTCCTCAACAGGATGAACAAAATCACTTTTAGCTATTATAGCAAGTTAAATACCACAAAATAGTGT
Organism: Vaccinium vitis-idaea; assembly: GCA_963854785.1. Classification (NCBI taxonomy): domain Eukaryota; kingdom Viridiplantae; phylum Streptophyta; class Magnoliopsida; order Ericales; family Ericaceae; genus Vaccinium; species Vaccinium vitis-idaea. The sequence continues at coordinate 13,105,764 of OY978220.1, forward strand.
TGCATCAGCTGGAACAAATTAAGCCTCTCTTTATTTTGTTTTTGCAACAATGCCTTTGTCTTTAAACAAGTCACTATTCACTTAACAACTAATATTTTATATTATATGTTCAATCATTAAAATACTACATTCAATCAACTTTTTATTTTGTAGGAGTATTATTTGCCAAATTAAACAATAAAATGCACCTACTACTACAACAATAATAATTTTTGTAGATACTAATATTGGTGGCCAATTCTTTGATTGGTTCATAGGAAATTAAGAATTATCTTAAACCATGACAAAATTTACTTTCAAATTAAAATTACAAGACATGTAACATTAAAATAGAGAAAGATGAGAATAAGAATAAGAATAAAAAAATTTATTTGTTTCAAACCAAAAATAAATAAATAAAAAATTTAGAAAGATATCTGAATAGAAAAGTAGAAGTAGAAAAAAAGAATAAATTAATATATTAAAGTTATAAAAAGTATTGTTGAGTTTAAATATATTTTAAAATTTATTGAGCACGATAAAGATGCTCTTAGTCACAAACATACATCACCAGACCAATCCATCGCCTTAAGTTTGAAGAACTGATATCAGATGCTATATTTCAGAATAATTTTGGCTAGGTGACAAATCACTGCATCACAATGAAATGAAATTCACATGCATGAGCAGGGCAGTGGGTGCAGGCGTTGCAGCACCTGATCAGCATGGACGATGTCCACCTCGTGCACCTGTTAGCGTGCATGGATGGAGCGTTCTGCGCGCACCCTCTCTCTCTCTACTCCCACCCCAGGACTCCACTGGGGTTTCAAGGAGTCAAAGCGAACCATAGTTTTAAATAGCGGCATCGGTCGTGATATCGGTTGCGGTATCGGTGTATCGGTATAGGGATGTATCGGCGATACGTCGCGGGAATTGAAAGTAGCAGTCGTGAATTTTTTAACTTTTTTGGCGTATCGGCCAATACGGTACGGTACGTATCGGTATCAAAGCCTCCAAATTCCGAGACGAACCGGCCGATACGTACCGTATCAGCCGATATTCAAAACTATGAAGCAAGGTTTTAAATCTCGGTATCGGTCGCGGTATCGGTCGCGGTATCGGTGTATCGGTATCGGGACATATCGGCGATACGTCGCGGGAATCGGCCGTCTCGGCCGTGAATTTTTTAAAATCATTAGCAATATGTAGAAAACTTGATTTTACACTTTCTTTTTTTCTCTCATTAGCTTAATTAGTAATATTTTAACCAATCTTAGCACATATAATTGAACCAAACCACCATGATAAGGTTATAATACGAAAATAAGCGCACCATAGAATTCTTACAACACGCAATTACGAGCCATAACAAGATTCAAGCTCAATAGCCTAACTCATAACAATAAGCACACCATAGAGTTCTTGGTGTTGTAAATTATAATCTCTCATTTTCTTTTTTTTGCTAATTTTTGGTTCACCGATAATTTTTCAAAATGTTTGAGCTTTTTTTTTTTTTTTTTTTTCCGTATCGGCCGAGACAGAAGCCGTCTCGGCCTGTATCGGCCGAGACACCGATACGTCTCGGGTATCGGCCGAGACGGGGTGCGATTTTTCCTCACACCGAGATATCGGCCCGTATCCGTATCGGAGGCCCCAAATACCGGTACGTATCGGCCGATACGAGACGTCTCGGCCGATATTTAAATCTATGCTATGAAGCGAACCCTCTAGATTAGTATAATGTACTAAAATTTCGTATATTTTCATATATAATTTGATAATATTTTACATTGTTTGTACTAACAAACCACTTGCTGAGTTTGAAAAATACACTGAAATTTTGTATATTTGTGTATGTGATTTGATATTTCTTTCAAATTTTTTGCACTAAATTAATCATCCAAAGTCACAGTAAATGTTAATCACTCGAATTTTTTTTTATGATGCAGGAACAGCCCTACAGCCAGGACCATTCCGCCACGGCCTCCCACTTAAATCAGGATACTCATCCAGTGAGAAATCGAACACCAGACATTAAGGAATAGTTCTTAACCCAAAGCCTGGTATCCGTCTAAACTATTGGAGCAACCTGTAAGTAAATTGATCATATAGCTCAACTTAGGGTGTGTTCTTCAACAGATTTGTGGGACATAAAATCTCACATTTTATGACTCAATACATAAAATGTAAAAGTGATTTTATGAGATTTTCATAAAATCCTCCTAAAATCTATAGGAAAACCACTACATTTTATCAGTTGGAAAAATAACTCAATTTTATCACCCCTCCATAAAATGTTCATTTTATGAGATTTTCATAAAATGCATCTAAAATCTATGGGAGAACAACGCCTTAATAGAATAAATTACACCTAACAAGTTTTCAACCAAAACAACCTAATGCCTTTATTTCGTATAGTGTTTTGTATAAAAAAATCTTTTTATATATCTTTAAATTCCACAAGCCACAACTGCCTAATCCACCAATTCCCCTCATCTCCCTTCCAAACCAAGCCATCAGATCTGTCTCTCACAGTTTTCTGATTCAGACAGACAGTGGGCAGTGAGATTCTTGTGTGCATTACGTGCCATTGTTTGGAACGTAGTGCCAATATGAGCTGGTTTCTGCCTTCATAGAATTTGACAAAGAAAAGGCTCTTACACAGCAGGAAAATATGCATACTTTATACTCCCTCTCTCCTCTTAATTTTAAGTGTTGACTATAAGTATACCTGCATTTTCTAATTCCAGAAAATATACTTTTTCTATATACTTTTTTTTTATTTTTTTACACCATTACACTATAATTTGATGCAAAAATAATTTAGTATAATTCAATGAAAATACTTTTTTTTTTTTACATCTAAAAAAATATACGTTTTTCAAAAAGGTCATTTGAAAAGGCATGGCGGGAGTACTTACTTAAGGAACCGGCCATGGGAACCGAAAGGTCCTAACTTGAGTTACTTTATGGGTCCAAGATATTTATTTATAAGGGGTTATCTTTTAAAACTCATCAGGAAAATCAATCCTCCAAAATGTCATAGTGATCAAGTATCTGGTTCATTGTGTCATTCCATCGCTTTTTTAAGAGGAATGTGCTTTTAAGGCACAATGATAGTTATTCGATGATGATCGTGATTTTCAACCGGATTGTTGTTCGAGACAAACACTAAAATATGAACGGCGGTCCACCAAATTATGAAAGTGATCAAGTTTGAGGACAGCCAAAAATGTCCTAAAAGCACTCTCTAATCTATTTCGGGGACAGGAGAGCACTCGAATCCTCTATTTACATCCTTGGTCAAAAAAAGTTAAATAGAACTATCTGGAAAACAAATTTGGAAAGTGAATTTTGGTTTTCATACTTTTTGGTACCAATTATGGCAGGTATGAAAATAAAAAACAATAATAAATTAAGTGAAACAATAAAATGGAATTTCCCTATGTTAATGTGGGTGATCGGGGGCTCTGATGTTACCTTTTGGGACGATAGCCTCTCTGCCAACAAAAGAAAAGGCACCGCTTCCTTTGTTTGTGGGTTCCTAAGGGCATCTTATCTTGGGGCACAAAAAAAATACTAAATTTAATCTCAAAAACACCTTTTACAAATTTAGCAAGTCACTTTTCCAAAAACTCACAAAATCAGACTCTCTATTCTAATTTTATTATATTAAATTATTCTTTATTTCTATTCCTACTGCCCAAAAGTAATTAAAAAAAAGAAAGTGAACAGTGCGTGAATAGTGTCCTGGTGAGTGAACAATGCCGCACCAAATTTGGTGCGGTGCTGTAGCAAAGTCAGAAACTTAACAAATTTGATCAACCATTTGGTGGCCTTATTTTGGGTTTTGGCTCTCTATTTTTGTTGAAAAGTTAATTTGTTCATCCACGTAAGGATGCTCTAAGGTGCTTGCTAAAGCTGCCTGGCATAGTAAAACACTTAGTTGGTTTATTGATTTTTTGGGGAGTCATTCAGGTCTATAAAATGATTCAACCGACTCAATATTCATGAAATGTTTTTTATGGGTTCTTATAAAAAAATTAGCACAATCTGATATCGGTAAGGGTATTTCCAAAATTTGTTGGCGACACTACAAATTCTGAAAAAGCCTTTACCAATATCAAGTTGAGCTAATTTTTTGAAGGAACTCATAAAATATTATTTTAAAAATAATGAATGGTCTGAATTATAATTTGGGGGATTTGAAATAGGCCAAAAAAATCAATAAATCATCATTCTGAAATCAGTGTTTCGCCTGACAAATTATGGAAAAAAAAAAGACCCTACTGATATTAGACTGAGCTAATTTTTTGTAAGAACCCATAAAAAATATTTCAATTACAATGAGCAGCTTGAACCATTTTGTGGGACCCGAAATGGCTCCCAAAAAAATTCATAAACCAATTAAGTGTTTTGATCTGCCAAACGAGACTTTAGCTAGCACCTTAGAAATCCCCACAAACAAGAGAATCGCTGTCATTTCTTCAGTTGACGGACACCGCCGTCCCAAAGGGACAATAGAGCCCCCCAATCTCGTTAAGGAAGGTGTGAAGTCTCCTCAAATGTGGTCATATATATTGACAACTTCAGTGGCCCTGTTCGTTTCTCAATTTAATTTTAGTTTTAGTTTTGATGACATCATCATTTTCCTCATTTCTCTCTCTATCTCTCTCCACTCATTACACCTGATGACATCATCAAAATAAACTAAATTATCTAACCAAACACAGCCAGTGTAATTTAGGGATTTTGGGTGAACATCAACCCTTGGACTAAACATACTCTATTTCTCTCTCTAAACACTTCAGGTCTAGAAAACTAAACTGATTGAAATAAAATTGAAACTTAACCAAACTAAACTGAATGGAATTGAATAGTTGAAACAAACCGAATTGACTGGAATAAAAAGTAATGGATAACATTTCTTCAAATGTTCCGCATTCCAGAGATGTGGCAACTTCCACCCAAACATTCTCACTAGCTGATAAACCCCTGGTTCTATGACTTTCTGCAACTGGAAAGGCCCCAACCCACTCAGTAGCCAAATTGCCCATCTTGGCCGCCCACCACCTTCTTTAGAACAAAATCGCCAAACTGGAATGATTGGTGGCGCACATTCTTGTCAAAATACCTTCAGCTTATTGCTGATATGCAGCCAGCCTCATAATTGCTTCCTCCTTCGCTTCATCTAAATTACCCAAGTTGAGCCTTGGAGTCCGCTCATTCTAACCTCATCATAATATTGAAGCCTGTAACATGGAATCCTCACTTCCACTGTGTCGGCACCCCTCCGAAGGATTCAATTCGGAGTCGCCACCCAGGTTTTGACGGATTGCCCCCACGGAACCGAACTTGAATGACTCGTGCCTCATTTTTAGATAAGGTTTTATTTACTAGTCTGTCGACGTCACTATAATATCTTAGGTTCGGGAGCTAGGTTACAAGAGGAGATTGGTTTTATGGCACCCCCGTTGGCCGACCTGAGAGTCGGTCTCTACTTGGGGGTTATGGGGTTTTTAGACATGTAGACACCCCAATTTTGAACCCGGGACGCGCTCGAGCATTCCCAATGATGAAACGGACCAATCATGACTACCCGAAAATTGTGAAAATGGCTGGAACTTGATCAACCAAACACCACCCAAACAACCAAAATAGCCCAAACCAACACAAGCATTGTTGAACCAAGCCAAACCATCAATCTGCCACCAAGAACCTTGAGCGCTCAAGCTTGAGGCCTTGAGCGCTCAAACCCCTGAGAAACACCTTGAGCGCTCAAGCCCACGGCTTTGAGCGCTCAACTCTGGTCCAGTCAGTAACTTGCAAAGTATCTCATCATGAGATTTTCTGCATGGGAGCGTCTGAGATGATCTTATACGATATCTATATGTATAATACACTCCACTAACTCCAAAAATACACAAAAAAATACTTCTCCCCCACTTTCAAAATAAAAACCCATTTCCTCTCTCTCCTCTCTTCCCTCCCACTCACTCTATAAAACCCATTCACTACCCCTGGTTTTGGAGGTGAACCACTCTCATACTCCAGCCCTCAAATCTCCAGAAAATCGTCCACCCCCCCCCCCCCCCCCCCTTCTCTCTCTACAAAACCACACATTCATTACCAAAACCAGTGGCAAAAACCACCTTTCAAGTCCAAAATTGAGTCCTTGATCATCAACCAATCACCTACATTGTCCAATTCGTCCAGAGTATAAACCAAAAACATCCACAATCGTCATCCCAAAGCCCAGAATCAAGTTCAAATTACAAGCATTTCCAAAAGGTAGTGAAACATGTGATGTATTCACTGTTTTGGCCCATCTGAGGAAGACCAGTGAGCTCAAGCAAGTTCTTTATACTTGCATTGAACTCACAAATGTCTAAAAGTTGTTTAAAAATATTTTTCAAATCTGCAGTTACAGCAGGGGTTGAGCGCTCAAGCCTCCGGCTTTGAGCGCTCAAGCCCAGTTTTGAATAAGTTTCTGATTTCCTGACTGTGGTGTTCTTTTCTGGTTTTGATCATCATTTAAAAGTCACCTATGTTCATGTGGTCCTCAAAACAGTTTATTTCCATTTCAAAATCATATGCATGAACATTGATTAACTATTTTATGATGACCGAAAGTCAAAATCTTTGCAACTCTCATCTTTGAGTACAAAATGGTGACTGAAATCATATTCATTTGTTTCTATTTAAAGTCCTCAAGGTCCTGAGAGTCATTAAAATTCCATTTTCAAGTCAGAAACTAGGAAGCCAAATTATGGCTTGAGCGCTCAAGGTAATGCACTGGAGCGCTCAACCTGTTCTTGGGGCAGTTTGCTAATTGCTGGTTATTTCAATGATGAATCTTGGTTTAGCATGTTCTTGATGTGTGTGAGTTATTATCACTGTGTTCAGAATCTGGACCTCTCTCTCACTTCTCTATTTTCAAACATTTCTTTGTTAATTTGTGGTGATTATACTCTTTTCATCATTCTTTAAGAGATCAATCTGTATGTTCTTATTTGTTTCTCATAGGAAAGTGTTTGATAAATGTTTGATCTCATAAAGAAGCTGCAAAAAGGTGTAATTTCGCAGAAGCCAGGAACTGGTTTGAGCGCTCAATCCATGAGCCTTGAGCGCTCAAACTGGTTTGAAGAGGTTGAGCGCTCAAGCCCTTGTCTTTGAGCGCTCAATCCCTATTCTGGGATCCAGTTTGTGAAACAGTATTAGTTATGTCTCATGTTAATAATTTCTGAAATTGCTGTACAGTCTCTGTAATCTCTCATTTCCTGTGGATAATTGTGGTAACTTCATTTGTTATCATCGTCATCATTCATGTAAGTCATCAAGCACAAGCATCCACTTTAGATTCACGTTTTACATTTTTACTGTTTATGTGATTCCCATTCCCGATTCCCTATTTTTGTGAACAAACTGAATTTCAAATATTTCTAAAATCCCACAAAACATTGAGTAGAGACCGGTTCATGGACCGGGCGAGAGGGGTGCCGTAAAACCCTTCCCCTCTCGTAACCAAACCCCCGAATCCGAGAAATCTTTGGTTTCACAAGGACTAGTAAAATCTTTTTCAATGGGCAACGAGTCATATTTTTATCGGTTTCTCGGGTTCGGACCTTAAATCCGGGTGGCGACTCAAACAATCACAATCTTTTCGAACGCAAATCGCACCGTTTTCCAGTGGGCCGTCCACAAGACATTTATTATTCAACTTTATTCATGTAAAGGGAATGAGAACGATAAACGGAGATTACAAGTGCTTGACCGAAATCCTATACCTAACTTAATGGGTTGCCCCAAGCGTAGGGCTGAGACCGGTGTAGCATAATACCCGGTAAGACCGGAATCGAATCCACAGAGACGGTGGAGGATGCTTAACTAAAAACTCGGGTTGTGAGATCTAAAACGGCTCTTAGGTAGCCATCCTTTGTGACTTGATGGGAAAATTAACTAAACTAAGATAAAACTGATTTGATTAAACTATTAAAAGCAAGTACGGTCGTAGGGTTCATAACAACAGTGACCAGATCTAGATAGTTCCGCTCAGTTCGATGTTCTGAAAACGTTTGATTTTAGAGAGAAAAAGATACCCCGAAAGATGCGAATCCTCGTGGTCGCCGTTTACCCATGTACAGCGTAGAACGAGTTTTGGTCCCCCGTTCCTCGCGTTACATGGGCTCCAACGAAGCTCGGATTCGTCCAACGGAAGCGCTTTAATAACCTAAAATTGCTTTTTCCATTATTGATTGTAACAATCAGAGCAAGAACAACTCCATCCCTGGCCACGGCGTGTTAATCACCCCGCGACCATACTTATGAATCTACTCACTCATATTGAAACGAACAGATAACATAATTCTGAAACAAAACATGCTATTCAACTTGAATATGAATTAAACAAAGATTCGAATCTCAGAACACGGACAAACTCCCGCGAACTGAGATTAATGTAAATAAACAGAAACGTTACCGAAGCAATGCGAGAATCAGCGAACAAACTCCAAAAACTCAATGGAACAAGCTCCGGAAAGTAACAACTCCAAAAGAAAGAACGGCTGCGAAAAACTAAGAAAAACCTAGCAAAGTTCGAACCCTAATTCGGAACAAAAATGAGGTATTTATCCTCCCCCGAAGTCAACACACGTGGCAAGTCAAAACGGGCAATTTAAGACCCTCGGTATCGATACAGGAGAAGTCCTGTATCGATACCCAGACGTTCTGTTCCCAAATTGGCACACGGGTATCGATACAGGAGAAGTCCTGTATCGATACCGGAACCCCTAAAATGACTTCCAAGCTTGTTTGGCCATCCTCACTTGGGTCCCACCTGTCCCCAACACGCCCGACCACCATGTGTCCACTTTATGCGCTCTTTTCGACCTGTTCCCTACAAAAAACAAGAAAAACCAAAGACAACACCGCATCAAGTGGAAAATGGAATAAATCGCGCCTCTAACGCGCTAATTCGCCCTACTTAGGCGCTTATATCTGTGATATTGCGCGCCTATCACACCCCCCAACTTGAAGGTTGCTAGTCCCGAGCAACAAAAAGAATAAAAATAAAATAAAAGGATAGAGCTTTTAAACCCCCGGGCGGCCCCGGTAGGACGAGTGAAGTCTCGTGAGGGTTTTCAGCAGTGATAACCCACAAAACACAAAGGACTCGGACATTTGGATGCAATTCAACCCAATCAATAGCTTCTCGGAACACTACAGTGACTGGCAGGCAAGTCAAAGACAAGACATTTCATCCATGGACAAAGTTAAACAAGTGAACTTCGCAGCAAACTTAGCACCAAAATTAATCCGCTCACCTACGATCGGATAGGGATTTATCACATAACATGCGTGTAAGTGAGAATCACACATAGAAATTCACTAATCCCGAAAACAGTTCACACAATATCAATAGCCCGGTGTGTCTCTAAAACTCACCCCTTCCCCTAATGATTAATCTTTTTCTTTTTTCCCTCTTTTTTTTTTTTTTTTTTTTTCTTACCACTTTTTTCTTGTGGTCGTGCAATGCCTGGATCTGTCGAGCTTTTTAGTTGACCCATGTAACGAGCTTTAGGTCGGTCATCCCCAAGCCAAATGGCCTTAGGGTACCAGGTTTAAAGAGACCCCTCAGACTTAATTGCTCAAGTCAAAAAGGCTTTAGGGAGAGACCCAGACTAACCACATTTAACCAATGCCTTCACAAGGTCTATCCATCTTGTAATACGAACAATACGGTGGGAGCAAACCCCGATTGCCCGAATACTCAATGAACGCCCGGATAAGCAATACCAATTTAGCGCACAATGTAGGAAAGGGGTTCCAATTAGCCCGCGGGCGCAATCAACTAACATCGAAATATCAATAATATGTAAACCAAATTCAAGGCTAGTGAATGCTCAGAGTGGGACAGTGCGCGTGAAAAGCATGAACTCAAGTGATCAAATACTATCCAACTATAGATGATATGGCTAACTGAGTGCTTCCTAAACATCATGTTCACGAGCTTAAGTCTATTCATGAAATCGTATCGAGACTCCGACTCGCACAACAACCACTAGCGCTAATTAACAGTCATCAACCAAGAATAGTTACACCCAAGCATCCAAATTCTTTTTTTTTTTTTTTTTTTTGTACGAATGAAAAACATGTACGAAGTACACCCTCCCCCCAACTTGAACCATGCTATGTCCCCAGAGCATGGAGACACACAAAATAAAATAACAAGGGGAAGAACTGGACCTCTCGGTGGCAGCCAACCACCATGACCTCGACCGATGTATGAGGAATTTCGGGTACTCTCTCCGTGCACCCTGCAAAAAACATCAGTCCCGCCCGCTCGTGGAAGCCGGGCCACAACAAGAAATAAAGAATATGAAGAACACCACCAGACATTCACGCAGTCTCACGTGTCATACTTTTCTCCCCATCCCCCAACTTGAATGGAAGAGTGGGTGGCTATACAAGACCATCATGTTTTTTTTTTTTTTTTTGAATTAATTTTAATTGGGAGAGAGAGAAAGAGAGAGAAAGATCTTTGAAACATGGAATTCGAAAATTAATCAAATCCACAACGATGAATCCCATGAATGCACCACCCCACGCTAAGCTTTGCACTAAAAATTGAACTCGGCCAGACCACAAGAAAAGATACTTCGAGTAAAGCAATTGCCGAGTTCGTCTTAAAAATGGACGCATCTCTGAATGCTCCCGTAAGACCAAATCAGGTTTCAGGCAGTTGACAAATTTTATGATAGACGGATGATAAACAAAATCAAACTTGTCAACACCGAGGAAGTCAACATGTTGCACTTCCTTTAAGACTGGTTGTTCAAGTGAACTCACCCCAACAGAGTCTGGTTGCCTAGAAGGGGAAGACTTAAAAGGAAGACATTCAATAAGAAGCTCGCTGCTTCCTTCCCACTTGATTGCCTCTTCTACAGCAAGATTAGATGCGGTCCAGCTTGTTGCTCCTATGTGTTCTGTCCACATGTCTAACACTTCCCTCTCTTGATCCACCCGAGGGACGAGGGAACCTCTACTGCATAAGTATCATTACTCAGAAAACAAGCATATTTAAACAAGTCTGACAGTGGCTCTAACTCTAACTTAGGCGGTTGGACCAACAATGGCTCAGGGCCCAGGTCCCAAGCGACTCCGCACAAATCTCCCGTTGCTAACAAATCCATCAAACTACCAATCTCTGGAGAATCTAAGAATGACGCCTCTTCAGCGGTAAGAGCAACTTCCAGAGGATCTTTAAACAACACATTGTCGACATGCTCCTGAACGAGCGTGTCGACCAAACATACCGCAGACTCCTCTTCATCATCCTTGCTGCGAGTATTCTCATTGTAAACATCGACCCCTAACTTTGGTTCCACTAATAATTGCACCCCCTCCAAGTTCGGTTGTTCAACTAACTCAACCCCAACAGGGGAATTGTCCTCTAACATATCATCACAAGGAGGGGAAGACTCAAGGGAAAAACGTTTGTCATGGAACTCGCCACCCCCTACAGACTCTGAAAAGTGTTCAGCGCACAAAGGCCGGTCAACTCCTCGATCTCTAGACTCACAGGAGCGAAACAGGAAAACGTAGGCGGCCCGAATCAACAGTGAAAAATACATTGGAGTGGATTCGTTTTTCTCCTTGGGCTTAAGTGGGGGACACTGGGCAGTGAGCTCCTCATTCCCTCTAAACTCGGAGGACTGTTGTAAGCCCAAGTCAACCTCCTTTACATCGTTAGATAAACCGACTTCCTCTTCCTTAGGAGTAAACTCCTCATTCCCTCCAAACTCGGAAGGTTCCACCAAACGATCATCAACTCGTCCCTCAATGAGAAGTGGGTCGACCTCCTCTCTTCTATTGACTTGAGGCGGAGAAGGAAATGGCTCCCACTCCTGTTGGATTTGTCCCACTGCCTCTGTGAGTTGAGTCAACTGGGAACTAAGGTCCCCAATTGCTTGGGTGGTTTCCGCGGTGAAGGACATTTGCGATCGCACAAAAGTCTGTACCATCTCCTCAAACTCGTCATCATGAGGGGGATAAGTCAGATCTGGGGGTGGGCTAGTAGAATAAGGATCAAACCTTTGTGGGTCTTGGAAAAGGGAGCCAAATTGGGTCATGTGGGTCTCATAGTCCCAAAAGGGTTCAGGACTTTGTGCCAATTGACTCGAAAAAATGTCTGAGTAATGCTCGTGATCCCAAGAGGACACAATGGTACCCGGTTGACTTGAAGGGATATTCTCGTAACCCCAAGTAAAATTTTGTATTTGTGCAGATTGACTCGAAGGAATACCTACTTGGCTCTCAAAATTCCAATAGGGTTCGTTAATTTGTGCAAATTTACTCAACAGCATACTATGGTGTCGCTCTAACTCCCCAGGGGTATCAAGAAGGCCCATCAGTTTTTTTTTTTTTTTTTTTTTCAAGACACAAAACACTTACCACTCGACTGACTCCAGACGACTCAACCTAGAAACAAAAAGATGCTAAAAACAAAAGACACTTTTTTTTTTTTATTGACTCAGATAAAAACACAAAGATTCCAACCCGAATTCTTAACACCTCTTGCCGTCCCCGGCAACGGCGCAAAAAATGCTTGACCGAAATCCTATACCTAACTTAATGGGTTGCCCCAAGCGTAGGGCTGAGACCGGTGTAGCATAATACCCGGTAAGACTGGAATCGAATCCACATAGACGGTGGAGGATGCTTAACTAAAAACTCGGGTTGTGAGATCTAAAACGGCTCTTAGGTAGCCACCCTTTGTGATTTGATGGGAAAATTAACTAAACTAAGATAAAACTGATTTGATTAAACTATTAAAACCAAGTACGGTCGTAGGGTTCATAACAACAGTGACCAGATCTAGATAGTTCCGCTCAGTTCGATGTTCTGAAAACGTTTGATTTTAGAGAGAAAAAGATACCCCGAAAGATGCGAATCCTCGTGATCACCGTTTACCCATGTACAGCGTAGAACGAGTTTTGGTCCCCCGCTCCTCGCGTTACATGGGCTCCAACGAAGCTCGGATTCGTCCAACGGAAGCGCTTTAATAACCTAAAATTGCTTTTTCCATTATTGATTGTAACAATCAGAGCAAAAACAACTCCATCCCTGGCCACGTCGTGTTAATCACCCCGCGACCATACTTATGAATCTACTCACTCATATTGAAACGAACAGATAACATAATTCTGAAACAAAACATGCTATTCAACTTGAATATGAATTAAACAAAGATTCGAATCTCAGAACACGGACAAACTCCCGCGAACTGAGATTAATGTAAATAAACAGAAACGTTACCG